>VWZN01013643.1:509730-534457 GCA_013396955.1 Regulus satrapa | reverse complement strand
CCGCCTCTTTCCCCAGGGAACCTCTCGCCGCAGCCGCGGGCCCCGAGCGGCGCGCCCCGGCCGTGCGTGGGCTGAGCGGTCACATCGCTCCGAATCAGCTCAGAGCCTGCTTTTCGTGTAGCCGATGGGATTCGCGTCCTTCTGGCTGTCCCGAGTTGTCTCCTCCTGACGTTTCTGTTCAGCACGTCCATGTGTAACTCCCTCTGTAATCCAGTGGGAGCGGGGCTGCCCTTCACGGCTCCCGTGGGGTGCCCAGTGCCAGGGGAGGCATTGGAGGCTGTCCAGGGCTGGGGTGGGCACACGGATCCTCCCAGTGCCTCCTGTGCTGTGGGATCACCTTGATCCCTTCCCATGTGCTTCAAATACAGCTTCCCGGTGAAGGAGAAAGAGGCACACGCTGATTTCTTCGTGGTGCTGAGGGACAGGATGCGAGGGAACGGCCTGGACTTGCGTCAGGGAGGTTGAGGTTCGATAGTAGAAAAAGGTTTTCCCCGGAGGGTGGCTGGGGGCTGGAACAGGCTCCCCTGGAGGGGTCACGGAACCAAACCTGCTCAAGGGAGCATTTGGACAATGCACGTGGTGTGACTGTGCAGGTTCAGGAGTTGGACTCGATGATCCTAGAGAATCCTTTCCCAGCTCAGCTTATTCTGTGAGTCTGTGCAAGGGCAGGGCTTAGGCGATCTGACCTGGGCAGGTGGGACATGCACATCACTCACACGCTTGCCTGATCCTCCATATCCCCTGGAGATTTCCATAAATGTAGTCTCCACTCTCGTCTCTCTGGCACAGGGATTGTTGGCACTGCTGTCCTGCTGCCACCACTGCCTCCCTCATCCCAGCTCCCCTTTCTGGCACCTTCGCAGCTTTGTCTCCTCGTCATGCCCCTGTGATCCCAAGCAGCTCCTGGGCTGGCACAGAGCACACCCCGGGAACCTGCTGGAATTTACTCGAGTTCCTCGCCGTGCTGGCCCCTGCACCGCTGAGGAACCGGTAACTTGGCAGATTCCTTCCCTGCTGAGGTGCCCGGGATTTCTTAGGAAGTTTAATAAACTTAGCACCAGTGCTCTTGTCTGCAGAACACTTAACGAAACAAATTCCAGGGAAGTAGAGGAGAGGGCTCGGTCATCTCAGAGGTTTTTAGAAAGTAATAAGCAGACACATTGTTGGGAAGGTGGTCTTGTATTTCATTCTAATGTATTTTCTTGTCCTGTAGTTGAGGGTAGCTTTTTTCTAAGTGTACTTAAACATAAGACAAAAACAATGAAATTTTAAAGGCTCTGCATGCTAATGGTCCCTTTATTTCAGAAATGTATATGAGCATATGGAAAAACAAAAAGAGGCACTTCTTTTTTTCCTGGGAAGGGTGTCTGAGATAGGAGGATGAATGCAAAGAGAATTGGTTGCTTGTAGGGACAGCTGTTCCCAGCTATAAGAATCATGGCAGAAATAAATTTATAGTGTCAGGAGAGACTAAATAAACTAGTTCTGTGCTAGGAAGTTTTTGTGTGTAATTCTCAGCCATTTCTGTTACTCCATTCTGTGTTTCTCAGTTAAATTATAATTTTTAAATGTTGGTTCTTTTGAATAAATAAATAACTGGTTTTGTGCAGAATTAATGTTTCTTTTAACCTAAGCTAATATGCAACGCCACTTCCTCTTAAGTATTTGTGACAGGAACTTCGGGGTGAGTGTTTTTGGAATTGCAGCCCAAATAAATGTTTAATTTTAAACTGAGAGATTACTTGGGGCTGTCATTCTTCTCAGGCTTTTTCTATGCAAGAGTGAACAAATCCTGTAAAATAAACCGTGGATTGGGCTTATGGACACATGTTTGCTTCTGGGCTGAGCATCTTGAAGTGGTTTGCAGCACGTCTTTAAAAATTTATTTCACTGTTGCATCTACTGCTGGCCTAAGTGCTCCAGTATCTGCCAGGAGTAATTATAGGCAGTTGGTTCAGATGTTGCTTAAATGTGTAAGCCTTGATGGGAAATGCAGTGGATTTCAGCCAGAATGCTAATTTTGATGTTTTATCATTTCATAAAACTGTGAACTCAGAACAAATTATTTTTATACTGATCTGCTGATACGTAATCACAGGGTTAGTGCCAGATTCAACCGTGATGTAGCACTGGAATCTATAAAGATGGGATTAAATTTAGAATATCAGCATTACCCTAGGCTGGCTAATTTGGTATCCACAGAGGCAATAATGGCTGTACCCACGTACCCTGCACGGGAGCCTGGTACCAGGGCAGGTTTGCTGCAGGAATGCAGTCTAGAGCTGTTGTGTGAATTGCAATTGTGCCTTTTGAATGGCGTTCACCTCCAAATCACATTTTATAATTCAAAGAGATATTTTGCAAATTCACGTTGTTGCGCTAGGCTGCGTTTACAGTGTGCTGCTTTTTTTGCTGGCGTTTGTTTTGGTGGTTGTTCCGGGTTTTTTATTTGTTTCTCCGTTTTCATCGTAGCATAAAGTGAAAAAAAAAAAAAGTCACAGTACATGAATCAATTTTACAGGCAAAGAGCAGAGATTATTCTCTCTGTCCATCATGGGTGGGTTAAAATGATAGAGACACAGGGATATGAAAGATCTTCTTTAGCATTAGATTGATAAGCTGGTGGATCCAAACACTTGGGTCCATCAGTCACTTTGGAGCCTGTTACCTCTTTTCAACTAGTCATGAAGCTGCTACGGCCAGAATTTATGTAATAATTAGATGGCATTTTTTTCCCCCTCAGTCAATGTAAACAAGATAGTGTCTTCTTTCAGGGCCCCAGGCATTCTGCAGTGTCATTTGGGACACGTCTGCCTGCCAGGTCATTAGCACGGCCTGTGGGGATGTGCAGCTGCAGAGTCAGCGCAGGGAGTGGATCTCAGGAGTGCCCTGGGCAGGGCTGTATCCACTGCCCTTGCCAGCCTGGGGAGAGGGAAGGGTGCTCTATCCACCCCTCCTTGTTCCTTGGGTTTTCCTGCCTGGGAGCCGTGTCCTGGCATTAAGTGAGCAGTGTTTCCTCTGCTGGACAAAGCGGAGGTTATAGCAAGAGTTCAGAATCCTGCTGCCGTGGGAGTGCACCTGGGGTGTTCAGGAGCGCCAGGGGTTTGGTGCTGAGCTCCTGACGGTGGCTGGGAGTTGCCACTGATGGATGCAGGATCAGATCCTGCTTCTGAAGCGATGGCCCAGCCCCACCAGGGCCCGGAGAGCTCCGGAGGGAGTCGAGCTGTCAGTGTTCCCCAGAAGGCTGTGTCTTCCCATCTGATGTTGTGTGTTCTCACAGCCCTTTCCTCAACCTTCCTTTTTCCTGAGAGCTCCTCTCCGCAGCTGTTTCCTGCTGCTCCCGGGGTCAGGTGAGCTCTGGAGCAGGGGGAGCTGCACGCGTTTCCTTTGTGTGGCAGTCACAGCAGAGTTCCAGGGAGCAGCCGGGTGTGCTCAGTGCAGGCCTGGCCCTGCAGAGCCTCGGGGGGCCGGGGAAAACCTGGGTGAGCTCTAGCCCCAAATCCTCTCCTGGAAGCTGGCAGGAGCTCCTGGGTCCCTCTGTTCGAGGCCAGTGTTTTGGGAGCTCCCTGAGCATGGAAATCCCCTGTTCCTGAGCAGCACCTCTCAGCTGACACCGACACGTTGTTTTCCTACTGCAGCATCTCTGAGCAGTGTCTCCACTTGCCCAAGGTGGCCTTGGCATTATTTCTTGCTGTTTATTTGTACTGACCACTGCAGTGTGTTACGGTACTTGTGTATCCATGAGTGCTCCGAGCAGGAAAATGCTTTTTGTCTTGCCTGACCACGCAGAGATTGTGAGTTCAGCTCGATAGCCACGGTCTGTGGATAGCTGCAGTGAAGCCTTTGGGGGTGATCCAGATTGCTGCATGCAGAAAGTAA
Organism: Regulus satrapa; assembly: GCA_013396955.1. Lineage (NCBI taxonomy): Eukaryota > Metazoa > Chordata > Aves > Passeriformes > Regulidae > Regulus > Regulus satrapa. Next base: position 530,578 of record VWZN01013643.1, on the reverse strand, counting down.
ATACACAGCAATTGCTTAATGTCTCCTCTAGCTCAGGAACTCAGACACATCAAACAAAACTAGCAGGTGGCACGCTCAGAACAAACCAAAGGGCTTTTTCTTGCATTGTTTACACAGAATTTTATAACTCGTTACCACAGTAGTTTGCAGTTAGAAGTTTCCCTGGATTCAGAAAGAGCACAAACAAATTTAGAGAGGAAAAAGCCTTCAAGGTCTGCTAATCCTAAAGATAAAATTTCTGGCTCAGGAAGTGCCTTTACTATAGATAGCAGGAGGAAAGGTGTCCTGGGGAAGTACTGCTGGATGAAAAGGGCAGGCATATGCTTTTCTTACGTGGCTTCTGTTTGTGGAGGATCCTGGGCTAATTGGACCTTTCATGTGACCCAGCACAGCCATGCTCTGCTCTTTTCAGCAGGGGCCAGAGTGCCATTGCTCCCGTGTGATCGTCAGTACCACAGGCGGTGTCTGCCTGTGGGAGCTGGAGACAGGGACTGCAAGGAGAGCAGATAATTCTTCTGTTTAGTACAACCTCTTCTCGAGCAGAGCATAGAGAAAACCAACTCTGTTGTACGTGGAAGAGCTTGGTATTTACTGATATTTATTGGTCATGCTGACATCCTTCTGCTGTTCCTGAGTGAGACAACGATGTAGGCAGTACAAGCTGAAAAGAAATAATTTTTGGATCTAATTTCTTGGAATAATTTAGTAATTTTCACTTCTCCACTTACTGGTTCCACTGGGATAAACCCGAATATGCCTTGTTTGATATCAGGGCAGGTGGAAGTAGTTTGGCCTGAAAATTTTTGAAGTCCAAAAGATAGAATTAGAGGGCAGAGGGCAGCAATGAAGTAATGACTTTGTCTTGGACTCTGAAAGCAAGGGGAAGAAAAGAGGTCTGGAGAGACATTACAGCAAATTAGTACAGAGTGAATTATTTATAGAGAGAAAAGGAGGTATTAGAAAATAGTAGAATATTTTCAGTCCTGCCTATGCTGGGATTTACTGACACTGCATTACAATGTTAGGGGGACAGTTAGGAAGGTTTTGATAGAGCAATCAAAATATTATAGAACTGAAGTCACTACTACTACCAAAATCTTCCATTACTTGAAGCTGTTTTTCCTTGTAAGATGTGAGAAGGCTTCAGAGGAGGTACCAGGGAATTGATGAAAGGATCTAGAGGTGTTTGGTTCACAGTGAAGAAGCATGTTTTTCCCGGCTCCATTTTTATTTATTCCAGTTTTGTTACTGTCAACACAGTCCTCACATTCCTAAGAGATCCTGAATGCAAGTGTTTCTGTTTGGGGAAGGGAAAAGGGGAGGTGAGGTGAGCTTTTGTTCCTTGTGCTTGTTTTCTTTGCTGTGGGGTAGCTGACAAATAAATGCTTGTTGATAGTTATAGCACAGTCCCTTGGGCATTTAAGGATATTTTCTATATTAGTACTGCCCTTCACCACAGCATTAGAATTCCCCATCTGCTCCTGCTCTCCCACACAGACATGTGCCTTCTTTCTCTTTCCACATTCAAACAGGAATTCCAGAAGCTGGAAGAGGAAAAGGAGTTCACTGTTTTCAGTGAGATACTGCCACTCTACCACCACCACTTGTGTTGGTTACTTAACTCTAGCAAGCCAACCAAGTGCTGGATTTCCAGGATAATGTCAGAAGTGCTTGTTTTGGTTTATGTCCTTTCTACAATGGAAAAGCAGCTTTTCTTTAGAATGTTTAGGTCTTTTCACACGAAGCTTATGAAGCCTAATTTGAGCCTGTTAATCTTTTTCTTGGTAACCCATAGAAAAGCACAGCTGCACTACTAAAAACACTGTTTATCCACAATCGCCGGGTCCGGGCAGCCCGCAGCGTTCCAAAGATCAAAGTTTAAAACAGACATGCCAGTCCTTCCTAATTCCTTGTGTTTAAGCACACAGCACCACAAAGTCTAAATTGCTGCTGCTGAAAGCTTCTGCTGAGCTTGGACACGTGTTGGTGTGAGTGCAGCCCCTCCTGCCCCGTGGCTTGGAGAGAAAGGTACGTCCTGGGAGCTCCATCACCGCGAGGTAAAGCGGGACAGACGAGTCTAAGAGTGCCCATGAAAAACTCAGCTGGTTACTTACTCATTCCTTCTAAATTAAAGTAAATCATGCTAAGGATTTTCTCATTTTTTAAAAAATATTTTTGTGACTGAGTTTCACCCCTCCTTTTTCTTTCTTCATTGCCTATGTGGGAAAACTAACACATTTGTATAAGGATAAACTGGGAAGTCTGTGGTTTCCAGCATGCACATTTTGAATAATATTTATACAGACTATTATTTAATGGGCCATATAAATATTTATAATATGCTGTAGCCTTTTGATCATAAATGCTTGTTTGAAAAGCCACTCTGTCCCTGCTGTGATTTGCAGAGAAAGAGGCCATTGCTGGTTTAGTGCTTGGAGGGAATTTTGGCTTCTTGTCCTGACTTAGCAGTTACAGCCATGGATTAATACAGTCAAGCTGGACATGTATTTTAATTTTACTTTTTTCCTCTACCCCTCTCCTTCTGTTTGCAAATTCAAATAATAAATTGAAAATAAAAGGCTTGAATTCTGCAGTGGACAGACAAGGCTGCATTGAAGGTCTGGAGGCCTTTTTTCTTGGCTGCTGGCAGCCAGGCTTCCTAAGTTTAGATTTAGGGATTTAGAAGGTACTATCTCCACTGCCTTCCACCCCTTGGAAGTCCATGAGCATGCATCACCCATAAAATATTTCGGTGTCCTGTCAGGAATATTGTGCTTGATGAACTGACCTGACTGACTGGGCTTTTAGGACATTTTATTTCAGTCATTTTTCTGGTTCAGTTTTCCTCATGAGTGTATTGCCTGCAGAAACTAAGAACCCAGCAGATAAAAAAATCCAAACCAACATTTTATTTGTGCAGAGGTTTTGTTTTCACATGGCAATGAATGTCGGTGTCCAAATTCCAAAGCAAGGAGCTCGTGCAGGGACCTTCTGCTGCCCCTGAACTCCATTAAAGATTTCCTTCAGCTCTGATTTGGAGCTTCCTCTTGTACCAAAGGAATCTTCTGGAAACAAAACAGAATGACGACATTCCTCTTTAAAATTCTTATCATTGTACTTTGGCTAAATATTTTCCACCAACTTCTCTGCTGAGTTCTTGGGTTCTCAAGAAATACCCTTGGGCAGAGTCCATAATTGCTGGCATTTGTGACCTAGAGATGACAGTGCTTTTTGTGGATGGGGTTGATAAGTAGGTGGCATACCAAGTGCTTGGTATTCCAAAAAAACTCTTGGCATCAAATTATGTTTTTGCAAGCAGATGAGATTCAGTTGCACAGATACTTTACTTTGAACTGACTCTGTAACTTAGTGCTTGCTGTTCTTGAAAAAGAATTAATATTTACTTTTAGCCTTTTTTTTTCCCCCGTGAGATATTGAGTGCTGCTTTGTGAATCTAGGTGAGCTTTATTCAGAAAGAGATCAGTTAAAATAAGTTTGAGGTTCTTGGTTTTGTACTGTCATTAACTCTTTCCTGTTCCCACTGATTGACAGCAGTGAACTGGTGGATGTGCAAAGGCTGATATGCCCTGCTCGAGCACATAAACAAACTCTGCTTCCTGCCCAGTCACTCACTCAGGCACATCCTGGTTGCTTAGTAAGGAAAAAAAAGGAAAGTAAACACTACATGGGTAGATTGGGTTCCAGGTTTCAAATGTTTGTGGGAAGAATCCAATGCAAAGCCATAATTTCAAGTGCTGAGTAGGAGGTACTGTGAGCTTAATTCTCTAACATCTGCTAAGCTTGTTCTCTAAGTAGCAAAAACACATTAATGAGCTAAAATCAAGGCTGCCATACAAGGAAGAGAAATTTGGAGTAATATTGTGTGAGCAGGAGGCAGGATACAAAATACTCCTTTAGCTATTTGTATTTTGTGAAAAGCAAGTAAGAAGGATTTGCCTGTGTTAAAAAAAAAAAAAAAAAAAAAAAAAAAACACAAAAAAAAAACTTTGGTTNNNAAAAACCTAAAAAAACTAATCTGGTTTGCAGCTTGTGGTTTATTCTCAACTTTTTATGAGTCAGCAGATAAAGGCAGAGCCGAAATAGGGGAAAAACAGGGAAATTCGTGAGATAGTATCAGGAACAGTATTATGCAATGTCTTTGTAGTAAAATTTCTCACAAGGAACTCGCAGCACCTGCAGCCAGCCTTTGGAGCTTTGGGGAGGTGGAGTGCAAAATTAAGAAGTAAATACCTTGTTGAGAAGAATGTCCTAAAACTGCTTGTCCAGCTGAGGGCCAAGAGGGAGAAGCTGAGGGCTGTCACCCCCCAGGTGACAGATGCAGCATTAATCACCCCGAGCAGCAGAGTTGTCCTCTCTGGCAGAGGGATTGGCTTTTGTTCCTCTGACCAGGTCACAGAGCCAGGGCCAAGAAAATAAAGCAGGCTTTCTTGCCAATATTCCTAGGTGTTAGACTCATGGCACACCGTTATTTTTAGCGGATTGCTCATCGCTTGGACACATGACCTTGCTTAACGAGATTAGTGTGTGTTGCACCTAATCTGCTGGGCAGAACCAGCATGCTGGGAGGCAGCAGCCAGGATTTCCAGCAGGACCACAATATGCTCTAGAGCTAAGAGTTTTTTCTACTTTCTGACATTATTTAGAAGCTGGTGATCTGTGCAGCTACTCCGGTGACCCTGCACAGTGTGGGCAGAATGAGGTGTGGTGACTGCTCTGGTCTGTGCCAGGGACAGAACTCCCTCGTGCTGACCGAGCAAAGAAAAGACACCATGGGCCCTGGACCCAGCAGTGGGGTCTGGGCATGAAGGGCCAGATTGAAGCAGGAAAAAATGATTGTGTGATAACACATCTCCCCAGACTGACCACATTTCCATGAGCTGTTGAACGGGTGGGAGGAAGGGAAGCCTCACTTGGTTTCTTCAGCCAAAATGTTCTTTTATGCCATTTTCAATGGAAACGAAACTTTATCCTAATTAGTTCTTATCCAAAATTGGAGTTTTCTGAGATGGGGGAGGGGGCTCCTTTTTTTCTTCTCTATTTCACCTGCTGCCTCTAACCCTCAGTGATTGTAGATTTGTGATATCCATCAGCAGCAGTGGTTACGAGCCAGCCACGGATGTGAAAGACACCTACATTGTGCTGGTAGATATTGACCTGTACTCAATGTTATTATTAAAAAAAAATAAACTGAAATGTGAATGATCATATTCTGTTAATCAGGACTTTCCAAATCTTTCACTCTTTGCCTATATTCCTCCTTCTAACCACCCCCATCTGCCATTTCCAGAAATGATCCAGGTCACTTCTTTAGGAGAACTGGGCTGGTTTTATCTAGAGCCATTGTGATGCTCTGTAAATACCATGTGTTTTAAATGCCAGTTTATCCATTCATTTTCTGAATATCAGAAGCTCTGTGTCAGCTGAGTTTCATGTGTTTCGTGGTTCATACAAGCACTAAACGTGGGACTTGTCTGATGCTTCAAATGCCTCTATCAGCTCTTAGCATTCTCACAGCTTGATTAAAATGTTAACTGTTAATTAAGAACAAACTGTAAATTTGTCACTGTATTAAAATGTCAAATAGTTAAACTTAATATAGTGAAATAAGCAACTCGTTGTGAATAATTAAATCAATTAACTTAACCTCACTTTGTTCTTGTAGGATGTCAGAGTAGGCAGAGATTTCACACCATGCTCTCACGGCTCAACACATTTTCAGAAAATAATTTTCTGAGTCTTTAAAGTGGTGTGAATTGATGGTGGAGAACTCTTGAAAACTCAACTTTATTTATTCTTTTTTTTCCTCTTGGTAATGTGTAACTGATTGTCACGTAGCGACTTTATATTTACCAGCATCACATCACCGCTGGGATGTTTGCCTTGATGAGAGGCATCAGCTCTTTTTCCATCAGTCATTTTATCTGCTATTAACCCTTTTTTTTTTTTTTTTTCCTTTTCCTTCCCCAGGTTTTGTTAAGGATGCCTGGTGAGAAGCAGCCTGCAGTGAAGTTCTACGTCGGGGTTGACGTGGGCTCGGGCAGCGTTCGCGCGGCGCTGGTGGACGGCTCCGGGACGGTGGTGGCACACGCACAGCAGCCCATCCAGGTTTGGGAGCCCCGGCCAGAGCACTATGAGCAATCCTCTGCAGACATCTGGGCTGCCTGCTGCTCTGTCACCAAGGTGGGCAAGGACAGAATGAGGGATTTGTGTTGCAGGTGCCTCTGCCAGTTTTGAGTGTTCACGGTCCTGCAGTCCCCGTGCCTGTCACTTCCGCTCGGGTCTGTGTAACTTGTCACCACCCATGTGCATTAAAGGCACCTTGAGGCTGATGCAGCCTCACAAATGTCTGGTTTACTGGTGAGGAGTTGAAGACCAGAGTGAAAAGAACTCGTGCTACAACTGCAAATAGAGTGAAAGGCCTTTCTTTCTGCTGCTGTTGCAGAGGAAGGATTTACCCACTGCTTTCAGCTCTCACATCTGTGAGCTCTGTTCAGCTGCTGTGTGCTCTACCCGTGAGACAGTTCTTGGAGGAGTCAAGGTTGTTTAGAACCTGGCAGTGCATATATCTAGAGATGTGCATTGGGCTGCTCTGGAGTCATAAAGGGGAATTTTTTGTAAAGAAATTGTAATCTGGTTTGTAGATAGCCCTAAAGTAACACTTGTTATCCTCATTATAAGAGGATCCAGTATTATAAGACCAAAATAAAGAATAAATGTCTGTGGATAGTATCAAGCATAAAACTAGACTGAAATAGACCTTACTACAGGGGAAAATTTGTACCCTCTGTTCCAGGGCTCTGCCTGTACATGCTGGAGATAAAGGTAAATTAGAGACCTTGCTTGCAGTGCACACAGAGGCCATTTCATCTTCCTCACTACAGCCCCTGCCTGCTGCATGTTCTAAGGTTGGCTTTTTAAATATTCATGATAAGCTTGGTAATTTGCAGATGGACTGTTCACCCATTGTCTTGTTATTGATCAACCTTTTCAAACATTAATGAGCTTGGCTCTGCAGAAATGCTCTGAGATGGAGAAGAGGAGGTGAGTGGATGGAAGGAAAAGAAGGGAGTGACAGGGGCGATAGGAAAAAACAGCTTGATGTTAAAGCAGAGCAAGTCTCCCTGCTTATGGGTTTGTTTTTTTTCTGTCTGAGTGGCTTTGTTCTTGCTCTGGACCTCTTTAAATGCAATCTCTTATATTTAAGCAATAAAATGGTCTCAGAAACTGCAGTTTTACAGACCCAGTAAGAGACTGGCACTGTGCAAGTCTACTGAAAGTCTTTCCTTATAGTACTAATTAAAATAATGATATTTTTATTGTTGCTGAGAAGTGGCAATTTATTACCGTGCTACATTTTAGGTGTCTTGCAACCTCATTTGGCACTTAATCCTTGTGGGTGTTGTGTTTTTTTTTCCAGTACTGCTGGAAGCCATGAAGTTCAGGCATTTTGGGGCAATGGTTTTGGGTTTTTTTTTTTTGAAAACTTTCCAAAAAGTGTGCTATTCACACTCCTGGTAGCTGAGTAAAGGGTGTGCATTGCAAAGATATTATCATGGCTACGAGTTTTGACTGGCTTATTTTTGAGACCCTTCAGTATTGCAAGACAAACACAATTATTACCAAAGCAATTCTGGAATGAAGCAACAATTCTGTTGCTTCCACAGGCAGGAAGTCAGTGAAATAACTGATGGAAACATTTGGTCCTAATCCTGGTCAGTGTTTCACATCCAACTCAGCTCCAAGCTTTAGAAAAGAGACAAAATTAACATTGTAGGTTTTCTGCTGCCTTTATTTACTGATACTTTTGTGCTTCCTGCTTTTATCCTGGACTGTGGATAAAGACCTCTGAAGGTGGATTTGAAACACAAAGAATTTCTGGTAATTTGATGTGTTGACCATTCCAAGTTTTAAAGAACCCTGAATTTAGGAAATGTCAGAGTTGGAGCTAACTTGTAACTCCTTTTGTGTACTCACTGGTTCACATGGACTTGCACGTGCACAGATATATTTGTATTCCTGTGTGTTTTGTGCCTTTTCAGGAAGTTGTGCATGGAGTGGATGCCAGCCTAATCCGAGGGATCGGGTTTGATGCAACCTGTTCCCTTGTTGTGGTGGATAAACAGTTCCAGCCTTTGGCAGTCAACTCTGAAGGTAGGGCTCCACACAAAACGTGGTGTTACTGTGTTTGTTTTACCTCTGATGGGAGGGAACTTTCCATGTCCTCCAAATGCCAAGTGGTGGGCTCTGACTCTGTCTCTGACTCTTGGAGACAGAGATGACACAAATTCTTTTTTATAAGAGGATTTTTTTCCTGGTTTTACATTTTAACTTCACTGCAAAATTAAATCTGAGATGAGCATTACTTACCCTTTGGTTAAATATTTGGCATCCTAAGATGACATTCATTCATCTTGGCCCTGAGAAATTGCTTCTTAGGGAAATCTATGCTCATTTTTCTTTTTGGCATGTTTTCTTCTCCTTCACACTGTACTGATTATGACTTTTATAATGTGTATAAGTGCCCATCCACACTGGCTAAAGGAATGTTAGAAATGTTAGTGTTGGTGTAGTCTAACTGCTTGCTCTGTCATGGAGCTGCAGGCAAGTTCAGTGTGTGTATTTTATTACACTGCTGTTCTGTCTTTGTCTAGGACAGTGCTAAACTTCAGAAACAGGCTGTGGCCTTTTTCTAAAACTCTGAGCTTTTTGGGTAGGTGATTCAGAAGACTCACAGGAAGTTTGTGCTGCACTTCTTTTACCCAGTGAATCCCAGTTAAGATTAGGTGTGTGCTATATCAGTGGTAACAGGGACATAATCATAATTCTGTGTATGTTTCCTTTCTATTCTCAGAGGTTTGTCCTCTCCTCCCATCCCTTTCAAAAAAACAGCTTTGCCCCCAAAATGTCCTTCTCTAAATTTAGATCAGATTATTTATTTTTCAGTTTGAGAGTCTCTTACAATCTGCTCAATGCCTAATGATGTCTGGGGCTATTTTGGGTCTAATCAGTCAAATTCAGTTCTCATTTTTTGTGCTCTGATATCCCCGAGACTTTTGAGTCTACACAGTGGCGGTGCTGAACAACAAGACAAGAATTCGCTCAGTGCTGTAATGCCGTAAAGACTCTTGCAGTGGTGGAGTTTCAGGCAGTTTCACAGTTCTGAGTTGTGTTTCAATCCATTTTAGAAATATTGGCGTGCCTCACACTTCTGCCTTGTTTTGCATATGTTTTCAAGATGATGCTTGAGTGGCTGTGCCGCGGGGTGCAGTGTACTTAGCCAGAGAGGAATCTGCAGTGTCACCTGGATTGCTCTTCCCTCTGTCTGGCAGGTTCTCTGGAGGTTACTTTGGAGAAAATGTTCTTTGCTTCTTGTTCTCATCTGTGCGTGATGCAGACTTGCCAAATGGTTTTTCCTCACACATCCAAAATAAAAGCATTTCAGCAAATTATCCCCCTTAAAACAGAGTTTAGGAAAGGAATTAGAGTGGTTCTTCTCATAACCATAGAAGAGCAAAGAGAATTCCTGTAGCTGATTGAGTTAATTTCAATTCACAACATAGTTGTTCAGATTTTGCCACATTTTTAATTTTTGCTCACCAAAATGTTCCTTTATATTATTTAACTAAATATTGAACTTTTAACTAAATATTGAAATAATAGTGAACTTTTTTCAGGAAGTTTGGGTTTTTTGAGTGAAACACAAGAGAACATGGTGTTTCACAGTTCTTGGATGCTCACAAGCCTGATTGGTTTCAGTCAGCATTCTCAATGTTCAGCATGTCCTGAAGTTGGCTCAGAGGGCTAAAGTTTTTTTTTTAGATATCCAACGTGAATTATTAACACAAATAGAATTTGAGTTTTCAGCGTAGAAGTGGAAGTGTGAAGCAGTTTTGAGCCTAGTAACTTGTAGTACTGAGCTGGGGTTAAAGCAGAGCTAAAATAACTCTTTTTCTTCTGTTTTCCCCCCAAGGACAGAACCATAGGAATGTGATCATGTGGATGGACCATCGTGCAGCAAGCCAAGTCAAGCGCATCAACGCAACCCAGCACAGGGTTCTGAACTACGTAGGGGGAGCCATGTCTGTGGAAATGCAGCCACCTAAATTGCTCTGGATAAAGGAAGTGAGTGCCTTTAACGCTCTGGTGCATTTTTACTAGTGATTAGTGCCCTTGTTAATTGCTGAGAATGAGATTTCTAAAACAAAAGTCTTCGGTCTCAGTGTTGAACGCTAAGGTGTGCAGAGTGAGGTCAGGCTAAAGTTGTGATTTAAACTTTTGAGGTTCTTCCTTCCTCTCAGTTTTGTAGAAATATGTTTGATTTTATTGAAATGGAGTGTTCCCTGAGAGAGACATTCCATATGCCTTCCTTATCTAAGATTAGAGATACATACAAATAGAGACACAGATAACAAATGAAGTATCCTAGGATTTAGTTCTGGAGGTGTATTTCCTACTCCAGAGCCTGGAGTGCCAGAGGAGTGCCTTTGAGGCATCCAGCCCTGCAGGGTGTGATGGCCTTGGCTGCTGGTAGAGGAATTCTGCACTTCCAGCTTCAGTTTAGTTCTGTCCCATCAGTAGGAATAAACCATGTGTAGAGGGAAGGTGCCCTGTGTGTAATGTGGAGCTCTACCTCTGCCTCCCGTGTTTAAATTTGGTGTGTTACAATGACATATGGCCTCTTAATAACAACTGTCAGATAAAAGGAGAGACACTTGCCACTTGAAATCTTTATAACCTCCTCCAGCCTGTTTTTTTTACATTTGGCCTCAATGATGCTCGCTGTCATTTTAACAAAGCCCAAATGTAAATTACTTGCTGCCAGTTTCAAGCAGCCGAATTCTCCTGTCCTTACAGACATGAGACATTATATTGTAACAAGGTGCAGATTGGGGAAAGTCAAAGGAATTAACTGGTAGAAGCAGGTACTGACAGATTAATGATAATAGAGGGTAATAAATGTTGATAATGAAATATGAATATCCATCTGCTAGTTCTTCACTTCTCAAGCTATGAGTATCATACATCAGTCAGTTTTATAAAAATAAAACGTAAGCTGTGAAAACATTGGACGAATCCTTTGCATTTAAAGCATTTTCATATTGCAAGGTCTGGGATATCAGTACCTGGCTGCTCAGGAAATCCAGATTATGGGGTGTTTAAATGTAGTCACGTGGAGGTGTGAGTCTGCTGCGACCTCAAGGCCCTGTGCAGGATGGCTGTGGTGTAAAGGGGACAGCACTGCAGGGCTCGTTCCCTCCACGAGCCAGTGGGTGGGACACAGGAGTCTCCTGACCCCAGCAGCAGAGATTTCCTGGCAGAGGGGTGGTACAGAACACAGCTTGTTCACATGTCCCTTTTCAGCTCCTGACACACCAGCTAAGGAGATTATTGTCCTTAAGGGAGGGTTTTTTACCTCAGCGTCTGCCTGCTGAGCTGCCCACTCAACAATTCCTGTGTCCTGAGAGCTCTGGGCATGACTCACCATTAAACTGCTTAAGCTTGCCCTGCTTAACTTGGGCACCCCAGCAGCCACAGCAGCACCTCAGGGGCAAGTGACAGTTATCCTGGAGTGGGCTGTAATCTCCTGAGATTTGGTTAAAACTCTGCAGAGGTGTGGGATTGAGCGGCTTAATGCTTCTGTATTCCTGGCAAAATAGGAGGGGGAAAGGAATTCAATGAAGAGGGAGGGTTTCTTTTCAGTGCCGTGGTTTACCTGACATCAGGGCTGTCAGCAAAAGGTCTCTGACAGCTCAAACTCAGCCTCATATAATGCAAGTGTCCTCACTTTTTGCCCAGGAAGGCAAATCTTACAATAACTTTGAATGTCAGGCTGTTCACATGAAACCTACAGCAGTAGTTTGCACGTCTGTTGTTTCTCAGTGGATTGTCTTGAACTGGGCTACCAATATAAATTATTTAGGTCTCTTCAGATTCTTTGTTATCAATATTTTATATATCAATAAACTGTGACACAGGTATTACAGGTACAGTCAGGAAAAATTCTTAAAGCATGGTATTTAATGTATTCTTCCTGGGTTTTTTTTTTTTTTTTGAGTTGTATCATCTTTCTTTTCTGTTTTTAATGTATTTCCCAATAGCAAAGTGAGATTTTGATCTCACACACCACAGGGAAAATATAATTTATATTCTGACTACAGGATTATTTCTTAAGCTAGTGATAATGAACAAGCTGGCAAAAAGGAAGCTTGGTTTTCAAATCCCATGAGAGAATTGCAAGATTAGCAGGTAGAAAGACACATTTTAATTCTATTCTGTCCTTTTCAACTATTTGAAGGCTTTGCAGAGTTGAAACTGTAATTCCCACACGGCTTCTACTTAATTATGATAACTGGCTCAGAAAACGAGTGCACTGTACCTGGTTTGACCTGGTTCCTGCCTGGGAAAGTTTTACACAGTGTTCCCCACACTGTGCCTGGCTCTGATCGTGGCTTTGGTCTCTCCATCTTTCCTGACTATTGAGTGTAGTGAGATGTTTTTTTTTTTCCCTTTCCTTCCTTATTCCTTTCTCAGTGTTCCTCCCTCATGTTGTCATAGACCTGACAGCATCTCAGGAAGTTAAGACGGTGGATTGGGCACATTCTCCTGTGTCTGGCCATCATCAAAACTGGCTAAGCCCAGCCGTATCCAGAAGCTACTTTCAGCTTTTTGTTCCTTTGGTTGGCATCATGTTTTTGGAAAGCTTTTGGTAAGAAGACTTGATATAGCTGCAACGTATTCAGCACAGAGATGTTTGTATAGAAAACAAAGCAGAACAAAACCCACAGCCAGGCACTTTGCAGAGTCATGCTCCGGGTCAGCATGTACACCCTAATATACGAAGAATCCCTGTTGACTTTTGCTTTGAATTCTCTGGACCTTATTTTGAACTCTCCAGGAATTTAATGTTTCTGCTATTAAATGTTTTTGCTGTTTTCCCTCTTCATCTTTGCCCAGGATCAGTGCCGGGCACATTCCACAGCTGCTTGCATCTGTACGGGTTTTGCAGAGAGAGTGCAGTGGGGAAAAATACTGCTTTATGTCTGAGGTGAAATAATAAAATAGAAGTGAAATAATAACGATAAATAAAAGATAAATATACGAGCTGCACTTTTGGAAGGAAGTTGTTTAAAGCAGAATACTAAATGATGGGTGGTCTGTTGTTAGGCAGAGAGGTTAACTGTTTGTACATTGTTACCAAAGCCTCCCTCTCCCTTTCCCTGGTGCTGACCTGGGTCTGGAAGGCCACATGGGGAGGAGGTGCTCCTGTCTCATGTTTTGCCCTGGGTTCTCATAGCAACAGTGTTTGCAAACCTGATCTCTGTGAGGAAGGGTCTGACATGGGTCTAGTCAGCAGAGCTGGTAACTGTGAGTGATTAGGGTGTCTCTCAAAGAAAGACGTGGGACTTCTGTGGCTTGAAAAATTTTCATCTAAGCAATTAAAAGTGTTTCTAAGGAATAGGACTTTGCAAATTTCCTGTGAATTGGAAGTAATGAAGAGGGGAAAGAGTAAAGAAGGGGGAAAGGACAAAGGTGACTTACAAGACAGTTGGTGAGGGACTTTGGACAAGGGCCTGACAGAGGGCAGGGTTAGATGGGAAGAAATTCTTCCCCGTGAGGGTGCTGAGGTGGTGGCACAGGTTATCCAGAGAAGCTGTGGCTGCCCCATCCCTGAAAATATCCAAGGCCAGGAGGGGCTTGGAGCAGCCTGGAACAGTGGAAGGTGTCCCTGCCTGTGGCAGGGGGTGGAACTGGATGAGCTGTAAGATCCTTTCCAACCCAAACCAGTCTGGGATTCAATAATGACCTGACTGTGCTTTGCCATTCCCATCACCTTGTTCCTGGAAGCTGCAGATGACCTCACTGAGTGAGAGCAATGAGCTGACACCACTGTACAAGGAGCAGATACCGCTCCTCATCTCTTAGGGCTTTCTCCTTCCTCTCCCCTTATATTTATTTGTGAAGGGTTGCTGCAGGTTTTTTTCCGAGTCACAAGTTACTTTCATCTGCTTCTTTTAGGCTTTCTTTCCATATAATGTTTTCTCTTTGACATTTAATCTTTCTACACAGCATAGAGATGTCACTAGAAACTGGAGGCTTCAGGGTGTATCCTCTTCTTCTAGCTCCTCATCTCTAGTCCATTTTGAGTTTGAATTTTTAAGGCCATAATAGGCTTTTTGCGATCTATTTGATTTGTATATGCTTACATTTAGTTCAGTTTGATTAGGGCCGAATAATTTCACCCTCTGGCACTTCTCAGTTAGCATCCATGAAGTTAATTGGTTGGTCCTGATGCTTGTGATGGCAGATAAGGTGTTCCTATGGCAAAGCCATCCCTGCAAGTGGGGTTTGTGTGCTGGGGACAGCTGTTGGCAATAAGTGATCAGCAGCTGCTGTGAGGCCTGTGGGGCACTCTGGTTAAAGTTTGCACATCTGTGGTTCACTCAGGAGCAGCCCTTTGGTTTTCTGCCTGTGTGCATCATGTGTGGTGATAGAGCCCCGTGTTAAAATGCAAAACCAAACAAATATACGGGTTTTTGTAGAGCTTGCTTCTGTGGATGCAGCCACACTTGACTTTTGAATGTGGTCGCATGGATTAAGAACATCAACTGTAAATGAAGGTGAAACAAAGAATCCTTTGACAAATATTTGGAACTAGCTGAAAGATGGTTCTGGCAAAGTCTTCCTGAAGCTGGTAAGGTAAATTTGAATATAACCTTCATTAGGAAGGAAACTAATTCCTGGTTACTGATTCTTTTAAAATAGCCAATTAAATTTACACATTTTGCTGTTATTTCCTTAGATTTTGTAATTTAAAATTTTCTTACAAGACGTTATTGCAATAGGTTTTGCTTCTGTAGTTTCAGATATGTTTTTGCACAGTTTACTAAGTGGGTGCTGTAATTTTGGTGACTTCAGCTAAAAAAAAATTACATGTTCACTGCCTGAGTGCATAGGTAATTCTGGGAGGTAGATGCCTGCATGTGAGCTGAAAATGTGAGTACATTACTCCTTCACTTGGGAATTATTTGCTGCAGGAGTTTGTCAGTACAATGCAGCTGTTCAGGTGTCGGTGCTGTGGCAAGCCAGTGCTAGAACAGTGAAAACACAGCTCAAAAACAGCAATGCAACAACTGCAGGGAAAGGTAGCCCAGCTCCAGAATTAGCCTGTTGGTATTTTCTTTTCCTAGAGATAGCAGAAGAAAAAAAAGTTGTTTACTAATTTCTGGCTGAAAGTGTTATTGTAGCTTGGGCCAAAATGAAAGGATGCATGTTCTGCTTTCCTCATACTCATGACATTACAAACCAGTTATTTCTAAAAAATACTAGTCCCATTAAATCAGAGAGGCTGGACTTTATTGTTTGTTTTAACTGGGTGGGGGATGTTGGACTGGGGGTAGGTATTTGCTTGGTAACTGCCTCCAAATGAAGTGCAATCTTCTGTACTCTGTACTTTTCACAGCTCTGCTTCTAATTTCATGTATAAGAGTGAAGAAGAGCTTCCCTTTAGGGAAAAAACTCCAACCCATGGAGTGACTGTTTAGCATATCATTCCTCTGCCATTAATAACTCAAATCAATAGTCAGTGAGTAGGGGTTTTTTCTGGCAGTCAGTGGTCTTCCTGTGTGTTACAGTTCACATCCTCAGTTAGAGCTGCTGTTTGATCCATCATCCTTCTTCCTTCTGTACACCCATGACTTGCAGCGTGCAGTGGGATCATTTGCAGGAACAATTAAAACCTCTCCTTCCCTGACAGTGGGGGGAAGGAAGGATGGTGGATGTAGAGGCATTAGCTTGGCAGCAGCTCCTTTGCTGGTGCATGTCTTCTTCACTGCTTGCTGCCCTTGCAGCTGGTTTTTTTGTCTTTTTGAACGTGACTGCCTATTTTTCCATTAAAATGAATAATAAATTCTGTGTTAAATGAGAATGACTCCAGGCTGTTGAGTTTGGAACTGAACTCTTGTTTGGAATTGTTTATAAATGTTTCAACACTCTGTGTTATCACAGTCCATACACAGTGCAGACACACATGTATAAGCTGTACTTCAGACTGAGTCTGGCTTTTAGCTGCAGTTGCTAATCAGGCAGAAGTGCCATTTAGAAACAGCACTCACAGCTGGGAGAGCTGAAGCACCTGCACCTCTGAGCATGTCCTGCTTGGGCTGTCCCCTCTGTGTCTCCTCTCCTCTGCAGCGGGACAAGGCTTCCAGCAGGCACACACTGTCCCCCCTGCCTTGCTCAGCTGGTCCCAGCTCTGATTCCGTGAGCCTGCTGTCTCTCTGCACCCCTTCTGGCCTGGCTCTGGTGCTTGCCTGTGGTGCCTCAGGGATTTAAGGGTGCCTGATTGAAGTTTTCTCCCCCTTCAGCAGCAGCCTTACTCCCAGAGTTTACTTTCCAAGCCCCTCCTCTCCCCCTGCCCTAGTTCCTGACTCTGATAATTCAGTCAGTTAATCTTTTTACCAGTTAGAGTGCAAGTTGTGTCAAAATTGATCAGTTTGCAGACATGGCTCTGGCAAGGATGGAATTTCTGCTCATGGGCTATCTTGAGTGTCTGGGAATAGCTCTATCACATGGCTTGGCATCCGTTGTGAAGTGTGGGAGATCCAAGTTGTAAATCCTTGCTTTGAGTTGGAGCACGGCATGAGACATGAGTTTTTAGATCCCTGTGAGTGTGTGCATAATTCCCTTTCTTCCTTTCAAATGTACATTTGTGTTCAGTAATTTAGAAGACACCCTATATGTGTATTTTCAGTCCACTTAAGGAATCCCTCATTTTCCCTTCTTGCCTAGAAAGATTAACATACATTGCACTACATATTCTTAAACTCTTTGACCCCAAGTATTTGGGATTACCTGTAACAATCTCAAAACGTTATTTTGTGCAGGTGTAGCTGTTAAAAAAGCAAATCAGAGAGAGAGATGAAGAAAGGGCATCCCATAAGTACCTCTGGAAAGCAGAAAGACTGTGAGTTCCTTTGCAAGTGAGTTTGGAGGGTGAGTCGCAGGATGTGAGCACAGCATTGGGAACGTTTCTGGATCCTTTCCACAGTCTTTTTAATGTGGTCACAGACTCCTGACTGGGTGAAAATAAATTTGAATTAACTTCAGTGAGTGTCGAAAACATGGAGACTTTAAGTTTGTTCAGAAAAAGCATCAGGGCGTGCTATGATTTTTTTTTTGTCTGTACTAATTAGTGATGACACAGCATCAAGATGGCAAAAAATGAATCATTTGGATGTTCATGAAACAAAGTATTTTGAGTGTCACTAACTTGTGGCTTTTGGGAATTCTTGAAGTAATAGAATAAGGATCCAAGGAGTATATTTGATGAAACAGATTTATTTGAAGAGGACAGTTATTCTTAATCCAGTTTCTTTTCTGATTAAATTAACAGCAAGACTACTCCTGTTGTTTCTGGAAGGCTCTCAGGTGTGTTAACAACACGTAATGGCTTTTATTATCAAAATAATCAGGCTGAATGATCTTTGGGCTAAACTATGGAGCACCTTGGCATTCATATTAGGAAGTTAAATTTGATGTCAGTAGCAACCACATACGTCTGGGAGGTGAGCTAACCCTGGTCAGGAACAGACATCCAAAGGTTGTGTGTTCTGTGTAAAAAAGTTGTAATCAGAGCATTTTTTAAAAAAAAATGAGTAGAAATCCAGTAAGTTTTAGAACCTTTTCAAAGTGTAAACTCTAAAGTTTTAAGACAAATTCTTGGCATAACCCAAAACGAGACAAAATTTTGCTTTTTTTGGTGCTTACACAGTTGCGCCTTAGTTTCACAAGTTCATAGATTCCATTTCCTCAACTTTCTGGACTTGTAAGATTTTGGGTTGATATCACAGAGTATCTAAATTATAGTATAGAATCACAGGATGATTTGGGGTGGAAGGGACCTTAAAGCCCATCTCATTCCAATCCCCTTCCACTATCCCAGGCTGCTCCAAACCCCATCCAGCCTGGCCTTGGACACTTCCAGGGATTCAGGGGCAGCCACAGTTTCTTTGGGCACCTTGTGCCAGCATATCACCACCCTCACAGGGAGGAATTTAAGAGCCAGATATTCTTTCTCTAAAATGAAATAATGCTCTCTTTTAATTCATTGAATTCTTGAAACTACATGGAATTAATTTCTGCTCCAGAAAGACCCCAGCAAGGACTTAGGTTGCTGATGTTAAGGGAGAAAACCTTGCATTTTTCAGTTATTTAAGAAGCTGGTGTAGGTTTTTCAAGCAATTTTATCTTCCCGTGGAAGTTTGATTTGTGACCCTTGTGGGCTTTTGTTTAGTTTGGATATTTTCTACTTATTTTGATGTCCTGAGGTCAGAGGTGACCCTTGGGATTGCTTTGCAGGACAGTGATGCTCACTGCAGTACCACATTACTCCTGGGAGAACTTTCTCCCCATTCGTCGTGGTCTGGTACCTGTGGGTGGTGTGGAGATTGTGTTTGTGGAAGAGTAGTTTTGAGAATATACAGTGCTATCATCAGCTGAAATCAGCCTGAGCTTTGGAGATGGAAACAAAGATGTGACCAGCCTTTTCTGGGCTATCATCTCTCTGCAGGTGGAAACTCATTGTAAATGATCTCTCTTGGTAGAAGAGGTTTTTTAGGAGTTTGGGGAATGTCATGTGGCTTTTCAGAAAGCCACGTGATCTGCAAGTTTGTGTAATCACAGAGTTCTTTGTTTTCTTCCTATGCTTATAGTTGACAAATATTAAACTTTAAGTCTTTAGTTTTAAACGTTTTTAAATCTTAAATGGCTTATTTTAGAAAGTAGAACATTTTTCAGGCAAATGTTTTCTGGTGAAGTTGTTGACTTTGAAACTGCTCTGACATTGAGCAGCTGATGGGGAGCAGAGACCCCAGGTTATTGATCTGGAACTTGTGTCTCCATGAACTCTTTGTGGAGAACTTTGCTTATGATCATTTTGTGCTGGGGGAAAGGCTCAGTTCTCCAGGTGATAAATCAGAGACTAGAGCTGATTGGATGCTCAGAACAATGAGTTTGAAAAAAATTATCATTCTTACCTAAATATCAGGATTTTAATTGCATTAAAATAAGGACATGACCATGCCTGACCTCTAATATCTGGCTTTCTAAACATATTTTTATTAGAACTTGCCAGAATCGTGGGAGAAGGTTGGCTACTTCTTTGATCTTCCGGATTTCTTATCTTGGAAAGCCACAGGTGTCACTGCAAGGTATGTTAATTATAACAATATGGTTTTGTCTATTTTCTTAT
Source organism: Regulus satrapa (assembly GCA_013396955.1). Classification (NCBI taxonomy): domain Eukaryota; kingdom Metazoa; phylum Chordata; class Aves; order Passeriformes; family Regulidae; genus Regulus; species Regulus satrapa. The sequence goes on along the minus strand of VWZN01013643.1, from coordinate 511,308 downwards.
GTACATTTCTGCTTTAATTCATTCTGACTGGACCTGCTGTTATGTACATCTGTCTGTAATTCAGCCAGCCCCAAAACATCTTGAACCTATCTCCTGCCTCCATCGTGCATTCCTGAACACAGTTGTTCCTGGGAGCAGTGGAATTCACAGATACAGTGTGTTGCTGCAAAATGTCGTTTTGGAGCATCAATATGATTGCTGGAGTTCCTGTGAAATACATTTCCAATAATTCTTGGAAATCTATTTTTGTTGACAAATTTATTGACTTATTTGAGAACTGGAAGTGAGCACTTCTTTGCTATGTGGGAGGAGTCTGGGAAAATCTAATTTAAAATGGTCACTTCACTGTAAAAAATGAGAGCTGTGCTGCTCCCCAAAAGCACCCTGGAATCCTTGCTGGGTAGTGGAACAAAATCCTCTGAGAGAACCTCCTAAAAATCTGGATTAAAGTGCCCAACACAGTTGAAGGGTATTTGCAGATCCCTGTGAGAAGTGAGAGCCAGTATTATTTATTTAAAATCATGCCCAGTTCAGTACAGCTCACAGTTATTTCCACTGCAGTTTGTGGAGAGGAATCTCTGCAAAATGTAGTCTCAGATGAAAACTGGCCACAGGATAGTTTTAGTCTCTCTGGAAACAAAGAAGATACCTTTCCAACAGATACAGGTTTTTTTAACAGTTGAGTGCTCTATTTCTCCCTAATTAGTTTTCCTGATTGACAGCTATTGTTAGAGCATTATATATTATATATTCCTTGCATTATACAGCAGGAAAGTGCTATGATTGACTTTAAAAAGGCAAAAAGAGGAGTTGTGCAAGGACTTGCCACATGATAATTGATAAGTGGCATGTTAAATCTTCTCCCATTGGACTTTCAGTTGGATTTTGCTGTCTAACTCTGAGTTATGTAACAGAACAACTCCCACCCCACAGATCTTGCAATCTAAACAGTCCTGTCACCTGACCCAACTCTACCTTCAGGAGGATAAATCCCAGGCTCCCAGATGATATCCCAGGGTCTGCATCTTGTGAAAGTACTCAAGACTTTGATTTAGCATCAGCACCCTTTGGTCAGGGCATGAGGTGGGAGTGGCTCTGAAAAGGGAGGGCACCGTGATCCTGACAGCTCCAGGGTCATGCCTGGCTTTGGCTTTGTGTCCTTGACTGCAATTTCCTGGAGGTGAGGGAGAGAACAGCTCTGAAAAGAAAAAAAAAAAAAAAAAAAAGAAAGAGTTCCAGAGGATTATACTCAAAAGTTGAGATGCCTGAATTTAGACTGACAAGTTTATTTCCTTAGCAAGGATAATGTGATTACTCAAAATCTTTTAATTGTATTGATGAATGTTGTAAGGGAGAAAGGAATGTTGGGAAAAGACTCTCTGGGTCAAGTCTTCCCTCACACTTTGGTTAACAATCTTCTATTTTGAATTAAATAGCTCATTGTTTATCCTTCATTGCTGTCTTTAATGTGCTCCCGAAAATCAAGCCCATTGTTTTGGCTCGAGTGGATTGTCTAGTAGGGTAACAAAGAAGGAAGAAAAAGACAGGAGAAGAATGGCAAGAAACATTTTTCTAGAC
>VWZN01013643.1:483849-509682 GCA_013396955.1 Regulus satrapa | reverse complement strand
TTTTTTTTTAACTTTCTCCACTTTACACTGTGTGCACCTGTTTTCTGAGAATTTTCTTGTAGGTTGGTGAAGTCAAGTAATTTGTCCTGCATATGTTCAGAATACAGGGAAAGTGTGAATTTATCAAGTATGAGATTATTACCTCTTACCACCCTTTCTGCCTTTGAGCACAAAGGAGTCTATTCACAGGGCAAGACACAGTGTTAGTCACTGTGAATCATACAGAACTTGGCCCTGATAAAAGAAGGATTTATTTTTTTTAAATTTGTTTTGATGATGGGGATTTTACCAAAATAAATGCAATCCTAAAGGCACTCTTATAGCAAAGACCTTGCTTCTTTAAATTTTTAAGGGGCTCTCTAAAACATTTTGTATATATTTGACATTTAGAAATGATGTAAAGTCAGCGAGGTCACTGTGCACAAAGTTAAGTAGCGTGTGAGATCAGAGTTTGACGTATTTGAAAAGCAGTTCTTGATGTGTGTTTCTAAGTATGAAATCCTTTGTCTTTCACCTTTCGTTCTGCTGGCCTGAACTGCCTTGCTGCCAAGTTTTTTTTCCAGTGGACCTGTAATAAACAGTAAGTGTTTCTTACCTCCAAGGTAGAGGCTCAAACATCTTCTAGGATTTTTGACCTCCTGGCTTTGAAATTGCTCTGTGTCTCACTGAACGACATCCACCCATCAGTTGCAAAGGTTGACTTCCAAATTTTTGGTTCCCATTGTTCTTGGAAAGCTGTTGTCTGTAAAGCTCCATATTTAATATAGTTATGTTTTATTACATCTGCTTTGGTCTGATGAATGACCATTGAGTTATCCTGAACTGATCCAGGCAGTCTGACTAGTCTTCATGGAGAGAAAAAAAAAAAAAGTTACTGCTCTTTGTTAAAAAATTTAAACCTAGAACTTCTCAGCTTCACCCCCCAAGGCTGCTATAACGAGTGTTGGTTTTGCCACTTGAATACTCAGTTGTCTTCTCTCAGAAATGCTGTGGTGGAGAGGAAGAGCTGTGACAGACACCTGGCAGTGCTTTTAGGGGCTCAGCACTTCTGCTCGTGCTGAGTGTGACTCACTGCTCTCCCTCCCCCATCCAGAACCTCTGGTAACCTTTCCTTTATATGGTGCTTTGGGTACAGCTATCTTAATAAAATCTAAACTCCTCTCTGGTTTAGTTACAGGCTACTGTGTTATGGATGGGGAGTTCTTAGCAGAGATGCACATCTGCAATCTTAGTGTGGTTCTGGAGTCTTGTAAGGGATTACATTGCAGATAAGAATAGGGCTGAGCTGTTAAACTGGGAGGAATCCACACACAAATTTCTCAAAGGTCATGAGTGCTTAGACCCAGCTTTCTGCTTCAGGGCCATTTCCAATCATAGGCAACTCACTCACTGCAAAATGAGCTAGTGTGTACTGGAATTTAAGCTGAATTCTAACAAAACAGAGATTAGACCTGGGAAGGAGGATTTGGAAATGTAGGGAATAATGTCAGGCTGACATTATTGAGATAGAGGGTGTCCAGCAGTGTGCTACAAGCCACCTCCCAAAATGACTGAAAAAGTTGGAACAAATTGATGCAGATTTTTTTTTTCATATTATTATACTCAAGATATATTATCTGGGGAAACTAATGTGCTATCTAGTAGAGATTTCATCTCATCTATGAATTTGACTCAAATAATTTTCAGAGGCTTCAGCTGCTTGCCATCATGACATGGGAAAGGGTGGAACAGATGTTTCATATACTTCACTTTTCTAAATGATCTCTTTCCAATGGGCCTCAGGATCACGAGTTTCTCAGTTTTATAAGAAAGAAATTCATACTGTTTATGGTAGTGACAGGCTGCAAAGTGAAAAGCAAATGCTTGTAGTTGATAAAAAGCATTTCTGGGAAGCACATGACAAATATTAGTCTGTATCTCTGTGAGAGGGGGGGGATCTCTCTTTAGTATACAGTCTATTTTCAACAGGAAGATACTTGACAAAGGGTTTTCTTTCATTTGTGAGTTCCTTGGCTTGTGCATGTTTAACTAGCTGGCTCTTTATGTTAAGCAGTGATTGAGTCCTTAAAGTTTATTTGTAACCTGCTTTGATGGCTCTGTGTCACTGATTGACTTGCAGAGAACTCCCTGGACATTGTTGGAGTTGATACAGAATCCACGGGGATGAACAGGAGTCTGAATTGGGGAATTGTAGTGAGGGAAGCTTGTAATAAAACAATAAAGCCAGGGAGGGGCTCTAGAATCCAGGATCTCTGCTCTGTGATTTGAGAAGTGAATCAAATCTGTGTCTTTGGAGGAGTTCAGGCAGCTGAATACATGTGAGGATTTGATGTTTGTTCACCCCCATGTTTGTTCTTCATCTTTAAACTGATGCATCCACACACTCTTGGGAGGTTGCTTACTTTTACTGCTGTGAGGTCTCTCGTGGCTGTGTCAGCGGAGCCCTCACCAAATATTTTATCCAGAATAGGCTGGAAACTTTGAGGAGGGAGAGCTTTTGGAAGAGGAGCTTATGTTTAGAGGCGCAGTTGAAAAAACAAACCAGTGCGAGTGAAACGATTATCTGAGGGATGTCTGTGTCCTTTTCAAGGATTGGGCAATGCTTGCAGGGAGATGTGGTAACTGCAGCAGCACAGACACCACTTCTTGGGGCCAGCTGCCCTTCCCTTCCTTCCGAGCCCTGCCATGACTAATGGATCCCCTTTGGCGGGGATCTGGCGCTTGGATTCTTGTTGATATTTTGTGCCTACTTCAAAAGATGCCCAGTCTAAAAATCAGGCCTTGTCTCTGGAAAGAAGGGGCCTAGGGAATATTGCAGAAAGCTGTTGTGATTAGTGCTGAGCCCGTGGGGCAGTGGCAGTATCCTGAATTGCACTCGGGTGTTGTGTCCTGTTTATGAAATGAAACCTAAGAGCTCAGACTTGCAGACTTGTTTAGAGAAGTCTCTGGGGGAGAGAGAATTATCTTGAAAGGCTGGTTGGGAGGGGTGGTGTTTTTGTGGACTGGACAAAGTACCATGAATTTTTTGTCATGGAGCCAAAAGCAAGTGTCCCTGTGATGGTATGTTTGCCAAATGAGAGAATTCTACTGCTATCAGGCTTTTAATAAATTCAGAACATGTTCTTTGGAGACTGGTGACACACAGACTGATCTAGAAAATAGGAAATGTGTAGCTGGAAAAGTTATCAGGGCTGTGAAGGGCAGGTGCAATGTGGGCCATTACTGTTAGATTTTTATTTTTTTTTTTAAATTTAAAAATGATATGTCCTTGAGCCTATGAGTAATCTGAAAGAGTTCTGTGTGCTGAAGAAGAAAATTGTGAGCAGGTCTCGTTAGTGTTAGCCAGGAAGCACACAGGCAAACAGGAAGCTTTAGCTATTGTTATTGTACAAGTGCCCTTTACAAAATATTACCAAAAGAAGCTTAATGTGTTTTCCACGAGAACAGGAGCCCTTCAGAGTGTCTCACTGTATCTGCCCAGTGAAGAAAAACTGCACTGTCCCCTTCCCACAGCTTCAGACATACATTGAGAGACTACACTGCATTCAGATCTTCAAATATTTGCTACTTAATTTTTTGAAGTTGTTAGGACTGTTAATTAGCTGTGACAGTATCTAGCCCTTCGTTTTCTATTGTGTTCATTGGCTGCTAAAAAAAAAAAAAAAAAATTAAAGAAAAAGCCAGCTAGGTCAGTATAGAAAGGATTGGGGGCAGTGGATGTATTCCTGGCAGTTTGCCACGGAGACACTGAACTGAGCCAACCATGAAGTCATCGTGAACTCAGGGAGTCTCACTAATCCAAGGCAATGTGTCTTAATTTGACAAAGCAAAGGCTGCTTGATAAGCAAGCCCAGCTAAGAAACGCTGTGAAACGGGGGTGTTTGTTAAGTGGAGATTGTGGACGAGAAATGTGGTGATATGAAAGGAATCATCTTGGTTTCAGGTCCTTCCTCCCCCAAGCCCAAAGGCAGGCTTGGCTCCCTTCTCCCCTGCAGCTCGGGCTGTGCAGTGGCTTGATGTGAAATTTGAGAAACATATGTAGTTTTCTATTTCAGGAAAATGATCTCAGGGATTGAATGTGTGTTTTGTTGGCTGTTAGGCTCTGATCTTGCCTAGTGTGGTAGTTTGAGTGTGTGTGTGATGGTTAAAATGTTCTCCAGCACTTTAAAAAAAACAATAATAAAAACAAATCAGAGTTCATACATTCATTGTTGTTAAAGATCTTATTTCTGCAGTCTCAAAAGGCAAGATCCAACATCCTAAGAAGACTCTTAAATAACTGTTCTGTGTGGATCAGAAAATGTATTTTATTTTTCCATAACAGTCAACATTTACTTGAGCTGATGAGTGGTGCAAAGACAGATTTCCATAGAAGCAAAGAAACTGTTTACACAACCATTTCATTGTTGGTCCTATACAGAAGCAATGGAGATATATGAACACAGTAATTATTAACTTTTGTGAGGTTGAGATGGCAATCTCCCCTTAATAATGTTGATAAAGAGATGGGTGAGAGTCTGAGTATCCTCTTGCAGACATCCTCACTAATGGTGGGACTGGATAACTGTTCTTCACTGTGGCTTGGGGGGAGTAATGAAGGAGGTTGTGGTCTTACAGCCTTAAATTCTGAGGAAAAATAAGACATAAACCACAGAGGAATTCGTTGTCTTTCAGTTCTTTTAATCTAATTTTTTGCAGTCATTTCAGTTCTCTTTAGAGCCCACCAGGGTGTTTAGGGTGTTTCTTTTGCATTAGCTCCTGTGAACACCATCAGGGATCAGCCCCTCACGGTACAAGGGATGTAATGAACAATCTGTCATCTCCTTTGAACTCTTCCTTATGTGAAACCCCATGCAAAGCCCCCTTGTCCCCTGTGAGATTGGGTCTCTGTTCAGCCAGAGCTGTGCAACAATTGCTTCCTTGCATAAATTTGAACCAGATAAGAAAATAGCCATGTTTATGAACTCCTGGGTCATTTACAGCCCCAGCAGTGTTTTGGTGTGCACATATATAATGCATGTATTCACAGTAAATTCTTAAAAACCACCCCCCTGAAAACAATAACATTCCAGGAGCGTTCTCATCCAGGGAAAGGAAGAAAAGCTATGTAGCATGAAGTCTGTGCATTGTATGTGTACATACACTGCTTAGAAGTATTAAAACTCACAGAGATTTATTATCCCATAAGGGCCTCTTTTGTCTTTTTTTATTTATTTTTAAAATCCCCAAACCTTTACTCCTCTATAATACCTTGCATATGAAAGAACCTTCATAAATTCAGCCCTTAAATGTGCTTTTAAGCAAGAAATGGCATTGTTATTTTATAGCTAGGAAAAGAGCGGTATAATTTGAAGGGTAACATTCTTTAAGTGTTTAGCTGGGCATCCAGCTTTCTGTCTAACTTGCAGTGAGAATTAGGTGTCATATTCCATAGGCATTTTCACAGATCACCCTATAAATTATTTATTCTGGACCAATTCTTCCTCCAGACTTCCCAAACAAATGCTTCTCACCACTGGAGCGTTCCTCCTCTGCCTCTCACTGTAGTTCATGGCTGTGACAACACTCTTGGCCTGGAGGGCAGTTTACCTACAGGTTTGCTTTATTTTTTTTGGCTGACTCTCGAAATCTGCTTAATGTTAGTCACTTTCACTGGAAATTCTCTGCGTGCTTTAGGATGACACTGATGGTGTCAGGGTTGATTTACATTATCTTTTTAAAGTAGCATTAGCTTGCCTAGGACTTTTTCTCTTATTTGTTTTAGAATTCATGTTCTCCAGAGAGGAGCCTTTTAACTGTGAAATGTAAATAACCTGACAAGGAAGACTTCAAAAGAAAACGAGTCTTTGTCCATGGCAGTGATACCAAGCTTGCCAACTCCGTAACCTTTAAAACAGAGCACTTTTATGCTTGACCTGTCATCTGCCTATAAAAATAATCTTAGCTCAACGGTACAGTGCTTTCAAGAACGTGTCTGAAGAAAGCAGACACTTCTATGTATGTGTTCTGTCATTTCTTCATTGTGATGGACCATCTGCTGTTTTAACTCTCAGTAGGATCTGGTTATTGATTCTGTGTAAGTGCCTGGCTCTGCCTTTTGCTTGCACTGAGGTGATGAACACTTTCACTGCAGCTTGCAAATTGATGCTGCCAGATAGCCAGCCTGATATTATATAAATATATAATGTGTTACATGAAATCGCCAAGGGTTTGTTTTTGCCTTCCCCCATTCTTTATTCCGGTGCCATTCCATTAAGCTGTTCTTTAGATGAAAGGTTGTAATTCAGCCTTCGGTGGATGAAATGTATATGTACTTATGGAATCAAAGACATTCCAAGAAAGGTTGTTTATTTTCTTACTACCTTCTTTAATTAAATGGTGATGGTAGGATTTCTGACTGTCTGGTTTCAGAGAAACAGATGAAGCAATAATGCTTGCAGTGTGATCCAGCAGGGATGACTGGAGTTCTGCTTCTTGGTTGTTGGACACTGCATGCATAGGAAACTCAATTCTCCTGTGGATAGGGGAGTTGGAATTTCAGATTTCACCATGGCTCCATTTTTAAAGTAAAGGGAAAGTTCTGGAAATTCTGTTTTATATTTTACTATTGCATAACTTCCGATAATATTTGAGTTATATATCTATTTGGTTCAGTTTGCTGACACTCAGCTTTAAATTTGAGCTGGGAATCTCAGTTAAAACCCATTTCTGTCCACTTTATTTTATTTCAAGTGCTCTGTCCCAGACTTGGCAGCCTGAGTTCTGAGCTCGCTGCTGTTCTGCAGCGTGGATGTGTCCTGGGACTCTCCAGAGAGGGGACTGGAGAGCACAGGTGTTCCTCAGAGAGCTGTCCCCGTGTTCCCTGGAGGCTGGGCTGTCCCAGAGTCACTCCCAGGATCCAGTGCCAGTGTTGAAGTAGAAGAGCATCTATGGAAGGTGACTCAGCTATTGCCTCTAGTACCCATGCACAAGGATTTTTTTTTGTCAAAAAAAAAAAAAATCCTTTTTTTTAATCTTTTTTTTTATTTTTGGGAAAGAAAGTGGGAGGGCCCTTCATGCTCCAGGTGACTGGGAAAAATATGAGGATGTGCCTCAGAGAGATATGCCTGTTGAATCCAGAACTCTCCCTACCCCCAAAGTCCACTTGCATTTATCGAGGTAGTACATGGAGTTGGAATGATGGAAATAACTTCAACTTTCACTCGCTGTAGTTTGAAACAGTTTTGAAACTATTTAGATACTCTCCTCTCCTTCCAATCTCCTTTTCTGAGGTGAGCTCATTCTTCTGAGGAATGAAGCTGGATCTGCACGATAAAGTGTTGTCATATTTAATTAAAACTGATAAGAGGGGGAACACACTCCACAAAATACAAAGGAAATTATTTTCTTGTGGTTTTAATCTTCTGAGCTTCCCTCCATGAAACTGGAGTTTCTGATGCTGGTTTGTCATTGTATATAAAATACCTCAAACAGACTCCTTGGAGAAAAAGAAATACCGTGATGTAACTTTACTTTCAGGAAAGAAATTGAGTGTTCTTCTCTCTTCACGGAAAAAAGTAGGTGTAGTGTTGTCCTTAATTCCTTGTGCACAGCAGGTTAAACCCCGGAGTGCTTTCGTCTCCCTACAAAGAAGAGAAAACAGGGAATGTGTAAGAGCATGATACACTGCTGGCACCTCAACTTCATACCCATCCCATCCCATCCCGTGCCATTCTTGCCCTCAATTCCACTCTGGAGCTCTGCGGGCACATGTACAGTCTGGATTTAGTCTCCTTCACAGATGGCATCTTTCATGTGCCATCTTGGGCCATGGTGCCCATGAGATAAATATAAATATAGATATAAATATAAAATTTGAATGTGCATCACAAAGACAAAGTAAAGTTCTTCAGTGCTCACTATTCCTTATCTTGTTGCCGCAGTAGCACCAGGTGTAAATCTGACAGGGGAGCTCTCAGAGGGGTTCCAGTTTGTTTAAGACTTTCTGGGTTTGTATATTTTGTTCTGTAGCAGCTCTTCATTTTGTGTGTAAGGACAGTTCATAAACAGATGTTGAATCTCGACATGGTGCCTGCTATTTCCTGCTATTTCTGACCTGCTTGGAACACAGACAATCCTTATTCACACCAGATAGCTCCACTGGTAATCTACCCAAGAACATTTCCTGATACTGCTTCCTTTCTCATCCTTCTTTAGATGTGGGTCAAAGAAAACTCATACCTACTAAAATGTTAAGAGATTTTTGATTGGCCAGCCTAGCAAGAGATGTACTAGTTAATTAAAGTAGGTGCTCATTTACTTTGGCACAAACAGAGAAAAGAGGAGATAGAATATAAAGAATGATGTCCAAACTAGCACAAATTAACCCTGGGACTGTGATACCTGCTATGGAAATCACTTCAGGCTGATTGAGGCTTCATCCAACATTTGCTTATTGGTTAATCTGAAAGAGCCTCTCCGTGTATATGTGCATAAAGTAGGGACTACAGTTTTACCTCATTAAATGTGAAACTCTGCTTGGAGGAATATTGCTCAAGAAAACCGCATCAGGCCAAGGTTTTGAAAATGCAGACTTGTTCAGAGAATGCATTTTAATACACTGAAGCCTCAAGCCATCTGCCTCTGCTCCTGAGAACTCTACCTGAAAACTTTCAGGGCTGAATAATTTAAGGGTTTGGGGTTTTAAAATTTTTTTTTATTCTTTCTGCAAGAAATACTAGTCTGATGTTTTATTTTCTTAAAGTCTGAACTCTACATAACTTTTTTTCAGAACTGTTTATCCTCACTCCAGACATGAACCTTGGAAAGGTGGCAGAAAAAACAAACAGCTGCTGTGTTTTTGGGCAGTCTGCATTCCTTTAAACTCTCTGAGATCAGACTTGTGCTGAGATTTTCAAATTATTTGTCCTAGGGCTTAACCACTTTCACTCCTGCTTAAAAGTCAGTGAATTTGCCATTCTGGTCCTTGAGAGCTGTCATGCAGAGCCTTAATGATTCAAGAACTATGAATATATGATGTGTTCTTAGGGCTTTTTATTATTGTTTCATTCAAACTTCACCTACCTCCCTAATCATCTTTCCATTTTTGGACTCCAGTTCTTTTTTTAACTCAAGCACATTGCTTAAGATATTCTAGGGAACTTTGTTTTGATTTTGGTTTTGGGGGTAAATTTGATACCTATAAAAATGTTATTAATGGACCAAGGTGGAGGTAGTAAAAAAGACTGGCACATTCCCAAGGCCCAGAGTCAGAAATTATCTGCACAAGTTTGTGTTTCCTTCACAAGTTTGAGACAGGAAGAAGAGGCACCTGTGGCAGTGTTTTGTGTCCTCTTTATGAGGTCTCCAAAATACATTCTGTGGAGCTGTTGGGGGAGTCGGAGCGAGGCAGGCTTGTGTGATAAAAGCTCATTTAATGGTTTGGGCCCTCATGTTGATTTTCCTACATGAGAGATGTGTGGAGATGCTACTTCTACTTGTGCCTTTTAAGTAGCCTAAATCCCAAGTGTGTCTTGCAGGGCCTTTCCATCTCCTGGAACTTCCCAGAGTGCAGAGATTGGTTGTACCAGGTCACTGTTGTTGTGAGATGGGTTAAATCCAAACGTGTGTTTACTAGCAACTGGAATGGACAAACAGAGCAGTCAGGCCAGTTCTGAAGGGCTTTTCAGTTAACTGTGCTCATTCTTTTCTTTCGGCCCTTATCCAGCAAAGCACTTAGGCACGTGCTTAAAGTTAAAGCCTGTGCTTAAGTGCTCTGCTGGTCTGGGTCCTTTATTTGCTGTCCAAGCATGTTGGTATGAACAGGCTGTTGGCTCTAGGAATGTTTTGGGAACTGTTCTTATACTGCTCATTTTCCTTCTCATTTGGCCTCCTACGGCCTAAAGATTAACTTGCCCTTTCAGTATGACACAGAGAACTATTTGAAAATGGTATTTGTGAACTATTTGAGAACCTGCAGTAGGTTATTGGTTAATTGGCACTGATTGTGAAGAAACGGTGTGTTTGAAAAAATCAAGGTCAGTCGAGCCAGAGGAGTTTTCATCTGATGGCTTGCTGGCAGCGTTTCTCATATGACAGAAGCATTTGCAGACTGTTTCAGTGCTATGGATTTAGTCTCCAGAAAATTCTCCTTAAGTAACTGCTGTCTTTTTAGGTATTTGTTCTTTCTGGTTTTCACTGCTGTAGTCCAGAGTTGCCGATCTCTGATTTCTGCAGGCCAGCAAGTCTCGTGCTGTCCCTCCTCATCACTCCCATACCATCAAGTGGCAAGTCAGGGCAGGAGAACTCAGTTAAATTCAGACCTTGGGATTTCTCTCTGGGTCTTGCAGCAGTGGAAGTTGGCCTTTCACCTCTAGAGTGGTTGTAGGACACCAGGGAGTTGATTTTCTTTGTGCTCTTTTGGTGAGGGTGCAAACTGCTTAGCGGCAATGAAAATGGCAGAACGTGCAGCCTGATATTGCTGACCTAACTGTGGAGGTAGCGAGGAAAATCCACATGGGATAAGTCAAGCACAATCCTGCAGTTGCTTCTGTGGACACGTGACTTACAGAAATGCCCCAGCTGACGTCAGAGACACTTTTTGTTCAGGTCAAGTTACTCACACCCACGTCTCTTTAGGACCAAGCTCATAAATAAAGAGTTTACAAAATTGCCTTTAGAAATTTCATTCTTAATTTCTCTCAAATAAAAATGAACAGTGGTCTTTTGAATTCTTTCATTTATTTTGATAAAGCACACAAATGTGGAAATTATTTCTGTAGCTTTTTTTTCATTAGAAACCTATAAACCATTAAAGAGGGAATAAAACATTCCTTTTTTTTAGGCACGGGGATTTTGAATTGACTTTTAGACCATTTTCCTCTTTGTTTTCAGCATTTATGAGTATATTTTCTGCAAGTATTACAGTGTAATTCAAGTTCCAAGAAAGGGGAAGACAACTATTTTAGTGTAGCTAGGGCTGCATGAAAAGGTTCCTTAGCGTTTGGAGCAGTGGTAGACTCCACCCTGCTGGTTCAGCCTCCCCTTTCCCAGTGCTGGGTGTGAGACAAGCTCAGGCAGTTACCTGGAAGGCTGAGCTCTGGCTCTGAGAGAGCTGGGTCTGTGCATTCCCAGGTGAAGCGGTGTTTAGGATTTAAATGAATGCAAAAACCAATCACGTCCACCTTCCTTGTGGAACAGGCCAAAACATCTGAAATTAGAGATTTCTTTCCTTTAGCCACTCTGCCAAGAGCCCATGAGTTGATCTGGTTGGTTGTTAGAACAAGGCAGAGCAGTTTATTTACTGCAGTGGTAGCAGAGGTGTTTTCAGAGGAGAGGGAAGGAGAAAGGAATCCTAGAACTGACACCACTGTCAGCATCCTTCTGGGGCTGGTGCTTTGAAATCGTGCTCAGTTAATGAGCATTTATATTCCCTTATGTTATTTCTGTTATTGTGACTAGAAGCAGTCTAGGTATCCATATAATGTAGCCTCCTTTTTGTTTTTCTTTTATTTTCTCTTGGTCCCAGCAATAACCTCTTTCAACTGCAGAATGATTGTTTGTTTTCTTTGAATGTCTTCATTGCTGCCTTTTGAGGAATAATGACACCTGATTTATCTCCTCTGTAGTCTTCCTTATTTTCTGCATTGATCTCCATTTGTCTCCCTGCTGATGTAAATAAGCTGAAATGTTTTTTCATTCTTATTTTATGGAAATTTATGTGTTCTTTTACTCACTTCTGTTACCTGTTTCAGAACTCCTTGGTGGGGTTTTCTTTGTTTGGTTTATGAAATCCTCATAGCTATCCAAATAATACTGTTGATGTCTACTTTTTGAGATTTGCTCAGAAATGTGCCCTCTTTTTTATGCTAATACAATTACAAAGGGCTGTAAATGCATACCATTATTATTAATTAAAGATACTCCAGAAATAGATGCACTGCTGCTGTCATTTAAAATATTAAAATACAAGCATACAGTACATGTATGATGTATGCAAGATGAGCCACCTTGCTTTTCCTTTGATTTAAATCACTTGCCTTAAAATCTGTTTTCAAAAATTGATACTAATGACTAAATTTTGACCAAATATGTCTAGTATTTAGGAATGAATTCGTGATTTTAAGAGTTTACACTGACTGAACTGAGTTTTGTGGTGGGAGGTAACAGCACAGCTCCTTTTCTGAGAAGGAATATCTAATGTATATCTTTGATTCAGGTGCCCCTGGCAGCTGCATCTTGTCATCCAGACTTGAGTAAGGCTTGAAGGTGGTTTCCCTGAATAAAGGAGGGCTCAATATTCCAGTTTAGCATGTGAAATGGGATCAGCCTCCATCAGAATGCAGTTATTAAGACTTTCTTTTATTGCAGTACACTTGGCAATCTCCCTGCTTCTGTTCTGGTTTCACTTAGGCTTTGTCTGGCCACAAGTGCATGACAGCCGAGGCTCCAGTTCAGCACAGTCTGACTAAGCTGCTAAAAACTCCCATTAACCCCACTGACAGCTCTTCAGGACTTCATACTCACACATGTCCAAGTACTGTGCTAGGTTAGACTATCAACAGTTTGATGGTAGCAATATATACATTATTTACTCATGAATTAGTCAAATGTGTCTTTGCAGTGGACGTGTGAGGTTTCCGGACTAACAGTTTTCTCTCTCGAAACACCGCTGGGAGGGTGGGGTTTTTCACACCCCTCTAGTTCTGCTCAGTTGTATGAAGACAGCACAAACCACATAATGAAGTGTAGCCCTGATCCTGTGGAGATTTGTGTTCCTGGAGTGTCAGGGTGTGCTGGCCAGGCTGCACCCTCAGCATCTGCCACACTTCCCAAACTGCTGGAAGAGTCAAGGACTCCCTAAATCCTTCTGCTCCCTAAACATGGGCAGTGGATGTGCGTGTCCTGTGTTTGCTTTTCACCCAGAGGAACGGCCCAGGGTCATGGAGCAATAACTGTGCTCATCCTGTAGCCTGCCTGTGTTATTCCCTGTGGGATAGGGCTGGCTGCAGTAATGCCGTGCCTGGGGCAGATGTGCTGGGTGATGCACACGTGCATGGGCTGCTCTGCTTGTACTGGGAGAAGCCGATGTTGCTGACAGGAATAATCTCACTCTGTCCAAAGCCACGCCGTGGGGAGGGAGCTGAGACCCCCAACTCTTTTTCTCAGAGACTTGTAGCCTTTGCTTAATCTCTTTACCAGCTTCTTTGAGTGTTTGGTGAAGCCTTGAGCTGTGGTAAGTTTGCTCAAGCTCAGACTTTGAGAGGAAGCTGTTCGCTGGCTCTGTGTACCAATACTTCCAGTTTTAATTGTGTCATATTTTTAACTGCCAGAAGGTAACAGGAGAAAATGTGTTTTTTAAATACGAGCTCTTAATTGAAATAAATATTTGACTTCCTATTGCGGAGTAGTTTGCTTGAAATACTGAGCTTGAGAGAATATATTTTTGTGATTAACTTGAACTGAAACATTGCTGATGTTGCAGAAGGCAGGAGGAATGTCCAAGGCTGCTGGACTGCAGTGGCTGGAGACGTGGGCTCTACTTCCACTTTTGCTTTTCATTTCCCTTGCCATTTTTGGATGATGTTTTCATTATAACCTCTCCCCCGCTTATTAAGCTTATAAAATTTAAAACAGTGATTCAATTTTATTTATGTGCACGCTTTTTTTGTTCTTCTCATATTCAAAGATTTAGACTGCATTTGTCCATAGAATGATTTTTTTTTTTTAATTTTTCTTTTTTTTTTTTTTTTTAAACATGTTCAGCATCAGTGTCTGGATGGTGTCTTTCTGCCTGGGTCTCAGTCTCTAGACTGAGCCTCTGGAGTTCAGGATTCAGTTCAGGAGTCTGAATAAATTTTACTCTTTGACCCTTGGCCAAATCCCTCAATTTTCTTTGCCTCTGTTTGCCATCTTTTAAGGGAATGGATTAAGATTTCCAGCCCCATATGCTATGTCTGATTTGTCTAGACAATACATTTTTTTGTCTAGGACTTGTCTCGTTATGAGTTCTCCAACAATGCCGAAGACAATGGGCTTGAATCTTGGTTGGGTGTCTGTAACATAATACAGAATGAAATTAATAAAAAAAACTCAGCAATTTGCTGACTGTTGGCTTGCCCTTGCTTCATGACATGGTGAGGCGTATGTGGGTGGATAAAATGGTCTTATTTTGTACTTTCTCATCCAACTCAATGTGTTTAGCTACGTGCATCCACTGAAATTATTAGATGCACACAAGAGACTAATCTGACCTAAGCTGCAATTCAGGTGGGTGATTCCCTACAGGTTTGGTGACACAACTTCTAGAAAAATTGAATTCTTCCCATCTTTTGATAGTGGGTTTCTCAAGAGAAACACACTTCTGAAAAGAATTGAACTCTGTTACAAATCGTAGAAGAAACATCATCTCATTGTGGTCAGCGTGAGTCACCTTCTGTTGGATGACTTACTTGACATTTGCAGTGTTAGATGCATTTATTTGTATTTTTAAAGGACAGGTTTAAATAGATTACAGCAAACACAGACACATTCTCCCAATCCAAAGTAAATATTCACATGTGTACACATTACAAACACGTGTGTCTATTTATGAAAAAATAAAACAAGCCACTTTCCTTACAGTGCTTATGTATCACTTGCACATTTCCATGTCTCTACCAAGATGTGCAAATTATAAATTTTAAGGTATCTCATCCAACAGAGAATTTTCTTGAAGTGGATTAATCCTTAGAATCTGAGTGTCATGAAAGGGGCTTTCTTAACAACCTCTCAGTAAGTAGGAGATTAATCTATGTAATATAACATGCCTCATACCTCCTTTGGAACACAGGAAACATCCACACTCTACATTTCTCAAGAGACTCCTGTGCTTATTGTGGTGGTAATTGGAGGTCATTCTTCACTCTGGTTGGGTGGTCAGAAGGTTGATGCCAGAGTTTAAAGCACTTCGTTGCTTTGAAACCTTGTGCTGCTATGTAGGCTTTGAAAATGATCCTATTGTTCTTTTTTTTTTTCCTTTCAAAGTGGCACCCAGAGTTTAAATATAACATGGAATCTCGTCAGGGAGTGGCTGTATTCAGAGGAGATTAATTATAGATGTGGGTGTAGAAAATTGCAAATGTGAATTGTATTTTTCATACAATAACTTCTGTCCCTTTAAGTAAGCAACAGACTTGCTAAGAAAATCCTGTGATTTAAAAAGCCAGCCAAAAACCTCTAAGTTGTACAGCATGAACCCCAAATATTAGAGCAAGGTTTGAGTTAATTAATTTTTCCCTTTACAAAAATAGCTTTAACTTTTTGATCTGCTGATCGAAAGAATGTTTCCTGTTGAGTGCTTGTTGCTGAGGGCTCAGTGGCTTCCACACGCACGCAGGGTGGTGGGAGCTCAGGAGAATCACCAGTCCTACACCTGTATCCCAACAGAAGACCTAAAAGCCCTGTCTGGATGAGTTTGGGAGTCCTGGTGCAATGCCTGTGCCCGTGGGTGAGCGTGTCCATGGATCCCAGTCCCCCAAGGGCTCTGATGTAGCTGCCCTTCCCTAAGGGCTCTCTCTCACCTAAAAAAGAGCATTGCTCTTTCATGGGCTCTGCTTTGGCAGTGAGATTTATGGCAGGGAAAGGGAAGCCTGGTTTATATTTTTAAAGAAAAGCTGTGCCACCAGTCCAGTGAGAATTCTGACTTTCCAGATGTGATGCCAACGGAGCTGCTGAATACAAGATCACAGATTTTTTAACCCCAAATTTAGTCTTGGCTGGGGAGGAGTCTGGTAGCACCCTGTGAGTTCCCTGAGTGTTCAGGAAAAAATGTGGGGAATAGTAAAATCATTAAACCCATGTTCTAACCACATCTTTGAAGGAAAAGCTGTGAAATCTTCACACCTTATAGTAGTACTTCAACACACTTTTTTTTTTTTTTTTTCAGAACAAAAGCCCAAAAAGCAGTGTAAAAGTTTGCAAGGCTTGGCTATTATATAGCCAAATATATCAGTATCTGCATTACCTTCAAGTATGCAGCTTGTAGGTCCTGAGCTGTTCACTGTGTTTTTGGTTGGTGGCTTTGTGGATTGGTGTCTTCTACCAAACTTGGAAAGAGAAATCTTTTCTACTAAATCCTTTTTGTTGGAAACTGAAGAGATATTTTCTGACATTCAACTTTCCTCAGGGTGAGGAAAAAGAAAGCATCCAAGTAATTTTTTGAACGTTAACTTTTATGGTTTGAGAGCTGGAGTTTAATCCTATTTCACCTATGAAATATGAAAAAATTGCCAATAGCCTTGGTGTGAACAAATACTGGCCTTTCATCATGATATTGGATCATTCTTATTTGTATTAACTTTTTTTTTCTCTGCAGCTTTAGTGAAGATTTCAAAGTGGAGAGAAAACTTTGCTTTTGGTGTGGTATTTAACTGCCTTCAAAAAATCTAAATGGCAGCCAGACTACTTTTAATTATTTATGATAAATAGAAGTGTTATCCAGAGCATAGGAAGACTGAAGCTGGTAGGGTTGCTAACACTGATTACAGTAATTTCCTTGCTACCTTTATTGAATAGGTTGAAATCCTCAGACATGCAGACTGAAAGTCGAGGCCCGTGAGTACAACTGGGAATGTGTCTGCTCCTTGTCCCAAACAGGCTTCCCCACCTGTCTTCTTTGTTTGGCCTGTTTAATGTTTTGCTGGAAGATGAAAACCCTTTTCAGGCAAGAGTCAAATTGCACGACTGGCTAAGACAATGGGTTTGGGCAGGCAGGAATTTCACAGGCTTTGGGTCAAAGGCAATAATCATAAAAAGTAATGTGTTGTAAATGTTAGGAACTTGGGGTTTGCATGGCTGGGTGGCTGGAGCAGCCCCTGACAGGTTTTGTTGTGTGTATGTGCAATTAAAGAGCTATTGAAGAGGTGAAAGGAGGGGAGTGCAGTCAGGGCACACCCGGCCTCTCACCTTGAGCTTTCCAACCGAGCTGTCCCAGTGAGGGGCTGAGGGACAGCAAGGGCAGCTCTTCCACACCACCCGGAGCCCAACCCTCTGCCCTGATTCCTTTTAGCAAATGCTCAGCAGGGGCAGCATCTCGTGCCCTTCATACATTTCAAGACTCAGTGATCAGATATCACATTTCTTCTCTTTCTTGAGAAGTATTGCCTTAGGACAAATCTTCCTTATTTTCCCCTAAGCAGCCAAATGCACCGAGCAGGCAGAGATATTTTTCCTGAATGCCAGTGCTGGATGTGGATCCAACAGTCTGGTTCTGTTTCAAAGGCTAGGGATTCATGAATATGGCATTACCATAACAGAGCAGAGAATTATTACGGGTTTTCTATTGCTCTGTGATAACCTCCACTGTATTTTAGGGTCTTACAGCACCAGTGCCCGGTTCTGTTCTTGGATGCTGGGAGTATGTGTGCTGGCTATTAAGTTTTTTTGCCTGGGACATTTTTGCAGAAACCACAGTCAGATCTGTGACTGTGTTAGAGCTGTAAATTGCTTGCTTTTGTGAAAAGCCTTGAGACTGTGGGGTGCATAATTTGGGAGGACATTGGCAGCCTGGCCCAGATGTCAATATGTGGAGATGTTCATTTGAGCAGACTCTATGCCCTGGTTTACAATTTGACTTCAAAATCTGTTTTAAATTTAAACTTTGTAGAACAAAAGAAAAATCTTTTGATGTTGTGACAGTCACACTCCATTGTTTCAGGTCTCCTTCTTGCGTTCACAACGTCATAAAGCTTTCTTAGCTTTTGATTCTTTGTAGCTTTAAATAAATCTTCCCAGCAGACCACAGAGAGTTAGTTTATCCTACTGCATGCTATTCCTTTTGGGATCTAACTGCACCCTATCCTTGCTTCTGTAGGATTTAACTTTGGCACAGCACTCAGCAGGTGCAGCTGGCTTTAGTTCAGCGATCCAGTGATTGAAGTGCTTCACTGTTAATGATGCCTACAAAATTAATTAAGTTCATAAGTTTAGGTTCATTTCTGAGCAGTTGGGATGAATGGAGCAGATCCTTTTGCTTTGGAATTGAGAACAAAGCTGCCATTCACCTCAGGATGCCCCATCCAGGGGTTCTCTGCCTTTAGAGCTGGTGACTGACTCATTTTCCAGACTAACTAATCTTCTACCAGCCTTTTGGAATTGAAGGTCATGTAGAAATGCCTTATGGGGGGTCACTTTTCAGGAAAAAAAATGTTTCTTTGAGTAACTTTTAATTGATAGGACTTACCTATCAACCTATACTCAAAATAGGGATGACTTCCACAAGACAGCTGCAGCTAAGGAGTAGCCCTCAGGATTATTTTCATAGTAGGTGTTGTCCCAGGCAGGGCAGGATCTCTGCAGATTTGGGAGTCATATCCATGCTGGCTTTATCTTTTTTGGAGTGTGGGAAATGTGTCAATAAAGAATGGACCAAAGTGCGAAGCTCTGGTGACTCTAAGTAGTTGTGGAGAAGTTTTTTGGGGCTGTCATGTTTTAGATACCTTTTTGTGCCGATAACTTAGAGAGTGCAGTAACTCCCATTTTCAATGAATGTGCCTGATTTCCTTCTCTCCAAGAAGTATGACAGAGAGAAAATACTCAGAATGGGCAGGTAATGTGGGAAGAGCCGCACAGGAACAAATTTTGATCACCTGAGTGATCACAAGTCCAGTTGCCCCAGATCCTTTTGCAGGTTAGCTGCTTCCAGACAGCATATCAGGAATTGCAGGTGTGTGTTCACACTATTTGTAAGACTGCTGGGATTCTGGTCATGCAGGACTTCAGCACATCCAGTCGGTCCTCAGCAAGAGACTCGTAGGAAACTCTAAACATAATCATTTTCCTGTTGAAAATCTGGTTTAAATAAACTAAAAATTTTCCATGCATAACAGTTGGGTTTTTTTTTTTTTCAGTAGGAATATTCTAAGCGAAACTTTTTGTTCTGAACAGAGAAAGGAAATCTTTCATTTCATTGTGCTAGGAATATGCTTGGGGAAAAGAGTCTCCAAACCCATGGTATTTCAGACTGGCTACACATGGCTCGTGCTACTGAAGGGTTCCATGTATGGCTCCTCAAATCCTGTGTTGGATTAGGCTTTGGGAGAGGATTGTTCCCTCTGGGATTGCCTCTTCTCTGCACCTTTGAAGCCAGCTGATCCTGGGAGTAAAGTAAGAGGAACATTTGTTTCAACCCCTCTGGTACATGCAGCTTCAGCCAGCACAAGTCTGGTGTTTATGACCAAATAATTGAGGCAACACTGCCAGGAATAGGAAAATAGGAAAACGGAAAATAGCATGGCAGATATCAGTGCTGTTTCTGGTTCATGTCTGCCCTTCAGCTCATCAAACTTAGGAGTTCTGTGAAATATAAAATTTACTCATAATTGAGGCTTGCTTTGTAGGTATAGTGATTTGGTTCCTTAGGAACTCTGTCTTTCTGGATAGTTTTTCCAAGCTGGGAATTGTGCTATCCACTTTTCAGGGTGATTTCCTATAAAATAAGTATATATACAAATAGAAATAAATATTATATTTATAATATGCATGTATACCATTGGCTTCAGCAGTGACAAGCCATGAAAGTTCTCTCTGCATGTGCTCAGAGGTCTCTAGGACATACAGACTGAGCACCTCATCAGGTGAGAGGCAGGGGTTTGAGCTCAACCCATCCAGGTGCTTTTGAAGTTTGTGGTGATGTTAATCCAACGCAAAGGAATCCTTTCCTTTGAACTGTTATCCAAGAGAGTACAATGCCTTTCTGCTGTGTGACATTTCTCCTTGATATTAGGGATTTCTATGAAGCCATATTGTTCACTGAACACCTCCATTTTGAGTGGCAGCAAGAGTGGAAGAAGGAGATCGAACACCAGAGAAGTGTAAATGCTCAAGCTGTGTTTAACACAAGAATTTTGGGTGTCTTGCTGTGGCCATGAAAATAAAAACCTGACAACAATTAGTGAATGAATTAGTGTTCTAGCTCGGATCTGAAATTGGTTTTCATACCAGGACATTCCGCTTAGAGACCTGCCAGTCAGTACATTTGGGAAGAGTTGTCTTTGCCAGTTTATTTTCCATAGTGTGTTAAAAATTCAACCAAAACTCTGTTTATCCTTGTTCTGTGAGCACTTTGCATTTATAAATGTACAGGATGTGTTCAGCCATATCCTGCCAGAGAGCTCGGATCTGCTGGAACTCTGTGGATTGGCAAGGGGGGATCTTTCCCCGTCCCCAGTGATTCCCTGGCGCTGTGTGTGTGGTGTGGTGTTCACAGAGGGAGCTGTGTGGGACAGCAGGGCCCTGTTTAAAGCATGTTCCTTGGAGCCTTTCTCAGGGTGTGGCATTAGTTCAGAGCTTCAATCTAATTAGAAAAAGACATATTCGGTTTTGATGATAATTTGTTATGATTTGGTATTTCCCATATTTGGGAAAACTTGATGAATTGTTTTTTGCTCTTTATGTCTAAATTTTTCCTAAAGTGATGAAGTGCTTTTTATTTCAAATTCTCTGTCTTTATTTTTCCTTTTTACAAGAGATTTGAACCAATTTTGGGAAAAGGTTTATTTTTTCCCAGTGTTTTCTTCAGCCTAGAATTTATTTATTCACCCAGTTTTTGTCAAGGGTCCTAATTAGATTTCTGTGTCTGGCTTTTAAATCCTTGGAAATTGGAATTCCTTATATCAACATTGTCATTGCTGTAGTTTCAGGTCATGTGCTCTTTCTGTTTTCAAACCAGACACTGGGTTGTGTTTGTGTGGTCTATTCTTAAACTATTAAGAAGAATAAAAAAGGGGATGGGGGTGTCAGAAATGTTTTAAGAATAATCCTGAAATAATATCTGCATTTATTGGTAGGGATATAAATAGTTAAATGATGTCTTTTTTCCCCCCTCAAAATATGTAACATTAATTATTCTCTTGCAGCAAAGAGCAACCAACACACCTACACGACCAGTGGGATGTAAATGTCCATCACCTGTCCTCTGGTTGTAAAAACATGGTTACTCCAGTAGAACAGGATGGAGGAAACATGAGGCATCTAAAATACACATTTCTGTCCCAGATGAGAAAGTGGAAGTTTAGAGAGTCCATGTAGCCAGGATGTTGCTTCTTGTTGTAACCCCTCCAAAATGTGGAATACAAGTCCCAGATAGTTTTCTAGCTGTGTGGGAAGGTTCTTCCTTTTCTTATTTGGCTTTACTCTGTCTGCAATATCAGTGGCTGTAAGCTCTAACTTTGATTTGCAGATAGGAAATAAGAATAACTTCTCTTTTTCTGCTCAAGGCCAGGTTGGATGGGGCTTGGAGCAACCTGGCATAGTGTAAGGTGTCCTGGCCCACGGCAGGGGGTGGAACAAGATCTTTAAGGTCCCTTCCAGCCCAACCCATTCTGTGATTTATATTTCAGTCACTGGGTAGTTTTCTTGGATGAAAGGGAAGATTTTCTTTTCCTCCAAAAAATAATTTGGAAGAGAGAAATGTTATTTGGTTTTTACTTATGCAAAACTACAAGAAAAAGTCAAACACTTCAGTCAAACTGAGTTTGCTTTGAAGAGACTTGTTCAAATTGTACCATCCTAATAAAGAGAATATGTCTGTGTAAGCTCACCTTGGCTAAACATGAGTCACAAATACACTGTCTTGTAAAACATCAAAGAAAATCACCTCTGAGCAGGGTTTCTCTTGGAGAACAGTTATGATGGTGTGTTTCCCTGAGATGCATCTGAGCTGTCTTGCACTTGCTGGTACTGTGGCATTCCCAGGACTACACAGAGCTGCAGTTTCCTGTGGTATTTAGCATTTTAATACCTTTAATTGACTGACTTTTCAAGCACAGTTTAATACTGATCTTTTGAGATGGCTCTTAGTGTTCAGACAGAAAACAGCCTATGTAGTACTAAATCATCAGGAATATTGTTCATACTTTGGGGAGGAATAAGCTTGGGGATATTGATAAAAACCATTCTGTTTGTTAGGACAAGCTTTGCTGTGAGTGTTCTTGTCTTCTGTGTATGTTCTGCTCCTGCCTGTGCCCGTGGTGCTGTCCTGGCACAGCAAAGTTTAACATCAACTCCTCAGGAATGAGACTTGTGCACCTGACCCCATCATCCAGATCTCCTGGCAATCGTAATTCAGTAGTAAGAGAAGTAAAAGGAACTTTTTTGAAGGACAAGCTGTGTGCAAAGCAGCCATGGGCCTGGAGGAGCAGCACTCGGAGCTGCCTGCTCCAGTGTTGTGTTCCTGCCCTGCTCTCCCCCAGGCACATGCACAGCCTGTTATTTGACTGATTTATGCAGTGAACTGGCCAGACCAGGAGTTGTTTCAGCAGAGAAGAATCTTAAACACAAGGTCCTTTTAAGGTCCTCAAGATGTGCACTCCAAACAGTAACCAAATTTTTTTTTTTTTTTCATGTGAGCATTCTGCTGGAGTTTTTGACCGGTGGAAAAGAGGAGATCCTTTTGCAGGAACTTGTTTCTAGTCAAAAGTTTAAACCCAAACGTGTTCATTTGCCTGACTCTGTGCCTATATTGTCTCTTTTCTAGGTCTCTCTGTACAGTAGTGTGCAAGTGGACATACACGTCAGATAGAGGTTGGGATGACAGTTTCTGGAAAATGATTGGTTTGGAAGATTTGGTGAAGGATAAGTATGAAAAAATAGGTATCTCATGGTTGGGTTTTATTATACATATATATTCATATTTCTAAAAAGCTTTCTGTGTATATATAAAAAATATAAATACATAGAGAGAGATGGGGCTTTGAGCAACCTGGTCTAGTGGAAGGTGTCCCTGCCCATGGCAGGAGTTGGAATGAGATGAGCTTTAAGGTCCCTCCCAACCCAACCTCTAACCCATCCTCTGATTCTATGAATAAAAGATATGTACATATAAAAAGACATTTTGCTGTATTATTGTGAATGTCAGCAGCTTCAAATGGTTGCTGAGTTGCCCAAAGGGAGCAGGCTTCCTAAGTGCATTTTTTACTTTGCATTGTTGTGAGAAACTGTGTTTAAATTTTTTATCTCCTACCCTTCAGAAAGGCCTGGAAGGCCTTTCTGTACTGCTCAGTCTCAACAATAGAGGAGTAAAAAGGAACCTCAGCAACTGATGACATGAAGGACATACTCAATATGGGTGTATTGGATGGCAGGCTACAAAAAAAGCTACAATATAGTAATTTATAGCTGTTACTGATAGCATGATTTGTGCCCTGTACCCATCTCCCTTATAGTCATTTTCAAAAAAAGTGCTACTTCTGCTTGTTGTTATCTTTATACATTTTTTTTTCCACTCTCGGAGCCCAAGTTTAATTAGAATAGTAGCCCTGCTAATAGCAGTTCCTACAGCAGATATTCATTAAAAGTCCATAACGTTAATATACCAGAAAATTTCAGGATAACTTTATTAGACTTTCCCTGTTAAGTTAATGGACTTTTAATGGATGTCCTAAGCAGACATGTCATTAACAAGAATATTACCAGACATGAGTTAAAATATGCTCATTCATCAAAGTTAATTATCTGAAATTTCCTTTGATTTTTTTTTTTTTTAATATTTTTAATGTCAAGCGCTTTGAACAAGTTTGTACAGCGGTTCAAATGCAGCAACATGAGATGGAAATGGTGGAGGAAGGATTGTCATGGAAAGAAATGTAATGAAATCTATAAACTTTTCTGATCATCACCTAATCTGCTATCAGTCATTTTTGGGTTATCAGAAAATAGTACTTGAAAGCTTCCTTGAATAGATTTCAGCTTTTTCCCTGCAAAGGAAACTGCTTATGCAGAGGTACAAAACCTACCAGGGGAATGAAGCTTTCAGCTTCCTGAGATTTTGGGTTGAATACGATTCTTGCAACATCTGTCACATGTGGCTTTTAGCAAATCTTCAACAAGTTAAAATAAGGCTTGCAATAAATGCATGTTTTTACCAGAAAATTGTACATCTTGCCAACTGGTGGTCTCATGGAAGGGTATTTTAAAAAGAAATTATTTATGAAGTGTAAGCTAAGACTTGAATACAATATTTATGCAATGCACTTCAAGGACAGTGCAAAGCAATTTGCCATTTTAAGTAACAACATGCATGTTTTAAATGATAAAGTAGCCATTAATAAAAGGGGCCTTTTGTTGTGATGGGAGCCTCATAACGCTGGCCTATATATGGTTCAACATTCATTAAGAGAGAAATCATCAATTCCCAGTATCAGGCTTCCATGTTTGTTCAAACACAACATTTACAAAAGAACATCAGTTATCTGCTGTTGATATGTTTCTTGCAAGGCAGGAGTGTTTCTTGTGAGTTGCTGGTGCAAGTGTCTAGTTCCATGGAAAACCTTGGGATTTTTGTAAGCAATGAACCTTCGAATCCCTGAGAGGGTCTTGGCTGGAGTTGGAGCACAGTCTCACCTCCAAAACTGCACCAAACCTTAGGCCAGAGCTTGTAGCTTGTGCTTACCTTGAGAAATCCTTTGGTTTTCAGATTCCCTCAGGTGAATCCACAGCATAAGACAATTTCTATTTGCATAATAATGCTGAAACCTAGGCCCTAGGGAGAATAGGAGCTTATTTCCCTGACCATTTGTCTAACCTTGCTTTTGTAAAAAAGGATGCTGTTGCTTTTGTTATGTTTAGCAGTGTGATAACATCACAAAACCAGGAGAGTGTCCTTCATTCCTGTGTCTGTGCAGAGGGAGTGAGGCGCTCGCTGCTCCACTGTGGAACCCACAGCCTCCACCCCATCCCTTTGGGTTTCTCTCCTGCCCTTCTGTACTTTTTGGAGTCTCCTGGAAGGGTGCAGCCTCAGAAGGAGTCAGAGCAGAGCATTTCACCCTGCCTGGGAGCTGCTCCATAGTGGTGTGTTCAGGGGAATTGCTCTGCTTGCTGCCACCCTGAAATCTTGTCAGCGTCCGGGAATGGGAGCAGTGGGAGTTGGGGGCTTTGCTTGTTTTAATGTGTTCAGTGGTGCTGGACTCGAGAGGAGCCCTCTGAATCAGCTCAGCTTTCCTCAGATCCATCAGGACGCTGTAGATGCACCCAGCAGGAAGGTGACACTCGGCCACTGAGCAAACTGCAGCTGGAATGGCCCTGGGCAGTGGGAGATTCCTTCCCACACCATCCCTGCCAGGAGCCCCAGAGCACCACAGGCTCACACCTTGCAGCAGCTCAGCTCAGGCTGTGTTTAAACTGCAGCTGAAGTGCAGGGCTTCGAGGGCTGCCCACAAGGGGAGCAGCCTCAGCTGCTGGAAGTGCACCCCAGTATCCTGAGGGAAGGCTTTCCCTGGACTGTGGGTGCTTCCAGGAGGAGCCCCAGAGCTGCCACGGCTGACAGGGAAGGATGGGAAGCAGGGCTCTGAGCTGCCCTGCAGATAAAGGAGCTCAGACTTGTCAGATAACCCAGGTAGGAAGAGGTTTAAAGGGGGTTGTACATGCTCAAAACCTCCTCCTGAAATGAAAACAAAACCAAAAACCTGACAGGGCTGAAGTAATTCTGGTGGAATTTCCTTTTCTGTTCTCAAGCTACTCTAAGCCCGTGTCTGTCTGCTCAAGGTTTGTTTAGCTCAGAGGCAAGGATGTATTTTAGTGCCTGCACGTTCCCCTTGTAAAGAGAGATAATGGCCTTTTTCTCATGTATCTTTGCTAAAAGATAACAAGGCTCTGAATCATCATTTCTTTTAACCAAAGCAAAATGTCACAAGATAAAATTAGCAAAATTTTTGATTGTAACAAAAGTAAATACAAGATATACCAGTTTAAAATATGCAGAAAAGCTATGTTTGTTTGTGGTTGTGGGGGTTTTTTTTCAATCTCTACTGAAATCACTATTGTTTCCACTCAGAAGGAATCAAAGATTAATAACTATATATTTTTTTTTTTTTTTTTTTT
>VWZN01013643.1:417151-483790 GCA_013396955.1 Regulus satrapa | reverse complement strand
CATGCCACTGAAAATGCTTATGGAAATTACCTGAGAACAACTTCTTTGATGTACATATTTCTTTATTCTGGTAAATGTGCTTTTAAACATCACTTTTTAAATTTCTTGCCCTTTAAAGATATATTTACTGTAATCAGAGTGCTGTGGTTCCAGGGAGTAGACTCCTCTTGGTTTCAGTTTAACTTAACATATGACCTTGTTGATAAGGGAGACCCTCACATCTGACCTTTAGGATCTTCCACAAACCTTTCCCATATCAGGGCGTGGGTTCACATCTGAAAACTCCCAGGCCTTTGACATTTTCTGTTTCTCACAGCAGAGTAACCTTTCAGGGAATCCACATAACAAGTTCTTTGTCGTCCCTTCTGTACATCATGAATTTACTGATCAGGCTTGTCAAGGTAAAGAGTCTTATCTGGAGATTCTGAAAAATTTATTGATCCCATTAATTTGCTCACCAAGAGAGTGGAGTGGTTGTATTCAAACCACTGTGGAAGCGTTGTGTACTAGAGGCATTAGCATTTATCTGCTGTGGTAAAAGCACATGATGGGTATCTCTTTGTGGTATTATAAAACCTAGAAAGACATTAACAATTCTGTTAAAATTTCATGTACTGTAGAGCTCCTAGGGTACTGGAGCATACATTCCATTTGGAGAAAAATGCCTGATAAATTTTCACCACAGCCTTCTACTTCAGGGCCCACTTAAGGGAACAAATAATGATTTTTTTATTGAATGGTAATATTTCATACCAGGTCTTTTTTGGGTTGAAGATGGTGGCTTTGTGTGAGAGAGCATTGTGGGTACTGCAGAATAGGTTCTTCTGATCTTAGAGCTTTTGTAGCTTTTGTAAAAGGCAGTTTGTCACCTTCTTTCATCTGTGCTGGAGCAGCAAACTGATAGTGATGAAGTAGCTGTAGTTTTGCTTAATTTGTTTAAGTGTCCAACTGGAAGAATTTTTCGTTTTTGGTTTTGGAGATGATGGTGGCATAAGGAAGAACAAACTGTGCTCCTTATACATCTCTTTACATCTTTAAATCTCATTCTGGGGCTTTTTCCCACTCATCCTTCTTAACCATCTCATAGAAGAATGCTTTCCATTTTTCAATGGCCTCCCTTATCTTCCTTCAGTAGGATTTCTGCCCTTTTTTAATTATTATTTTATTTTATTTTATTTTGACACTGTGTTTTCAATTAAGAAGGGTTTGACTTGACTCTGAAGTGAAGTTCTGGTTAGTGGTCTTTACTTCTCTCCAACAGCTGACCAGTTCACCACCCTCCCTGTTCCTATACTCTACCTGTGCTTTAATGTACAACCCCAACACTTTACTTTTTTAAACTTTTAACTCTTTTATTTTTACCTCTCTCCTTAATTCCAGGGTTTTGGGGATTGCAGGCTTGATGTTTTTATGAGCCTGGGCACTTGCATATGCCATTTTTGAATGTCCTGAAAAGATGGATCTGTGTAACCTAAAGACTGGATGTTCTTTTCTAATGCTCTTTCATTTGAAATACGTATTAATAAATTGATAGCACAGAAAACCTGTTTTTATATCAATAGTTATTGACATAACTATTGATATAAAAATAACTATTTTATATCAATAGTTATGTGCCACTTCCATATACAAAGCTAATAATGGCACTGAATTTTTACACTTTAAAGGGAGTGTGCTTAGGTTCTCTGTTTTGTCAGTAGTTAGCTCTAATACTTGAATGTTCTCCTGATTTATTTACATTTCAACTGAAAAGGGGAGATTCAGTGCAGGGTGGGAGAATATGATCAATATTAACTCAATGCTGCAGCAGCTGTGGAGGGAATGGCCAATCTATTTGTTCTGCCAGTTTTCCCTGTCCCTTCCAAGACCTTTGATGCCAGATGCTCTGGAGCATGTGAGGGATTCCCTTGAAGGCTGGAAAAAAGGGATGATGATTTTTGTTCTTTTATTTTTTAGGTCAGCTTGTAGCTGCCAGTTCTTCATAAAGCTGGAGAGCAGCAACCAGCTTTAAACCCTGAACTTTGCAAATAATAAGTCAAGGGATTCTCTGGTATGGGGTGCCTTCATCTGTCTTACCCTGGTCTTTTGCTATCCCAAATAAATTACAACACACTGCAATTTCAAACAAAATTAAAAGGATGAATCAGAGGATATTTACACTTACATGCTGTCAAAATCCATGGAATTTACAAGTGAATAGTATTCCAAATATGCTAACATTTTTCTGGCTTCCTGTCATTTCAGTCTGTCCAAGAGGCTGTAGCAACTGCAAAGGAGCTGAAACTGGCACAGTGCAAAGAGGTTTTCGGGTGTCTCCTTCCTGAGAGCTTGAGGCATTATTTTGTAACACATGATTCAGCAGGAGGAAGTTGGGCTTTTCCTCAGAAACGCTCTGCACTCCTGTGATTTGTTTTATTTTATACTTTTTTCCATCTTGAGATCGCTGAATCACATGAGTCATTGGGATTAGAAGGGCCATCTTGAAATGATCAGAACAGGGTCACCCACAGAAGGTTGTTCAAGGTTGTGTCCTGTTGAATTTTAGGTATTCAGAATTTTTTATATTCTCCAAAGGTGGAAATTCTGAAAGCTTCCTGGGCACCCTGTTCCTGTCTCCTAGCTACGTCTCCCCAGGAAAAACTATTTGGTGTAAATGTAATTCCCTGTATTTCAGTTTGTGCTTGTCACACCTGTAGTGTCACTGTGGGCCACTGAGAAGAGTCTTTCTCCCTGATCTTTGCTCCCTCCCTCCCAGTCAGATATTGATAAACTCACGCAGAAAATCTTCCCCTTCCATCTCCCAGCCCTACTCCTTGCTGTCTAGTCTGAGACCCTCTTCCTCTTTCCAATAACTGTTCCTGAACGGGCTGAGCTGAGCTCAGGTGGCTCAGGTTTCTCCAGGATGTTTCCTGGGTGACATTTGCCCTTCTCCTTGCACCGGGAAAGGAGCCATCCTTCACCCTGCTTATCATCAGCTGCAGTCCTGCTGGCGGGTGGCTCCTTTCCACTTCTCTCTGCTCCAAGAAGTGAGGAGTACTGCGTGCTGTCCCTCCATCCCTCACAACTTAGAAAACTCTTGTAAAAGTTTAGATCTTTAAAAGAATAGTAATAAAGAAATATTCCACTCTCCACTCATGGAGTTCTGGTTCTCAGACTGCCTGCCAGGGGAATCATATTTGCTTCTACTCTGGCAACACTGAGGGCTTGGGAACTTTCTAGTATGAAAATGAGGAGCTTTTATGTTGCATTTCTGGTTTTAAATTTTGTAGAAGCTTTGAGTAGACCTTGGCCTATTGTAATTGTTCAATATTTAAATTTCTAAGATATTATCCTCCTTCCTTATTTTTTATACTCTTCTAAAAAAAGAAAAAAGAGACATTTCTCAGAATAGTTCTGGGTCATTCCTCCTTTTTACCTGACTCTTCCTCTCCCTGGTCTCAAGTTGTTATTAATCTTCTTTTTCTTGGCTTCAGGCTCCTGCTGAGATAACTTTTAAAACAGTGTTGTCTGCTTTATGAGTCAGGATTCACAAAATCAGAAGGACTCTTTCAAACATTTTGCTGACTTTCTCCAAGTCAGAGGCTGTTTGACTCCTTAAAATTAATGTTTGAGTAGTTTAAAGTGTATCTTAGAACCAATCTTGATTTTATAATTTCCTGTGATGGAGAACCCACTTCAGACTGAAAGGTTGTTGATTGTTAGTTGCTGTCATGTCTCAAAATTAATGAATTAATTAAAGAACCCACTTGATTTTTCATCTGATTTAACTTCCTACTCCTGCTTGGCAGACCGTGGGGACACGCTTGACCTGCACAGATTCAAATTTCCTATGATCAAGGAAGACACTGTGGTTTCCCCCCCAAAACTATTGGGTGAACTGTAGTACTTCTCAACCCTTGTAATTGTTTTCCTGGCTCATTTCTGAACTTTTTTAGTTTACAGTGCATCAGTATCTTCTCAGTATGGATATTAAAACTGGATCCTGTGTGAACGTGGTGGGGAATAAGCTTGGCTGAAAGATTTAAAAGTAACTTTTAGTAACTGATGAGATTATTTTGGGTCTGGCATTTATTTCAGTTTGGAAAAAGGGGTAATTATTTCTTCTAAGAGGAGTTATTATCTTAGGAGTTGTTAAAAAGCATCCATTAAAAAAAACCCCAAAAAACCCAAAAAACAAACCTGGTAAGTAATAATCTATGATTAATACAAGCTAAATTGCCTTTACAGTCTTAGCAATGTACTGGTCCAGAGCAGAGCAACTCTGAAAGTAGAGCAATAGTCCTGCCATACTTGCACTGATTTTTGTATCTAGAGAGATTCTGAGAGAGAGCCAGAAATGCCAGTTACCAGCCAAATGAAATTATTGTTTGCAAGTGAAAACTTGAGCTCAGGTAGCTGAATTTGGATATAAATGCATACCCTCTACTTACTTAGTAAGGCAGCGAGATGCTGCATTCAATACCTTTAGTAAGACATCAAATATCTGTGTTTTATACCCAGTGCAGTTCAGCAGTGAGCAGTGAACCACACATGGCAGGACACATTCATTCTGCACTGTTTCACTGCAGTCAAGCAAAGAAAACAGTCCCAGCCCTCATAACGTGCCTGTTGATCCAACGATGCAGAATTTCTTCTTCCTTTTGACCTTTCACCAGGAAAGGTTATCATTTATTCACGGAGTAGCTCTCATTCCTTGGGCCAAGCAGTCTTTGTTGAAGTAGGCACCTTTGGTTTGCTGTCCAATTTGCTGCTCAGCTTAATGAACCAGGATCTGCCTGATTTGATTTTGCCAGTGTTTAGCGGCCCTAATACGTCTGCCTGAAGTATTTACACATTAGGTAGTGGAGATGTAGTTCAGCCAAAGGCTCTCTGGGAGAGTGGGATGGAAAGGCCCCAAATTAGATTTGCCTCAAGCTACTGTGGCAGCTCGTGTAGACAGAGATGAATTTTGAACCGAAGAAAGCCAAAGTGATTTTGCTTAACTGTTTTCCTCACTTTTAAATTAGCTGGCATATAATATCACAATTTGTTTTGGTTTTCCTCGGTGAAAATTCTCAAGTCTTTAACTGCCGACCAGGAAGTTTTATGGAGGTTATTTGGAGGTTAAAAAAGCCCCGAATCTCACAGTTCCTAACATCTTTTAACCACCATGCATTCAGTCCTAAGAAAAAATTAGTATTATAATTTTACAGTCAGCATCATTATTCTGCTTCCTTCTGATCTTAGTGCTATTTTGGCTACTCAGCTAGGGTAAAAATTGTAGAAAAATCAGCCATACACATCTCAGTTAACTGTGAGTATTGTCTGTAACTGAGAGGGATATTTGATAATGTCTCGTGTGAGATAGGCTTGGGACAATGTATATTATTTATTGAGATTCCTTGTGTATCCCTTTTGGCATTGTGAGAATTATTATAAAATACAAAAAGTGGCTATTATCTGCATGCTTTGTATTGAGCATGAAGGGGGAAAATCCCTTACATTTCTTATTACATTTGGATGGACAGTGCCTTTTTTTTTTTTAAACTAAGGTCCCATTTCCTATGATACCTATTCAGCAGTGTTTTGTTTAACGAGACAACTTCTTCAGTGCATGTTCTCTATCACTTATTTAACAGGATATCTGTTTTCTGTGTTGTCTCTTAAATCAGAAAGCAGTTTAATTGTTCCGTTTGGGTGGGGCTGTGAAATGCGGACAAGATCTACCCTTGGGTTGTGTTTCTTTCTGAGGCTGCTGGGATTTCAGTAAGGGATAGGTAAATCTAAATTCAGGTTTCTTTGGGTCTCAGTGAAGGGATATCTCCTTTGAATTTTCTCCCTTTCATATTTTTTTGCACTTATACAGCCCAAATATATGAAGTGCAGCCCTGTTCTGTGGGATAGATGATAGGAGTCAGCTGGACCCTGGCTGCTCTCAGCTTTGGTGTTTGAAAAGGGGCTACATCCTGAAGTACCTCATTCTGTTAAATCTTAGTGAGCCAATACAGTGAATTTGGATCACTGAAGTTGACTGAAGATGCATTATCTGCCTTGTGTGTTGTGTCTGGTAAATAGCTGGTTCCTGTGGGAAGCACCTAAAAAGGTAGAGGGTCTTTGGTAGCACATAAATTCTTTCAACAAAGCTTGATCACAGCAAACTCTAACATCAGTCTTCGAAGAAGGATAAAAGAGAAGGAAGAGATTCAGACAGCTTTTTCCTTTTGTAAACTCACTGCTTTATAGGGGGGGAAAAATAGCTGGAAATAGCCTGTCTCGTCCCAAATGAAAGGTTGTGGATTAAGGCACTGCATTAGTGAAACAGCTGCACCAATGTGAAACAGAAAGTCCTCCAGCTTCAGCCATTATGGGTTTGTTTGGTTAGGTCTAATTTTGGAAGTCATTATAGCAAAGGTAAATGACTTGCACAGGAGACTACTGTAAACAAAAGGCTCGATACATTTACTTTGGCAAGAGCCTTGAGGAGTCTCGGCCCTTTCAGTGCCTCCTTTATGCAGCGCCTGTCCTGCTCTCACTGCGTGCCTGTGTGCAGGCAGCTCTCCCTCCCTCCCTGCCTCCATCCCTCTGACAGCTTCTTTCCCCTGACAGGTTGGATTTAACGGTGGCAGCACCTGCTGCTGAATTGCTGGTGTGTAGCTGTAGAATAACTTTATGGTCAGCATAGCTGCCCCTGGGTTTCTAAAGCTGCTGTGTTTCACTCAAGTAAGAATCTGCTCCCTCCCAGTCTAGTACTGGAAAATCTTCTCTGTCAAAAACTTCACTTTTAATTGTGTCTCCTTATTGGTTGCTTTTTGTCTTTTCTTAATTTATAGTTTAATAACCTTACAGTTACAGATTCTAAGCTGATGCTTAGCTGAGTTTTCTAGCTTTTTGGAGAAGATTGAACTGTGAGAATGAGAATTCCCTTTCCAGTGTGTGCCCATGTGGTTGAGTGAAGGCTCTGTCCATTCTGCACTGACTTACACTTGTGTAGGTGGGGAGGCAAATTCCTGCTGACAGGACGAGTGCCCATGCAGAGGATGCTCCTTCCCTTTCACCAAGCTCCTTGGGAACATATCCTCTGGGTCTGGGAGAGCTTTCCTTGATCTAGAGAGCTGGGAGGCTGAAAGAGAGGGCCAGAGTGAGAATCCTCTCCTTGTGCACTAATTTTCTCTGTCCTGCACTCTCTGGCTGCTGGCTGACCCAGGAACTCCCCTTTGCAATCCCTGCCATGGGTGACTTCTGGCTGCTCTCCCTTCCCAGTTGCTGGGAAGTGCTTTCAGTCAGGGAATGTTTGTTCAGGCACACTTTGACTTCTAAAACATATGGGGCAGACTACTGTTAATTATATTATTTTAAATACAAGATGATTATGCTGCCTCTCCAAATGACAAGAAGCCCATCCCTGTCCCTTGTCCTCACACGCTTTATGCCCATGGGGGTGGCAGTGCTGCTGGTCATCCTGAAAAATAACCAGTGCCAAAGGAATTATAGGGTCATTTTCTTGTGCTGCTGTAGAGGAGAGGATTATCTTTATCTCTGAAATTGTTCCCTTAGTGCTTATTAACTAGAAATACAGTAATTGAGTCGCTGGTAGGAAACGATTTTACCTGATAGTAGCCCTGATCTCCAAAATGGAGTATAACTACATAATAATTACACACTGAAGTGTTTGACTGGTATGACTGATATAAACTAGCCAACCATGGAATGGCATGCCTGGAAAGAGGTTTTATTTCAGATTAATTTCATCTCGCGCTGTATATACACCATGATTGTGCTTTCAGGTCAAGCAATTGATTCTGAAGAAAAAGATGTGGGTTTAGCTGCATGAACTCTTTTGAACTTCCTTCCACCTGCAGGGTCTTTGAATGTCAGGAGAAGCAGACAGCTTTGGTATTTTTCTCCAATGTCTTAAAAAGCCAGAAATGTTAATAGAAAAATCTCTTAAAGGGGAACATCCTGCGCTCCAGCTTATTGGGGAAAAATGCAAAAGATGCATCTCTTGAAAAAAACAGGGCAATGTTTTGACTTTACAATAAGTAACTAATAAAATACAGACTTTTTTTTTTTCTTTTTTTTTTCCCCTCCTGTGGGGAGAGGACTGAATGTCCTCATGTCCTCCTGTATAAAGCTTAGTGATGAGGTTTGCTTACTGTCCCTAATATTGAATATAAACCCAATGTCAAGTGCAACAGTTTTGGCTACACTTGTTTTAAATTTCCAGCGTGAGGTTCAGCCTGGAATTTCAGGTGCAGTGATGTGTGGCCATCAATAGAACAGAAACTCTTGGAGAAATGAGCGACTATGAAGCTGTGTGTGCTGATCCCAAAATGCACCCTACACTGCATCCCTCAGGAAGTGGGCAGAAGGAGAATGTAGCTTCTAAAAATGAAGAACCAACATAATTTGCAGCAAAGATCTAAAAGACCTGTGAATTTAATAGTATAACCTTTCCATCAAACAGTAAGGTTGTATAACTGCATTTTTAGAAGTTTATGCTCATGGGTATTACTATATTCCTGATATTTTATTATATGCTATTCCTCTTAATTAATGTCTATTGTGGAAAATGTTTTATGTCCTTTCTACATACCAGAACATGCTTCTGATGTAACATTCTCAATAACATTCACTGTGGAAATAGTCTTTCTTTATTTTAAAGAGGAGTTTTGTCAACTCTGCCCAGTTTTGTTGAGTTTAGCAAACTCTCCAGGGAAGTGCTACAAGCCCTGGCATTGGCAGGGAGATGTGTGGGAACTCCACCGAGCTTTCTGCGTCTCACCCCCCAAACCTTTGGATAAATCTGGAAGTGTGTGCAGTCCCAGGAGCTCAGTCTCACTGCTCCGGCTGTAGGAGGCTGAGAAGAGGCTCTTGGGGGTGTCCCACAATTCTGGTACTTGCAAGAATCTAGATTTGTTCTTCTAAGCTCAGCCAAAATGGGGTGTGTGTTATGGCAGGACCTGGCCCTGGGCTCCCTGTGACAGGGCAGGGAGGGCAGGGCTGTGTTCTTGCCTTCCTCCTGCTGCCCAAGCCAGAGAAGGCTCAGGAAGGGATTATTTCAGTCTGTGAGGAAATACAGCTGCAACTGGAGGAATTTGCTGTTTAAGCCAGTTTGCAGAATTTCTGTTGCTATAGCCACCTTAGTCCTAGTAGAACTGCTGGAAAGGATGGAAATGGAAAAAAAGTGGGCCAGTTCCTTGTGCATTCCTTGTGCAGCAGGTGCAGTGTTCATTTGTGAGCACAGACTGAGCTGAATCTCCTTCCATGCCCAGAGAATGCCTGCAGGCAGCACCTTCCACAAGAACCTGGGATTTCTGCATTTCATCTCTGCTGGAGAGATGCCAAGCAGAATTTAATTGCTTGTGGTGAAATCTTTCTCTGTGGCTAGATAGGATATTGAATGCTTTTGAACTTCTGAATTGCCATGGGACGTCCTGATCTGGCACGGTTGTGTTTAATCTGCAGACAGATAATGAAAGATACTTCATCACACAGAGTTCTTTGATGCACTTCTTTGTTTTATAGATACGAGGCTTAACTGGAGGGGAGAGGAAGGGAGCTCTTGCAATAACACACACATTTGTTTTTCTGTTTGGTAAATTGACAGGTGTTTGGTTTGTCTTGTGTCTGCCCAGGAAACCACGTCGTGTCTCCTGGAGAGGCTGTTGGGAAAGGTCTGACAGCAGACGCCGCCAGAGATCTGGGTCTCCCCGAAGGGATTGCAGTGGCAGCATCTCTCATTGATGCACACGCTGGAGGACTAGGTACTCACTCATGGATTTACTGTTCTTGGGGACAGGAATTGTTGAGTTAATTTCAGAAAGCTGTTTTTGTCACATTTTTGCCATTTGCTCTGATGCTGTTCTTAAAAAACAAAACCCCAAATCATCACAATAACTATTAGTATACTGCAAATCTGTTCCTAGAAAGGGAATATATCACTGTTGTAAGTCTTTTCAGCTGGATTTGCAAATCATTTGTTAATTTCTGCTAGCTCCACTTTTGACTGAAACACCATGGTGTTGGGATGCCAACATGCTGAGAGTTTGCATCTTCCATTGCTCAAAACTTTGGGGACAGGCAAGGAAAAAAAAACCACCAACCAATCTGAGGGAGAAGCCTCGTGTTTGAGGCTTGTTCATAGGATTCTTATTAGCTTTAGAAGTGATTCATGATTCACAGCTTCAAGGTCTGATGCTTTGGCTTTTTTCCTTTTTCAGTGCAACATTCTGATGTTCAGCCCTCGTTCATTTTTTCCTGAAATACATTGATGAGGCCCAACAAGTTTATTTTCTTACTATACTTTTTGGCCTTAAACAAATGCAGTCAATAACAAAGAGATTCCGTGTAACTTTTTCAGCAGGAAATTGAGGGTTTTTTAAGTTCACTGGTTTAGAAAATGGTCTTACCTCAGGAAGTTTCAGTGTTATTGAAACAGTACTCTTTAATGGAAATCTATTGCTCATCAGAGGATTTTTTTCTAGCTCTAACTGAAATATGATTAGGTGCTAAACTATCAGTTTTGTTTCAAATGTTTTGTGCTATTTTATATCTCATTTGTCCTTCTAGAAACTGTGGCCCGTAACTTTTTTAGTGTTTAAATCCCTTTCCGTGGCTTTTGGTGAGGTTAGGTAATCATGGAGATTGCTTTTCCTGCTACCTGGAAAGGATTAGATGTAGATGTGTCTGCAAAAAGGAAGACTGAGCTTCAGTGTCATGTTTGTAGGTGTGTTGTGACTGACTTAAAAATATCTGTCAGTATCCTAATTGCATAAAAACGTATTTAAAACTGTGTGCCCTGGCAGTTCTATGCTCTTGGAAATATAGTAATATAGTAATAATCTGACCTGAAAGAATGAACTTGCTGCAAAACTGGGTTTTCAGAGAGCATGTGAAAGTGGCAGTGGAAGGTCCTTGTTTAATTGGCATCATTATGGATCTAGAGCACAAAAAGTTTGCCCATTTTTTCCACGTGCTAAAGTAAATCAATTGAATTTTAAAAAGAATAGAGAGCATCTGTGTGTTCCTTAATACAGACTTCAGTAAAGAAACTGTGACATTAGAAGCACACGGCTACTGGTATCCCTCAGGAAAGGGCTTCAGTGGATAGACACAGTCTGCTAATCCAAATATGTTTTCCCAGATGGCACCCCAAACACCAGCAGACTCCTGAAATGATTGCCAGGAGGAGAAAAACCACACACAGGTTGCTGTTAGAGAGAGGGGGGCATTACACAGGGAGGAGTGAGGAGATAGTGGGAGAACCTGCATGGTAATCACACCATAACTCAGTGCAGTCTGGGACAAAAGGAGCATTTACAGTGGAACTCGTCCTTCTGGAATCTGGGAAGGGTAATAAATGTATTGGAAATGGTGTGGAAACTTAGTAGAAAGGACAGCAAAAATGAAAATAGTTTGATAGCAAAAGTGACAGCAGGAGCAAAAGGAGGATCGAAGAGTGTGGATATCTGTAAAGAAAATATCCTGCAGGCTAAACCAGAATGACGTGGTGGACATTTTGTTTTCAGTGTTGAGAACTTTTGATGCAGTTCAGATCTGCCTTTGGCTGGATGGGAAGTGTGGTTTGGCTCAGCAGGATCCTGAAGTTTGTGAAGGCTTCAAAGTTTTGAGTACAGTAAGGTAAAGAATTGTTAAGTGTGTACGTTTGAGGAGGCCATGCATGACTCCCGATGGACTCAGCCCATCTTATTTCTCTTATGGAAAAGTGAGGATCTAAGAGCCAAGAGGTTGTATCTTGCATTTGGACCTAGTGTACTAATTTCAGAGAGTGTACAGATAAAACTGAGAGGATGGGAGGCCAGGCCTGTGGGACAGGCCTCATAAAAATACTGTTTACATTGCACCTTTTCAAAAGGCATCAGCATTGTTTCAACAAAAGCAGATGATTTATGGTGCAGTGTCTAAAATACCATGTCACTGTGGAGGAGATCCAGAAGTACACATTGCTAAGCGCTGCTTGCCTTCCTAAAAATCTCTTCTCTATCCTGTGTGGTGCACAGACTTCTTGTTCTCAGCCTCTGCTTTTGAGTCTGCCTCAGACTATGAAAAATTCCACCTAAGCTAAAGGTGAAAGTTGCTTAAAACAGCAATTATATAACTTTTAGCCAATATTCCAGACTTACTTGCTGTCTGAATTTATTTAATCACAAATAGGAAGACTCTAACAATTATAAACACTAGTGAAGTCACTGACTAAAATTTCAAAAAGGGCCATAATTCCTGTTTTGCAGAATGCATATTTTTTTAGCAATTAAAAAGATCTTTTCAGTTTTATATTGTTTATGAAAATACATTTGCAGCATATGCTGACTATTTAGTTTAATAGATTTCTTCTCTCTCAAGTGTGAACAGTATTTTTAACTTAAAAAATTCTAATACAGTCTTGCTTAGTACAGGAATTTGTCTTGTAGACAACCCTATCCAAAATTCCTAATATGTGTTCATCATGTTGGAGCAGTTAAAAAATAAAGCATGAAGTAGAGGCCTTACTTTTAGCTTTTTGTTGTTCCTAACTCTCTTTATGACAGCTGTGCCACTTCATAGTTACAAGTCAGTTTAGTTAAAGGGACATGAGGATGGATTTTTTTAAGAGATCTACATTTTAGCTCCTAATTTTCTGATTATTTAGATGACTTCCAACCATGATAACACCAGGATAACCATGGTAATCCCAGTAAGACAAACCCCACCAAACTGATTTGATAACAGAGCATTGCAGTGCTGATCTAAACAAGAGGGTGTTAATGAAATGTAGGATATGAACCAGCCCTAACACTTGGACATTTCACAGTGTCCAGCAAATGTTCTCCTGATTCTTCTACAGGGATGGGAAGGGATTTTTTTCTATCAGTATTCACATACTGGTCTCCAAACTGAGCTTTGCAGATACAAATACACAGTCTGGTGACCAGCTTGCCAGCTGAAAA
Organism: Regulus satrapa; assembly: GCA_013396955.1. Lineage (NCBI taxonomy): Eukaryota > Metazoa > Chordata > Aves > Passeriformes > Regulidae > Regulus > Regulus satrapa. The sequence continues at coordinate 470,864 of VWZN01013643.1, read as the reverse complement.
CGATATTTAAGGAAAAAAAAAATCCAATGGGAAAATGTTGCATGTTGGCTGCTGCATTTTGCTGGGTGCAGCACAACGTGGTGCCAGGACGCGGCCTGGGAGAGGAGGAGGAGAGGGCAGATTCCCTCTGTAACCTCCCCTGGAGTGGATCAAGGATGGATGTGTTCTGGGGCTCAGCTGTAAGTCTGCCTGGCTCCTCCCTGGCCTCTCCTGGGTGTATTTTCTGCAGCAGGCTGAGTGGTGCTGACTTTGTGCCCCATCCTGTGCTGTCCTGCACGCAGAGAATGCTCAGAGCCAGGCTCAGCTCCTCGAAGGGGAGGAATAATCTGCCTTTAGATGGTTCTGTCATGGACAGAACAGCAGCAGCAGTGAAGACAACAAAGCTGGCAGCCTTCCAGTCTCCTGCCAAGTTACCCCTTTCTCCAATTCATCCCCTGACAAAACACATCATCCAGGATGTTAGTGATAAACTGTGAACAAATAAACACATCTGCAGCCTGCCAGTACAGCAGGGCACTTTTATTCTGCATGTCAGTGAGCTAGCTAAGAGAATAAATGGCAGGTAAAATAGCACTTTCTAGGTAAAAGAACACTTAAAAACCATGATGATAGACATGCATTTAGAAGAAATCGTCTTGGGTCCTTATATCTGGAATATATACTTTAATCTGATGGATAAAATTATTTCCTTTATCTGTTAAGTAGGCTTTCTTGATTTGTGGCAGTGGTGTGAGATACTCAGCAATTATTTGAGTGCAGAAAAGGTCTGTTTGGAGCGGGGTGGCTTGTTCTTCTTTAACAGAGAATTTTAATTTTACTTTAATAGGAGTAATTGGAGCAGATGTGAAAGGACACAACCTTCCATGTGAGAACCAGCCCATTACGTCCCGAGTCGCTATGATCTGTGGAACATCTTCGTGCCACATGGGGGTAGGTTGTATGTGTCATCCTAATTTGTGCAGAATTTACTAACTTATGTTTTTGAAGGGAAAATTGACCTTTGTCCTTCTCACCCCGTTCTTTTTTCCTTGATTTTTTTTTTTCTGGTAACTCTATCTTTACCTTTGGATATTAATTATAAATTACTGTGCATTTGCTATTAAGCAGAAACTTTAATAGTAGTAGAAATCAATACTGAAAAATGACATGGAAAGTAAAAACCACGATGCCAGAGTGGCTTAAAGAGCAGCCTGAAATCTGAGCCAAAGGCTGAGGCTGAGTTATCTGTGACAAGGCTGTCACTAATGTGTTACAGAAGAGTGTCTTTGGAGAAGGAGTGCTCGTCTTCAGCCACAGCCCTGCTCCTCCACCTCTTCCCTTAATCAATATAAATCCTTCTCCCTCTGAAAATTGCCATGGTGTATAGAATTATGAGACTTATCGTGACTAAAAAGAAAGAAAACCCCCCCCAATAAGCAGTTTTGGCTTCACTAATTTTTCTCAGTGAATTAACACAAAAGCTTTCTCTGAGATTGCAATTAAAATTTAGTGTCTGCTTTTGAAATTTATACTGTTTTAAAATGTATGAGTCTGAGAGCATTCCATTTAGATAAGTACCCTTTTCTGCCACATTTTTTATTTAAAACTCATTTTGGTCTTAAATTTAGAATGATTAGATCTTGGATTTTTCCAAAAGGAGCAAATGGCACTGGGAGTGCTAGAGGTGTTGGAAAGGACTGACATGTTTCATGGAGAAAGCTTCAGGAGAGAAAAAGAAAGGAGGCTGATAATAAAACATCAGCCTTAACAACAAGTTAAGTTGTCTCTGTAGTAACAGCATGAATCCATGGTGATCTTGAGCACGAATAAATGGTGATCTTGTCACATGGATTGTCATTAGCAAAGCATTTCAGCACGTGATTGAATTTAAAGATGGGAATAATCCTACTATTGTGAAGCAGAGCATTGAGCTTAAATCCTGAAGACCAACTGGAATATATTTTGGTTCCTTCCTAAACACAAGTTTCAAACTCTATCACTCCTGGCTTGCTCTATCTTTGATAAATTCCACTGGTACCTGTTTGTCTGTCATAGGGCAGGTGGGGCACCCTGGGGGAAGAAGTCACCCTTCAAGCCCTGCCACTGCTTTCATTATTTCCAGGTTTTTTGATGGAGGTTTCTGCCCTTTCAGTAGAAGCTGTTTGAGTGAACTCTTCCTAACCTGTTTCATTTAGCTGAGTTAATTTAAATTGTTAAAATGAGTTAATAGAGATGTAATACTGGGCTGCAGTGAGCTGAGGAGCTCGCAGGCAGCTTCCCCCAAAGGTCTAAGGGCAATGCTGGGTAGCTGGCAGTGGGCCAGCTGGCTCTGGCTCATTCATTTAGTACAGCCAGCCCTGGAGGAGGACATGTGTATGGTTATTTATTAATTTTTGATATTTGTGTATTGCTAAGTTCTAACATGCACCCAGTTCACAACTGTAGATTGTTTGGCTTCCCAAACTAGAGCACGGCACATCAATATTAACACGTTTTGTGTGCACTCTCCACAGCCATGAGAGTTGTGGCTCCATTAAATATGCTAATGTAGCAAAAGGGATGTGATAAAATCCATGTTCATGTTCTGTCATCAAAGCAACCCCAAAGTCGAACACAAACTGCACGAGGCAGAACCTTTTAAGGCTTTTAATCACTTCAGTCCAAACTCAGGCATAAGTGCTTGTGCAGTTTTTACTGGATTTGAGTAGATTTTTACTTAAATCTACCTACTCAGCATTTTATAATCATTTCCTAGCTGCCTGCCTTCACTCATCTGCACAGGGAGGGGTATAACAATCTCTAGCCAGCAGACAATAAGTAAATTCTAAACTTCTCTGGATCTAATCTGTGAAAGGATTTTAGTTTTCTGTTCTTTTATCTATTACCTGCACAGGCTGCACAAAGTGAACGTGGAGCACACAGAGCAGTTGTATTTGTGTTTTAATGAGACCTCTATGCAGCTGCATTTGGCCGAAATTAGCTGTTCCTTTTTTTAATTAGGGCTATAAAATGAAAGTATATTATACTTGTGTTTTGATAGAAATATATATTTTCTCTCTCTGTGTGCACCAAGGGACCCTGAGGGCTATAGAGATTAATCATCGAGTTTAATTTAATGCAGTGGGAGAGAGACCTGTGTGGTCAGGCGGGCATTAAAAAGTGCCTTTGATGTGCCTCAGGTGCACTGAGCCCCAGTGAGCCAGCAACAATAATACCTTTGTGAGATGATCAGAGACGAGAGAGGGAGAAAATGGCCTGTGTGGAAACTCAAGGCCGTCCTTTGTTGTGGTTCTGGCAAACGAAGGAGCCAACTGTCAGGAGAAATTCAGCAAACAGAAAGCAGGGGGAAAGTACGGCTGGGTTTCTTTCAAGGGGCCGTAACAGGAAACTGTTCAAAATCATCTGCAATGCCTTTCTTTTCCACCCCTTCCTCCCGCTCTGGTCAGGGCAGGGGGACAGCTCTTGGTATCTGTGTTTTGGTACAGTAGTTCCTTTCTCTAGACCAAGTGCTCCATGAGTCACAGGAGCAGGTAGTGCTTGAACACAGCATTTACTTTAAACTTTCCGAGAAACTGCTCCTCGACCCAGTTTTCATTACCTCCAGGACTCTAGAGATCTTAAACAAAAGACTTTGCTAATCATGCCTTTGATATTTCAGAAAGTACAAATGTGGAACCTAATTTTACTCATGGCTATAATAGTTTAATTTGTGGTGGAACTACCATTTTTAAGTGAGGATACGCTTTCGGAATTAACCACTGATGGTTTGGGGTAATCAGACACACACAAAGAATTTTGGGTTTCTGTTGAATAGCTCATGAAAGCAGCAAAATGCATGTTGGAATTAGGTTATTGACCCCAGCCCAGGTCTGAGCTGTTGGTTGCTGAAAGTCACTGCCACCTCAGGGCTCATCCATTATCCATGAGGAAAAAGAAAAAATTTCGGAATATTTTTGGACAGTTATGCATTTTACATGATTCTCTGCTGCCTCCTTTGCCCTAGCAAAAGTCATGGGTAGAATTTGCATTTGGAATGGCAAATCAGCTGCTCTTTCACTTGTGAAGGATTGTCCCTTGTTTTGGGGCTGGGATTCATGCCTGCAGGTTGGGTCTCTGTGCCCCAGAGGATTCCCTGACTTTCCTGGGCTGCCCCTGCCATCGTGCTTTGCAGGCAGGGGCTCTGAGCTCCAGCACCCACACTTGGCTTTGGAACTTTTAGGAGCCTTTCTTTGTGTAGCCATGGTGACTACACAAAATGTGTGAGTAGATTTTCTCAGCAAAATCACAGCAAGTTTGAGGCACTGAAACAGGAGCTTGCCTGTTATTCTTAACTTGTAGTTTGCATGGGTCTAACAGACATGCCCTAACTTCTGGGAATAAGGTCCTTGGTTTCCCTAAAATCCTGTCTTCCTGCCAGTGTCTTAGGGTTTTATGGGGTATTTTAAAGGTTTCAAAAATCCTTTTTCTTCTGAAACCTTTATGTGAGTGGGAGGTTTTCTGGCACAGATTTCTGTATTCCCATGTCCCAGTCCTGGACACAAGCGTGCTTTTGCAGGGCAAAGTTGTACCATCATGAAAATACTTGTTTCTTGCTCCAACACCTTTTGTGATTCCCAGCTGAAGAAAATAGGCAGAGCAGCTTCCAATGGGAACATGGTCTGGCCTAATTTTAGCTTATTAATGGAGGGAGTCTGAATTTGCTGATATTTTGAGTCCCAGACGTACAAGGTTTGTGTTCTGTTCTCTCCAGAGTCTCTGATAATTTTTTTTTTTCTGTCTTCATTTCATGAACTGTTCTGTGTTCTTCTTCAGTCATTCTTTCTTTATCAGTTCTTTGTACTGAGTACCTCTTTTTGGGGATTGTCAAGAAATCTCTTCAAGTTTAGATGCAATCTCTTCTTTTGCATCTCTTTTTGTTACTTCTGTGACTCTTAGCATTGGGAATGGACTCACCTGGCTTGGTGCACAATTCTTTTTTTTCCCTGGGTGATAATGTGCATGTAGGTTGAACTGTATAATTTAGTCTTTTTTTTTTTTTTTCAATTGGGGAGGCACAAGTAATTTATCTTCTACCTTTTCAGATTTAGTACATGATCTGAAAGACAGAGCAGCTACACGAACAGCAAAACGAGCAGATAATTTTGCTGTCCCAATGTTTACTATGGATTATTTCAGGAAGAATATCCCATACTCTCTCTCACTAAGCCTGACTAGCCTTTGAGTGTTTTCTGCTAAAGGAGCTCCAGCCCAATTTGCTTCTTCTAAATTTGTTCATTTGATTCTCGTGATGACTGGCAAACACAATAGAGCTCCTTTGCTGCACAATATCCGCCCGAGCTGCCAGCTTTGTTCGCACAAATAGAGTGTTGAGCACGTTTCCACCCCCAGAGCATGCACAGTACGTGTCCTTTGCAGTACATCCTGGAGAGGAGACAGCAGAGACGCTGGCTCGAAGTGTTCTCGGAGCCTGATCTCTAATCTCAGTGGGAGCCAGACCAGCAAGTGGATTCAGGATATCTTGGCTCCGATACCGGAGTCTCCTCTTCGGAGCGTGCCACGTTGTTAAAGCAGCAGCCTTTGGGCTCCTTGTGCGCTGAGGGGAAAGCTCGCGGGGCTGGCGCTGCTTTGGCAGCGCCATCGGCGGGGTGTGCGCGCAGGGCTCGCTGCCCTCCCTGCCCGGGATGGGGCACAGCCCTGCCAGCTGGCTGCCACCCAGCCCTCTGCCACCACAGGCCCTCTCCTGACCGGGAAAGGCGCTGGCCTTGGCGGGGTCCGGCCAGAGGGGAAAGGGGAGCAGCGCGGGGGGGGGATAAAACCAAAAGCCGATCTGGTGAGGCTGGGGCAGTGTGCGCGGGTTTGGGAAAGGATCTGTGTGAGCTTTATGAGATTGATAAGCGCCGGCCCTCTCGCTTTTTAAATATTCCTCTCCCCTATAAAGCCTGTTCTGCTCATGAGCCACAGAGTCTTTGGAGTGGGAGAAAGAGCTGAGAGTCACAGGAGCCTCTCCCTCGCTCTGTCCTCATTCGGCACAGTTCTGCCGCCTTCTATATTGCATTTGGCAGCAGTCACAGTGCTGACTTCCCAGCTAATGAAGATGTTTTACATTTAGGGAAGGCTGCATGAAATGAAAACCACATTTACTAAACAACTGTTGTTGCAGGTTGCCTGTCCTTAGTCTACACAGATTTAGGCTTATGCTGAAAAGGTCACAGAGCCTCTTTAGGTGTTTTTTCAGCCAATGGCCTTAAAAGGGCTATAAATCCATAAAATTGCCACCTTCTTTTACTTGTTCTTTAAAGAACTCCTCCACACCCTTTTTAATGAAACTCTCTTGTTCCATGTCCCAGCATCCTCGGTTTCAAAAAGAAACAAACACAACTGTAATATTCCCTTTGCTGGCATTAATTTGCTGTTGTAAGCTTTGCTTGCTTTGTTTTGTTTTTAAAAAGCAAGAAGTAAGATATTTCTGCTAGCAGGGCATATAAAAGATTGTTGCTTTTCTGACCTCCCTATTATATTAATAAAAGCTAGGAAGACTTCAGTAGTGGTGGGAGATCATGTGCAGGCAGCCTTCAAAACCCAAAGCACTTACTTGCAGAACTAGTAAACCACAAAGCTTAAGATCTTGAAATGTAAATAGGAAGTTGGAGAGTTTACTTTAGAGCCAGCAGTGGTTAGTCTGTACAATGTTTATTTCTGCTTGCCTCCCAGCCTTTCCTAAAGCTTGGCAGAGATGAAAGGGAGGCTTTCTCAGCGAGTTATTAAAAGTTTTTGTTATGAGCAAGATTCCTTTGTTCCTGGCCTGGCATAATTCAAAGCTCAGGTATGCCTTGGTGACGGGGAGAATGGGACGTTCCTATTTAGCATATGCCAGTCCAGAGACATCAAAGTTTTGCACCCCAGTGCTTTGCTGGCAATCAACCTGTGCAGGGGAACGTATCTGAAAGCAATTTAGTCTCTATTGTACATAAACTAGATAATGCTCAGTAATATTCCCACAAAACCGTACATTCAATTCTCCTTGCCTTTTGTGAACAGATCAGTTGAGTTCAAAGACTCAAATAATAGATGTGGACAGAGAGAAGGCTTTGAAAAATGCTCTGCTTGGAGAACCATGAAGGCTGATACTTGAGAGGCAACTCACTGGCATCAGTGGAAACTGAAAATTCCAACACACGCAGTGCTTTCCATGCTGTGATTCACTGCAACTGCCCTGTGTGGCACAGAGGATCAGGGTGCTGGATTGTTCAGGATGTTTGCCCAGAGAAGCTGTGGCTGCCCCATCCCTCACCAGGCCAGGTTGGACAGGGATTGGAGCAGCCTGGGGTAGTGGAAGGTGTCCTGCCCGTGGCAGAGAGTGGAACTGGATGGTCTTTAAGCTCCCTTCCAGCACAAACTGTTCTGTGATTCCATGATTCTTCCTGCAGTGTTTGTATGTTGGGCTTTCCAGGTGTGACTGCTAATAGTGCTCCTCTCCTGTTCTTTCACTCCTTTCCCCATGTTTTGCCTTAGGAAGAGTAAGCAAGAGAGACTGAGCTTCTTCCATTCTTTTGTTGACACTACAAAGATTTAGCTGATCTGGCTGCTGGAAATATTGGACTGCCTACTTTGGGCCTCTCTGTTTAAAGTGGTGTGGGATTCAAAGTTACCTGTTGTCATTAGATCAAGCCCTCAATCCTTCTTGCAGCCTCATTTCTTAACTGTAACAGCTGTACATTTTAATAGGATGTGAGGCATTTTGCTTCTTTTGTTGTAGGAAGGAGGTTGTATTCTTATGTGATTCTGGGAAAGTTAAATGTTTGTCTTCCTTCACTGCTGTTCACATGACAGCATCACTCCATTATAGGGGGCAGGACTTACTTTTGATTTGTTGTTTAAGTAGCAATATTGTATTTTTGTTCACAAAAGTCCAGCAGCAGCAGCCTTTCATTGTAACAGAAGATTTTTGGTTTTCCTTTCCTGTATCCTTCGAAGTGATGCTATCAGCTCTGACAGGTGCAACACTCCCATCAAGGCTGCAGGGTAACCAAATCTGATCACTCCTCTCTAGACCCAGAAGGATGGGTTGGCCTGAAGCCCAAAGTCTTGAGCAACCCCAAGTGTTTTCCTGGAGTGTTCTGCTCCAAGGAGAGCTGCATAGGGGATTTTTCTCACATCACAAGCATACAAATGTATAATAAATAACCTTTTCAGATCCCTTGTCTCTCTTGGTTTTGTAAGTAGGCATGAATTTATTGAACAGTCTGCTTGCTCTGTGTGTCTAGATCTCAGGAAGAACAAAAAGGACTCAATTTTTCTTACAATAATTATAAAAGAATAATTAAAATATAAATTAAATGAGATAAGGGATATTCTTGGTCATCTCCTAGATTGTTTCTGGGCCTGGAACAATGAAATTGAATTTTCAAGGGAATGCATTCATTGCACGAAAAACAACTTAAGAGCTTTCTGTTAGTTTAAAAATTGTGGAATTAGCCTTATTTATTAGCAGTGAAAGTTGGGGTCAAAGTCCTGAATTTTGTTTAACGAGTTGGTTTGCTCTGTGATTCTGTCAGGTTATTGCCATTCCTTAGTTCCCTCCCTTGCACTGTGCAGACAAACATCTTTCCAATGCCAGGTGTGATATGAGAGTGCTGAGCATCAAGGGCTCCATGGCACTGGGGGTGTAGATGCAGTGCTGTTTATTCTCCTTAACAGCAACAGTTCCCCCACTCAGGCAAATTCCAGCAGTCTTTGGGCATTAGGCCTCTTATTATGGCTTTCCCCCTCCATTTCCAATTCTGTTCATCATCATGAATCAGTAGTTCTTCATCTGAGTTCCTTGTTGCTGTTCCAGCTGTGAATGGGGCAATATCTTGGATGGGGCAAGTTCTTTTGGGGAGAAAGTAAATCTCTTCTCATAGAATCCCTCTGGAAGCAAAGTGGGGGAGAAGCATTCGCCGCTGCTTTCCTCCCAGTGTCGGCTGGGAATCACAGTTTGTGCTGAGTTCATTGTTTATAGCTGTGGGTGAAGGCCTGAGAGCCTCTCTCACTGTTTACTCTGTCCTTGGGAGCTTGTCTCAGTAAGTCAGGGCTGAATAAACACCCGGTAAGGTCCTCAGGTTTTACCCATTTAGTTATTCAAATGTTTAAAAATATGTTTTAAATAGTGTGTGAATGTATATCCCATATAACGTGAATCTGCTTCCAGCTCCAGGGGTATTGCAGAGGATTTATTGAACTGCAGGCGTGACATTGTTGTTGGGAGTGGCCTTCACTGATGTAGAAGGAACACTTAGATAATGGGAAAAAGGAGAATCTCCAAAATGAACTGCATTCTGTAATAAATAAAATAGCAAGTCCTTAAGGTGTGTGGGAAGGGCATCCAGCCACGGTGACAAGGCTCTGCCTGGGAATCTTCAGAGCTTGGCTGGGCATCCTGGAGGGCTTTTCTCAAGTGCCATGTAGGGGTAGAGTTTCTTTTGCTGTTTGTGCCATAGCTGTTCCATGTGCACAATTCCCAACCTTTCAGTTTGGGATGAGATCTCAGTAGTCTCCTAAAATTGGATTCTGCTGCAAGTAATATCTGAGACATGTTTGTTTAGGAGCCAGAACTGAAGATTGAAGGGCTGTGAGCTAAAGGAATAATTCTGAGACTTAAAAAACTCCAGTGTTCTTGTAAGGGACTTGCACTGGTCTCTAACTTGTCATTTTAGGAAATTTATTTTCTACTGCACAAATGGAGCTTTTGTTCATGAAAACTGGGGGTTGTTTGCAGTATCAGTCACTTCTGAAGACTTGGTTTCTTGTGTTGGTTGAAAGTAAGAAGAGAAATTTGCTTGAACTTCATCTCACTGTAGGCTGGGATGATATTTTGATGTAAATTATTATGTTTCCTGTATTTCTGTGATCTTCCTTAAGGCACCTGTAACTGCCCACTGTTAACAACAAGATAGAAGGGACTATATGGCTTTTGGGGTTGGATTTTATTTTTCTAAACATGAGAGGAGTTAGTTCATACTGTGATGAGCTTTAAGGGATTTAACTTTCCACATCAGCAAATCGTAGTGTTATCAAGTGCAAAGTTAAAATGGCTGCACTGGAAGATTTATAATCTTCACACAAACTGGCATTTTGTGACAGTGAATATCTATCACTGGAGGAGAAGTAAAAACAAATGGGTGGAATAACTGGTTGTAGCTCATTTGAGGCCCTGGATCCCCAGTGAACTATTGTTTTGAGAGGCACAGAAGTAACTGCAGTGAGTCACAGAGCAGCAGTGCTGCAGAAGGGTCCAGAACAGCATTTCAGCAAGGACACAAGTAGAAGCCATGGGGTAACCAGACAACCTTTCAGTCCATTTATCAAAGCCCTCGTAGCTCCCATTTCAAGGAAGGCGACACAGTAAATATGAGCAAAAAAAAAAAGGTTAATGTGTATATCTGAATCCAGACATTTCACTAAATAAAACAATAAAATAAATCAATGCAGAACTGTTAGTGCTTAAGTGCTTAGCAAAAAGCATCTGAATCCATCACAAATGTGGGCTTTTTTTTTCTGTTTTGATTTTTGAAAACAATTTAGCAGATTAAAGGTCTTTTTTTACCAATTTCTGAAAGAAACCTTGACCTTTGGGAATACAAAGAAAAGGATCATAGGCTACTGTGTGTCCATTGTGTACTTTCCCAAGCTGAAACATAAATAAGCTTAGTGTTAATGGATAGTGATAAAAAGCAGAAATAAATGGATGTGAACATTTAGGCTTGGAACAGTCAAAATTAATCTAATTTAAAGGGTTTGCTGCAAAGCTGAGCATTCAGTCAGGTCTCTGACAAGACTTTTGAAGTTCTTGCATCTCTGATTTAGGCAGAAGGTAGTGGTGGATGTTGAGTGAGTCTGGAATGATTAACCCTGCATTCAATCCTATTTAACTTCTTCCAGAGCTGAAGCTTTCAAGTCGTCCCAGGCTTAATTCCAGGTTTGCTTCCTGGAATAAACTGGAGGTTAACCTCAGACACAAGGAACACAAACTTCCCAGGGGTGCAGACTTTCTGTGGAGGACACCAGGATTGTTTCTGTGTGCAGGGACAGTTCCAGAGGCAGATGCTGTGCTTAGACTTGCCTGTTCTCCCCTCTCATCAATGACTCTGAGGGACCTGATTATCTGACACCACTCCCCAGACCCTCCTGGGCTCTCCTTGTGCTGCTGCAGAGCTCGTTTGATCCCCCTGCTCCAGCCCCTTCCTGGGAATGGTTCCCAATTCTTGAATCCAGCCTCTCAGCCGTCTGACAGTGCTTGATGAAACCCTTCAGTCTACAAAGCAAACAGCACCATTACTCAAGAAGGAAAGCGTGCACACCTCAGCCTCTGAGCCCTTTTAGGTTATGGCATTTCTTAGATTTGTTGGGTGCTGAACTGATCCAGGGCTTGCCTCCTCCTGCCAGGAGCCTCAGGATCCAGCTCCCCGAGGTGGCAGAGCTCCCTAACCCAAGCTGCTGTTCCCTCCCCTCTCCTGTGGGGTTGGGGACCCTGATTCACACATGTGACTGCCAACTTTTTGATGCTTCCTGGCTGAACTGCTCCCACGTGAATGGAAAGCTGAGAGTCTGCTGCTCACAGTGGCTGGGGAAGGTCACGCTCAGGAGGTCGCTGGCAGAAGATCTCCTAGAAGGCTGAGGGCTGTGTGTCTACTGCACAGCATTGGTTTTTAGATTTCCCCTCTCTGATTGTTTCTCTCAAAGTGGCTAAAGGTGGCCTGGTAGGGTGGTTAATTAGTGCTCCTGATACAGCTGTAATTAAGCCATGCTCCTCTTCTAGCTTGTGCTTTAAGTAGTCAAATTCCAAGTGCTCACGTCCCCTTACAGCTCCCATCTTCTGCAAACAGCAGGTAAAATTCACCAAAGAACTGGAACAGGACTTGAGGAACACATTCAGACATGGCCCTCTCAGCTTCTCTTTAATTAGCATCTCACCATTTTTGTTTAGACAATAGTAAGGCAACAAAATGAAAAGTATTTTTTGCTTCCAGTATAATTTTCTCTTTTTTTTTTTCTTTCCTGGTTTTCTATTCTGCTCTTGAATTTAGAGGTTTGAGTGCAAAGAGAGAAAGTAAAAAGTTTACAGTATCAAAGGTAGGTACCAGTCTTGCTCTCTATTTTCCCCTTGGGAAAATGGCAGGATTTTATAATGTGAAAAGTATTGTTCTACTTAAAAAAAATAACAGTAGTCCAGCTTGGCTGGTATATGTTTAAAGCTGATATCATTGCCAGCTTCTTTCATAGGACTGGTAATTNTTGCTTTTCAGAATTTATTCTTTGTAGAATAAATGTTTACTTTTACATGAACTAAAAAAAAAAAAAAAAAAAAAAAAGAAAAATAAGATTTTAAAAATCCTTTTGTGCGATCATGAAATAAGAGCAGGGGCAGATGAAGAAATGACCTGAGTAATCGATAGTGTGTGTTTGTACCATGTCAGCAAGTCCCCAGCAGCACTCCTGGCCCTGGTTTCCTGTGGAATGTGCCAGGTCCCTGGGATCTGTCACACCATGCACCACAGACAGATGATGATGAGTAGAGGTGGTTTTGCTGGGCAATTGACCTCCAAGCTTTGCCCATAATAATTTATTCATGTGGCTGTACCCTAAGACGTTCTAATACCAAACATACCGTGGGCTGAAAATTGATGCAGCCTCTTGGAAAAAATACCCACAGCCAGCTCAGATGAAGAGGCTGGACCTGGCTGCTGCCTGAAAGGGGTCCTCAGGAGGTGCAGGGGGTCCCAGCAGTGAGTTAGTGCAGCCTCAGAGCATCCACTGTCAGAAACCTTTCTCAGAAATGTAGCTTCAAACTGGGTTTAATGGCAGATCTCCAGTGAAGCTGCTCATATAAGTGCAGTCTCTGACCTCTTTATTGCCATTTTTAAAATACAACAGAGTAAAACAGGGGTAGTTTTTGGGGTTTTTTTGCTAAATATGATTTTTTTTGCTGTTGTCAGTTTTAAATAACATTTTTGTTTATGTGTTCTAACTCTTTTAAGAGCCAGTATCTCCCTCATCTTCTCTTTCTCTGCATGAATTTCTCTTTATACCAGTAAATAAAAACTACTTCTGCTGGTCTAGATTAATTCCTCTTTGTATAAATAAATATAAACTTGGTGCAAGTTGAGTAACAAAGATTTTAGTGATTCAATCTATTCTTTTCTTAAAGATCTGTAATGTTAATTTTTTTTCAAATTCCTTATTTAGCCTTGAAAAAAAAATCTAACTGTGCAAATGTTTAATAAACTCAGTGAAGTTTTAGTCAAGGTAATTCTTGTTAGATATAGAGCTGGGTTGTGTAGTATATAGTCCCAATGTATAACTCACCTGAAATATTTTCAGAGATGAAGCAATCAAGTTGCCCCGGGAATGTGGTTTCTTTATTGCACATTAATCACATACCTGGTTTGGCCTCTAGTTTGTAGACCAGTTAATGTTTTATGGAAAATTTCAGAAAATTAGAAATAGTTCTGCATGCGTGTCATTCACATTTTTCTGCCCTTCTCACACAGGTTACTACTTGGAGTAAGAGGTACCAGTAGTCCCCAGGAATTCATTTGTGTCTCCTGGTTTTAGGCTGTACTGAGAGTTTTGTCTGGGAGGTCGTTAATACGGGGATTGAATTTTCCAGCTCTCTGTGGCATAGCCTTGGCAAGAAGTGATGAGATGCATATTCAGTGAAGCATTCATGGAAGTGTTTTGTGTCCCCTGAGCCAGAATTCTTCAGCTGCCTGTAAACAGGTTACCCAAACCATCCGTGGGTGGGTGAGCTCAGGCAGAACCCCAAAGTCCTCCTTCTCTCCCTGCTGTTGTTGTCACTTGTGTGACTTCCATCCTTGCAGGGGGATAAAGTGAGCTCTGTGCAAAAATGTTTGTGGTCTGGTCTTAATATCATGGCAGAGTAAATCTGTCACCGAGGATGGCTCAGGGGATGCCAGCCTGTCACGTGGAGCAGAGCTGGTGACTTGCCCACCACAAGCTGCATAGCAAACCCATGATGGCCAGGGGACCTGAGCTTAAAATATAAGCAAATAAATTGCTGGCAGTGTATGACCTGTAGGAATAGGAATATTAATAAATTTTAATTTCCTTTGTGTCCTGAAGTACATTTCTTGTGTTCCGAGACCTTATTTTCTTAAATATGTCTTACATCAGGCTGAGGCTAGATTGCTGGTCTGTGTTTGGCATGTAATTACTACTACTAATAGACATATTTTAAGAAGTTGACTTGGTGTACCATACATTTAACTTAGAAAATAGCCTGCAGAGTTATGGGGAAGCTTAGTTTAAAACCCATTTAGTGCTTGAGGAATAATGCCAGGATGGCAATTTTAGAGTAAACATCAGCTCACTGAAAACACAATTTCATGCCCCAGCTCTGCCCAGTTTATATATGTGTATATATATCTATATGCCACCATCAAGTGCTGTTACTAATTCACACATTCAGTAGCTATTTACTATGACCTAAGTTTGAACCAGAAACCTAGAAATGAAACATTCTTGGGTTTCCCTTTGAGTTCTTTCCCCTTTTTTATGAATCTCTTTCATTCTTTGTCAGAGAGTTGGGGTCGAGTAGCTCTACAAGACCCATCTGTCAGCAGAAGCAAAATGATACAGTTTTCTTAATGCAGGATTTTATGCATCAATGTAAAACCTCTGAATTGAACGACTGTCAGTACTCTCAATCCACAGTCAGTCAGAATCTTTGGAAGTTAAAAGTCAGCAGAAAAGTTAATGAAAGTATTTGACTTGTCAATGATCAAAGTCCAGAACTGTAAAGAGCATTTATTAGTTGGTGACTGATACGGTGCTTTGCCTTGTTTCTTTCTCTGCTCTCTCCATTAATATCTTAGATCTTTTCTTCATACCTGTCTTAACCTAACAAAAGCAGCTGTTATTCTGAATTTCTGGCTATGGAAGCTGATAAGTGAGGTGATTTTCAAACAAATTTTGTGACCTAGCTTCTCCTTAGCAAATAATTACCTTAGAAAGTTTTGACTCTAATGTGCCTGTTCTATAAAAGGGGAATAAAGGATTAAACTTGCTTTCTTGGAAGTAAGTGTAAGTTAAGAATAGTCCTACAGAAATTATTTCCTGTCTCTATGGCATATTGCAAGTAAATAGAGACTCTGATAGTGATAGCAGAATGCTGCCACGTATCAGAAACTCAGAAAACCCAAATTAAAACTCAATTAAAAAGCAGAAATTAAAATGGCAGGAGATGGATATGGCAGCATTTCTTGTTAATATAAAGATTTGCTTTTCAGGTAATAGCCAAATTCTCCAAACTCTGTCAGTTTTATTGAAGAAATTTGTGTAAGCCTACACCAGCAACAGATGGTGTCAACTAGGGAAGAAAATTCTGCTGAAATTCATCTTTCCACAAAATTTCTCTCTCCAGCATGGTGTGTTTTATTTTATCTTTTATTTTATGTCTCTGATTGCAGTAACATTTCCATACAGCTGAGGAGGAAACACAAGCACGTGCCTGATCATTATGGCTGCTCCAGGAAAACAAAGCTGAGCGAAACAAATCTCCCAGTGCCACTTGTTCGTTTGATGGCGTGGCTGGGTGCCCAGGTGGTGCTTGTCTGTGAAGGGCTGTTTCTGTCCTGTCCTTGAATCCAGGGACAGTCCTGAGAGCTGAACTTGGGTTAAAGGCACTGACTCCTCTGACTCACTCACATGAGCTGTGATTTAGCCTCTCCTGCTTTTTTTCCAGGTAGACTTTTATAACAGAAGTGGATTTTTTTTTTTGGCCTGCCTTTGTTCTAAAAGAGAGACAAGTGGGAAAGACTAATCTAAATGAAATACATTACAGATCTCATATTAATGCCATTTAAGCAGGTCATTTCTTAATTTACCTTAGTTCTATGTAGCCTTTTATATTTTAAAAACATTTTTCATTTCTGTGCGCTGCCACATGTGCTGTTGATACCTTCTGATCTTAGGTAGTTTGACACTGATTTTCCCAGCGCATGCCAGGGTTCAAGTCTGGCCTGTAACTCATCCAAATGATCTATTCATAACAAAAAGTGCCTTCTGGCAGTTGCACTACAGCTGAATATTGTTAGACTGAATTCATCCTTTCATTTGTTTCTGATTGCTCTATAATGTTTACATATCTTACATATTAGTATGATCTTTTATAAAGCACACGCTGAGGTTAAACCTGCCCAGAGAGAACTTTATTTCCCTTCTTCTCCCTTTCAGAAGGTGTAGAACTCCTTTTTTTTTTTTTTTTCCTCATCAAATGAGCAGGAATCTTGGAACCCTTAGTGCTCCTTTCATCCAAAACGATGGGGCTGAGCAAGCAGGAATGTGTGTGCTGGGGAGGCAGCAAAGGTGACATTTCCTTGCTCAAAAGGATTCTCCCCCATCCCCAGACGGAGTAACTGTGAGGTGGAATTGCAGGTCTGGGTGTAATCCTTGTCTGAGCTGGCATCATCCCTCATGAGGGCAACAGGCCCTGTGTGAACACGTTCAGCTGAAATATTTATAGATGCAGCTTATGACTCAAAGTCTGAACAGGTTCAGATTCCTCTGTCTTCAGATTCCTGCTGCATTAATTGCGCAGAGATCACTCTCACCTCTAGCAGAGGATATCCTCTCTGTGTTTCAGTTTCACTCTATAGAAAAGATAATAACTGTTACTATGTCTTGCAGTGGGAGTGTGTCACAGGAGGAATTTCAGTTAAATGGAAGGCAGAAAATCTTAGGTTCCCTTTGAATTTGTATTTTAACTTCCAGAGAAGGATGACATCTCTTATTTGCTTTAAAAATAAAGATCAGTTGCCCATAAATCTGAAACACATGTTGTTTTTCTACTAAAAAGATTAAGGATTTTCTTAAGCTCATTAAAAGAAAAAAAAAAATTACATTGATCCTCCTATATCACCATAAGAATGTCTGAAGGCAATTGAAAGCTGTAAAAGAGACACGGTGTTATTGTAACCAAAATAGTCCTGAATCACGGAAATTGTGCTTTTCTTTTCTTCTGGGTTCTACAGCAAACTTTGCACTGTTGCTCCAACCTTATGCCTCTGTCTAGTCATGTGTTTTAGTGGGATTGAGTGGGATGTATACTCAAACAGAATTAGGACCTTTTATTATGAAAATACAAATGCCAGCTGCTGTGTGGCTTGAAAGATTTAATCACTGTCCAAATATTTCAAGGAGGGGAAATGGAAACCATTTGCTGTTTCTGGTGCATATAGCTACGGGAGGATGCTCACCCTGTTGCCTCTCGAAGATTGTGTGTCTGTTTTGGAGAGTTTGTTATTCCAAATTTTCCTCCTTTCCATGTGCATCAAAGCCCAGAGTCTGCAAAATGCGAACTGAACTCCTTAAGTGAAAGGGGGAAGTGGGAAATCAGATTATGCTCTATCATCAGGAAAGCCCAGCATGACAGCCAGTGTTCTTTATTCCAGTTAAAAGTTCCCACAGCAACAAAACTGATAACCGAGTGCCTCGCTGGCTTCATTCATCAGTGTGGCAATTCCCAATGCCCTCGTTTGCTCTGTTTGAGTGTTGAAAGTTTGCTGGAATGTGTACAAATAGTACTTCAGTAGGAAGAGGATAGGAAGGTCTCAGTGTAATGTGAGAAGAGCCAGCGTGGAAATATCCTGTCCTAAATTCCTGTGAGTATCTAAAACACTAGGCCAGAAGTACTGGCTGCAGGGAGAATTTGGCCTTTTAATGAATCTAAACGTTTTGGTATTGTCAGACTTAAAGGACAATCTGGTAAACTGTGGACTAATGACAGAAAAAAGGTGTGGGTTTTGTTCTTCATTTTATAAACCCTACTGTTCTTCTTGATGTTTGGACTTTCCCCTGATTTCATAAAGCATCTTAATGCCTTTAATGTCCTTCAGTTACTTGTTTTTTTCAGGTGAAGCAGCAGTTGGATTTTAAGCTTGATCCCTTTGCCATAACCAGATTTTTTCCTTCAGCAGATCGCAGAACCCTGCAAAGATTGCTGCATCACAAATGTTTTGAGATAAGCCTTCAAAACCCCAGGCCCCTTCTGCCCTAAATGTTCCTTGTCCCCTCCTGGGACACTGTGCTGCATCTGTGGCTATAGGGTGGGAATGAGTTGGGATGTTTGGGTTCTCCCCATGCTTCCATCTCCAGTTCAGAGCAGATTCTCACTGGTGACTTTGACCGCATGCTGTGCTCTCAGTAAGGTCAGTGAAGTGGAATTGGTCTAAAAACCAGCTTGTTTTAGGATTTGCTTTCTGTTGCACTTCATTTTGTTATTGAAATCGTAAAAGGAGGCTTGCCCCATCGAGGTGATGAAAACTCAAAGCCGTATTAATTTGTAGTTTTTAGAAAAAACAAAACAAAACCAAATGTCTTTGTAATGTTTTTGACGTAGCTTCGTCCACTTGGAGTCATAAATGCCTTTGTAAATTCAGTGCAGCTATTCTTGCTCTTTAATGGGTTTAGTCAGCCAAAATCTTGCACAGACACACAGACACGTGTGTACACAAGCATCTGTAGGGAGAGTAAGTCAGGGCATCAGAGCTGATAAAGGAGAACCAAGCAGGATTCCCTGATTTGTTAGATGTGTTCCTGAGAGAGATTAGCGTTTCTTGACACTGTGGTGATGTATTTTGAAAACCAAATTTTTGTTGTTTTGTTTTCCTACTTAACTTCCTGACAAGAATCAGCTGTACTGTAAGTTTATGGCTTGAGCAGACTATTGTTTGTGCAGAAACCTCCCTGCTGCTGTATTTACTAAACATGTGTGATGCACAAATGCCAGTAAACTGCATCTTGGAGCATATCCCCTCGTGGCTAGTAAAAACTGCCTTTAAAGTTCAGCCTTTTTAAATATAGAGAGAATGTGCATCAAGTTTAACAGGAACACGCCTGAATTTTTAACTATTCTCAAAACTGTTTTGATGTGAAGTCCAGGCTTTATTGAATATAACAGCAAACCTTGAGCATCCTTCACTGGGTCTAGAATTTTGCTATAGAGAAGCAAGGTCTAAATACAAAAAAAACCCCATTGTTCCATTAACTAAGACTTCTCTTTTTGCTCTTCAGCATTGGAAACACACAAACTGACTTTTTTAGGGAATTGATTCTCTTGTATCCTACTCTGCTAGAGTAGTTTTCTCTTCTAGAAAACAAAAGTTGCAGATTTAGCCATCATCAGTGGGAAGTGCAGCATAAATCATAGGATGGTGTAGGACTGCACTGCTGTGAAATCACAGCTGTGTCTAACTTGAGTATGTATGTGGTCCTGGAAGAGAAAACATGGATCCTGCTTCCAAGAGAAGCCTGGCAGGGCACTGGATGGCCAGTGTACTCCAGCCCCTGCTTCAAGAATTCCATGTTCAACCAGTGGGGAATTCACAATTAGTCTTTGGAGCAAGTGCTGGGACCCGAGTCCCACCATCCCAGTTCCTGGTGTGTGCTGGGCCTTACTTGCTGGGCTGGACAGTGTTCTGCTGAGCCAGGAGGAAAGTCTAGAAAGTCAAACCACTTTGTAAGAGGAAGGAAGTTTTTTAAAGTAAATTTCTACCTGTGCATCTCCACTTCTGTTGGTAATTCCAGTGGAGAAGCAGAAATTGTCTCAGTACTGGACTTTGATAGCTGCCAAGATTTAATTGTGAAGCTCCTACTTTGACAAACTTTGATTCATTGGAGCTTTCTGTTGCTTTTCCAGATCAGTGAAACCCCCATTTTTGTGCCTGGTGTTTGGGGACCGTATTTCTCTGCGATGGTACCTGGATTGTGGTTGAATGAGGGAGGCCAGAGTGCTACAGGAAAACTGGTGAGTGTGTGGGGACACGGACAGACTGCTGCTCTTTGGGGTACCTTCACTGGCAATTCCGGCCTGGAACACCTCCATAAGATCATGGGATGTACCGGGCTGCTGAAAGCAATTAACAATTAGATGAGTGTCATGTTGTTACATAATGCTGATTTGCATAGAGATAGGGGATTATATACAGGGCATGGCTGCCTTTTGTGGTGGTGGTGGTGGTGATGATTATTGTAATTATCTTACAGGCAAATAGGCTTTGTTCTTTGCTTTAGCAGGAGGCTGAACCAGACTTTGAGGTGAAGAAAATGATACATATTGTATTATATGGATCAGTTGTGTTCATTGATGGGCATAAATGGAAAGATATATGGACAAAACAGTAACATAGTAACATATTGTCCCATCACCTCAGTTCTTTCTCTGAAGAAAGTCTAACAGTATTAGGTTAATTTAATTTACCAATAAAAATTAAAGCCAAGCAAGGTTCACTAAAAAAATGAATTTTCTTTTTTACAGGAAGGCAGTCAGAACTAAAACACTAATGTAAAATTTAAAGAAAGAAAGACATTTACAGAGCAGTATTCAGACTTGGGTCCAAAAGAGTCGGAGCACGACCTTGGTGACTTCTTAACCCTGGAGCTTCTGGGTCTCCTTGCCCAACCTGTGGAAACCCTGGCTGCCCACAGGGCTGAGCTGCAGGGGCCTCTGGAGAGGCTGCAGGAGACAGCCCCGGGCCTGTGGGTGTCCCCTGGAAAGCCCCAGGTGCAGGTGGGTTTGGTGTGTCACAAACTGCAGCTGCAATTGCTCTCTGACTCAGCATCACCCATCCCTTTAAGAGCCTGGAGATGGGAGTACAAGGCCAGGAAATGCACTGGGGCATCACTGCTTTTAAACATTCCATATGGAGCAGTCACTGAATGAGGAGCAGAAATCCTCCTGGATCGGGAAGCCCGGACACGCCCCAAGCTGAGCTGTGGCTGGGGATCCCTCCTGTGCTCTCTCCTTGGCCACGCCAGGCTGACGTTCCTCTGTGTCACAGCTTCCGTGGCACAGTCATTCCTCCTCCTGCAGCCTGGCTTCCCACCCCACCTCCAGCCCACCCTTAGCCTTGGGGCTAAAAACTGCTCTTGCAGCAAGTGGGATGAGTGTGCTTTAAATTTTTCAGGTCAAGATCGGGCTAGGACCAAAAAGTGTCCCATTTTACAAATAACTGCTACAACCAAACATAAAACTAAATAATGTCCATATCAAATAATCAATATATGCTCATAGCACCACCATTTTTTCAAGGAAAATAGCAAGTCTTGTGTGTTGCTTTGCAAGAACACTTTTGAGAGGGAAGTTTCTGTGTGCTTAATTCTGAGCATGTAAATACACTTATCTAAGCTCCAGACAGGACATAGGCAGTCAGTAATTTTCCTTGGCTGGCTCACAGTGGTTCCACACTTAAAATGTACAATGAGAGTTAAGGCATTTCAAAAAGATGATTTTTAATATCTTTTCCTTTCTCATACCAGAGAACAAGGCGTTCCTGAATCATTAAAGAAATTACTGGAAAAAATGAACGGTCTTGTTAGCACCCATAGCAAAAGTCAGAATGAAGTGCTGTCAGGAGTATTAGGGAGAGTGTCTCCTTAAAACCCTCTTAGAATATCCCATGTGGTTTTCTTGAGGTGGTATGAACAGAAAACACATAGTGAGCCATGGGAAAAGACAGTACCATGTGCACTGTGCAGGGTACATTGCATTTATTATGTCTGTCATTTCAAAGCTCCTGCTTTCTCACACCTAAAGTTTTCTGAAAGCAAACAGACAGAAAAGGACATGTTAAGGAATTCTATCCATTGCTTGATCAACACCCCAAGGTGAATTATTTCCATAAAATTTGAATAGTCTGATCAAATTTCTTAAAAGTAAAACTGATCCCTTTAAACAGCTCTAATTTTTGGGGGGATACAGCTGCAAAAGAAATCAGTTGGATTTTGAAAACTGTTTTAGGTAGAGTCCAAATGAAGAATTAAGAAATCCCTTGTTCTGCTAATTCCTGTTTAGTTGTATATTCAGTGGGGTTTTACACTGTATTTTCAAAATTTATAAGAAGAAAAATATTGCACAACGGAGACAAAGGATGGCATGGCATCATTACAAACTGTGAAATAAAAAAGAGCAGAAAAGGGTTTGTAGATGCATCCCTCATGTGGCCACGGCTTAAATTAAGGGTAAACTTCATAACCCCTGTAACAGTTCTGTGTAACACTGTCTTCATAGCACAACCCTATGTATGATGTTTATTTCTAGATTTATTTCTGAATTGATGAGCTGCCCCTGTGCTCTGCAGAGGTTCTGCAGGGTTGATTTGGGCCTGAGCTGTGTTTCTGGTGCATGCACACGTTTGACCTCTGTCTTTGATGCTGATCTCAGGGAGAACACACATGCATTATTTTCTTTGCTGTGTTTCACATGTCTATGTTTCATTATGTGGTTCAGGACTAGACTCCTGCTGTTAAGATTAAATACTGATGTGATTTGCTGTCAATAAGTACTGCTAAATATACTCAGTGAGTAGCTATAGTTTTACCTCCTTAGCTTTTACTGTCACCTCTGATGGGATATTACCAAGAGGCCACAAAACCTGCTGAATTATTGTCTTAAAAGCCCCTATTATTCTACCTGATACTTTGTTTTGTGAGTAATGGTAACCACTCTGGAGGGAAGGGACAAGCTGATTTATAAATTCAGCATAAGACAGAGCTTCTATTGATCTTCTTTTATAGCAGGAATTGCTTCTCAGGGTATACATTTTGTTTCCTGCAATAAATGCATGAAGCATCTCTCAGGATGACGGCACACCTCGTGTTTTATCCTAACAGGGTGATGGAGAAGGATGATGTAGGGATCTGGGCCGAGAAGGTGCTTCTGCTAGAATTCCAATGAGGATACCCATGCGGAATGGGAGAGACTAGAGGACATGCAGGGGTGGTGGACAGGAAGAAAGTCATCCTTTCACCTTGCTCTCCTGACTGAGGAGCTGCATGCTTAGCTTTTGGCCTGGGTTTGGTGCAAGGCTGGTTGTTTTTCTTACTGTTTATACACCTGAATTTCAGTGGGAGTTTTGCCAGTGGCTTTGCTAGGCTAGGATTTAACACTTCACGAGTAATTTAGAAGCTCTCTTGTCCTTTTTAGATCTATGACACTGCCTTTCCCATTTCCAGGATTGTGTTTTCAGGATGTAATCATCCCCAAAATGTTGCTTTTCTCTTTTTCAGATCGATCATGTGGTGCGAGGCCACGCCGCCTTCCCAGAATTAGAGGCAAAAGCTGCAGCCAGGTCAGTGTTTTACTCCTTTATCACACACCTGCCTTACAGACTGGTGCACACTCTATTCCAGCAGTGTCCTCATTCTCAATTAGGGGAATTAACAGTCTGATAGTGGGCTGGAAGTATTTTCAGTTACACCTTTCCAGGTGATTGCTCATAAATGTCAGGTTTAAACTCAGATACTTACACTTCTCATAAGTAAAGTATAAGTATAAACTTATACTTAGTATACTTACACTTTTACTTTTTCTCAGATACCTTTGGCCTGTCTAAGTAATCATATTAACTATTTGCTTTTCTATCCAGCCCATGATGTTTCTTGATTCCATAGCACCAGTCCTGC
Source organism: Regulus satrapa (assembly GCA_013396955.1). NCBI lineage: Eukaryota > Metazoa > Chordata > Aves > Passeriformes > Regulidae > Regulus > Regulus satrapa. The sequence goes on along the minus strand of VWZN01013643.1, from coordinate 447,425 downwards.
TCAGCAGACCTCCATGCCTTGGGCTAACAATATGTCTTAATTTGTGGGTAAAATGATTAAGCTCCAAGGATGGGATATAGCCTAATTAGGAATATATTAATTAGTATTTTTCAGTCATTTAGAGGAAGGTGTAGCAACTGTGCAACAAACTCCTGCTTGGCAGCACAAATAGAACAGAGAAACCCAGGATGAATTTTCAGACAGAACTTTAAATGAAGGGGTGACTTGGAGGTAACTCCAGGATTCCTTGAACAAGGGGCTGTGTTTGATGTGGAATTTGAGATTGTTCTGCTTTAGAAGTGGATGAAGACAGTTCAGATACTTCTGTCAGGCCTGGACTTCCTCAAGCTTTTTTGGCCTGGATTCATCCTAAGATGGTTCACATCACTTCCAGAGAGGTCTTAGCTGGACAGTTGGGCACGTTGGATGAAAATGTGATTCTCTTTTAATGTCTTTTTCCTCCTTAGATTAAAGAAAAAACCCAGCAAACTTGGCATTTTCCCTTCAGTTTCTCCCTGTGCTCTGAGAGGCAGGGTCAGTCCTGACAGATGGATTAAGCACATGCTGTTACAGGGTTATTTTCAGTCCTCCCTGGGGAGATAAAGCTCTACCTGGTTTCTCTGGATGACCCTTCCTTGCCTTGCAGGGCCCACTGCCTTACTTGTTTGTTAAAAACTTGACCAGGATTCCCAGAAATGTATTGGACTTCATTCAATATGAAACAGATTCATGCTTCCTAGAATTCTCTTTGTTGTTCTCTGGAAAAGCAAATCAGGAAATAAATGCATCTGTGTATGTTTGGAATAAAGATTGAACTGGGTCTTTTTCAAAATTCTGGCTTCCAGGCCATTTTTCCAGTGCCCCCATTTGAAGCAGAAGCTAAGACAAACAGTTTAGTCTGTAATGCCAGGATAAACCTTTTTTTTTTGTTGTTTTTGGTGTTGGAAAGATGCCTATGGAGTAGCTGCTTGTGTCTGCTGGTTCTGATACTGAACTGACTGACCCCAAACAATGGCACAGTGCAGGAACTGAGACTGTGATATGAACAGGACACTAAACACAGAATATTGGCAGCAGAAATCCATGTTACCCAAGGGTATGGTGTCATAACTTTGGATTTGAGTCTGCAGTTAGTGACATGGAGAACAGCACTGATAGTAACTGTTGGGATTTTTATAGAGTGATCATATTTTATTAGGTTCATTTGCTCAGTGGTATTTTTTGATGCTTTCCAGGTATCACTCTCCTAATGAAACATTGGTATTGCCATAAATTTACTAAACAAGTCTTACATTGATTTTCTCCTCTTATGTCTCTCTGACCTTCTCAAATATTTTTTAAATTTAAAGAATTTCATATGAATGAGCAAAAAATAAGGAAATTTGAAATTCAAACTGTTTTTTCCTCCTAATTTTTTCCTTTCTATTTTTCCATGACTCCCCAAACTTTAGCCTTATCATGGGTACAGGTAGCAGCTTCTGTTGGCCAAAACTCTAGGTTATGTGTTTACCTATATGAAGTCATATACACAGAGTAAAAATAATCCCAGAATCACTGAATGGTGTGAGTTGGGAGGGACCTTACAGCCCACCCAGTGCCACCCCTGGCATGGCAGGGACACCTTCCACCATCCCACGTTGCTCTAAGCCCTCTCCAGCCTGGCCTTGGACACTTCCAGGGATCCAGGGGCAGCCACAGCTGCTCTGAGCCCCCTGTGCCAGGGCCTCACACCCTCACAGGGAAGAATTCCTTGCCAGTATCCCAGCAAACCCTGCCCTCAGTCTCTGTGAAACCATTCCTCTTTCTCCTGTCACTCCAGGCTCTTGTAATTGTTTCTCTCTATCTTTCTGGTAGGCTCCCTTCAAACAGGGTATATTGTTTTGGAGGATTATTGGTGATGATAAATTATTTCACTGGAATTCTCAGCAGAACAGTTCAGAGAATTTGATGTATTATGTTTAAGGATATTCCCTGTGTAGCTGCAGGAATTTGAATCTGTTCAGCCATTGCAAAAATGGGAATCCCATACCTTGGTGTGCAATTCCACATTGCCTTTACTTCCCATGCTGGGTGCAGTGCAGTGAAGAGTTAAGCACATGCACGTCTGGATAATTCAAAAAAGAACATCAGAGATCACAAATCCACACCTCTCGCTTGCTGCTGCCTATCACCTCCTTCTGCCTCCCCAAACCTGTCCTGCCTTTCTCCTGGTGCTGCTGGGAAAGCAGGTTTGGAACAGCAGGTCCCTGCTGAGCAGCTGCTCTCAGGAGTTTCCCTGTGCAAACTCTCCTTTCCCACACCAGATTTCCAGCTGGTTTAGGTCTGGTGCAGGGATTTGTGGTGACTTGGGAGGGCGTGAGAGGCTCAGACAACCAGCTCTGACCACTGCTGCTGAAGGCCAGGCTTGTGCAGCCCTCCCAGTCCTATTCCTGGGTTCTTTCCTACCCTTCTTTTACTGGAAGTGGAGAGGGTGGAATTACATGAGGATTTTCTGGAAAATTTTTATTTAGCATTTGGTCTGTCTGATGGGCACAATCTGTGAGCACCAAAACTTGGGGTTTTTTCAGGCAAGTCAACGAGTTGCAGAAATTGCTGTGATGTATCACTTTTGCTCTTCATCCTACATATTGTGTAGGTCTGACATTTATTTGTCTGCTAACTTTTTAACTGCTCTGTTAAATCTTTTACAGGTAGATTAGAGTAGGAAATGATTTGAAATAATATGATCCTTTTTGCTTTAATTTAAATAATTCTGTTTTCTAGAATGACCATTTTTAATCTGCTAGAAAAATGTCTCACTGACAGCAAAGTTTTTATGTCCTTTGGCACTTGGTGAAGTGCTGTTTTAGGGCAGAATTCCCTTTCTTATAGATCTCAATGTCATTTTCCCATCTAAAAAGAAGTCTCCTGAAAAGAAAGCATTGAAGTTAAACACACAGCATTCACCAGAAATTCTGGAATCTTTTTAGCAGAATATTTGGCAGTTCTCTGTATCTCTAGATGGTTTAGAACCCTTTTTTTTTTATAATTTAGAAATCTAAAATATTTTTTTCCCCCTGAAAGAACCTGCTGGCATCTTCCATGATTCCTGAACAGATTAAATACCAATCTTTAGTTGCTTTCTGAAGTTGTGTCCCACATATGAACATAACTCTGGGCAAGCTTGCATTGATTTCTTATTCTCCCCTTTCAGCACAGTTCCTTTTTCCTGGCAACAGCTCGTGCTCAGCTCTGCAGGTCAGAGGCAGCTGCCACTGATACTTTCCCAGAGAACCGAGTAGAAAAAGCTCCAGGAGGTGAGGGTGTTAAACACAGAGGTGGTAAAAGAGGATCTGGCAAGTGTTTGAGGGCTTTTGCTGGTCACTCAGTTCAAGTGTAGTGCCTTGAACCCTTATCTATATTTAGGGGAAAAAAAATGTGAAAAGGTGTGGGAAAAAGTGTAATTCCAAGGTTATGTGGATCTTAAGCATATTTGGCTCAACTTCAGCCTCCTTTTGTTCAGTCCTTGTGTTCTGACAGAGCTGCACAAATGGATAATCCTTGTGAGAGCAGCCAGCCAGGATGGAGAGGAGAGAGAGACTGGGGTGTCTGGTGGGTCTGTGGTTGAGTGAAGCTTTCCTTTTTGATCCTTCCCAACACTCAAGCCACGACTGAGACTGGAATTAAAGCAACTTTATCTTTAACATGTACTGCTTGTAGTGGAGCCTTTAGGGATGGAGAAAACAGAGCCACTTTTACAAGAACGGGAAAGAAGTGATGGTGACCTCCAAATTATCATAATTCGGGTCCAGGAAGACGCATAAAGTACATTTTAAAGGACGTGAATAATGATGTAAATTAGTTATTTTAATGTCTTCCAAGTGTACTTCATTTTGAATGATATCCTCTGATAGTGTACACATGGTAAGGTATAATTGAAAAAACATGCAGCCAAATGGTTGAATGCAAAGTATAAATATACAGCTGCTAGTGGGTCAGAAGTCAAACTAGTAAAGCATATGCCAAATTCCCTTAGGGATCTCATTAGTGTATGATTGAATATACATGTAGAGGCTAAATGAATATCACTGTTTGGGTCTGCAGTGGATGAGACAATGACTAATCAATTGTAATTACGGTTAGATGCTATTATTGACCCACATGTCTAGAATTAAATGCCCCACTTGGAGATTTCCAAGGAGTTGGAAAATATATATGGGTTTGTTTGTGATAGGATGAGCGTTTGAAAAAAATATATTCTGAGTGTAATTGCAACATTTTTAAGATTGAATGTCACTAGAGTCATTGCAAGCCAAGGCACTGGAGAATTCACCATTAGTCCTAAGTCCAGGAAAAAAGTCTGTTGGATATTGTGGAGTTGGGTGTAGCATCTGAACTTAGATACAATCATATTTAGGCCCATGTTGGGCTCCTCCCTAAAATAGCAGCCACTCACTTTCTCTCCTCCACCCTTAGTGCTGCATTTTAATCATAACACACACTGAAATAATTATGGTTTAAAAAAGGAAAGCTGTACATCCAGCACTATTGATTAATCAGAGAAATTTTTAAACATTTGCAAAGGAATTTGGTTTCCATTTCTGTCTGGAATTCTCCTTACTCCTCCCTCTCAGCTGTGGGAGAGGAGCAGCAGCAGCCCCCAAATCTCAAACAGCTCTGGGGACTCTTAGGAGTCAGTGGACAAACTCAGGGTCACATTTCCCCTCATCCTGGGAAATGAAGGAATTCTGATGAGCACAGAGATATCCCCGCAGTGCCGTGGCCTTGGCAGGCAGTGGGGTTTTGCCATGCTTTGCTGGGGTTTCTGCATTTGGTGGTATTACAAGTGTTTTATGTTTGAGGAATAACCTCCCCCCCCCCCTTTTTTTTTTTCCAACTTGTTTTTCTTGCAGTGCTCACAGTATATATACATACTTGAACAGTCACCTGGATCTGATTAAGAAATCTTTGCCTGTGGGTTTCCTCACTGTTGATTTACATGTTTGGCCAGATTTCCATGGTAACAGATCTCCCTTAACAGATCTGACACTAAAGGGCATGGTAAGAAACAGCCTGTCTTTGCAAAAAGGTCAATACAGGGTAAAAAAAAAAAAAAAAGGCAGTTTGGAAGGAGCTTTTCTTCAATTTTGAGTGTACTCCTCCTTAGCTATTTACACTATCCCAAAGGATTTGGGTTTCTTGCTGCATTGCTGATGTTTCAGTAGAAAACCAGAGATCACTGTACTTGAGATATTACTACAGCCACATAAATTTTCTAAAAACTTGAGGAATGTTGTGTGTGCCCAGATGCCTTTCCTAGGAATCACATTTGACAGCTCTTGCTGTCATTATTTCACCTGTGAACCAAATCTTACAAATTGTTTCAATGAATTTCGAGAGAAATTTGGGTAAACCTGGCTGGGAAAGGAATGAAATATTCTGATGATAGGTGGTTGATTTAAAGAGCTTTTCAGCCCATCTTTCAGAGTTTGGGCATTCCTCTTCCTTGAATTTACAGTAGTAGATCAGCTCACTCATAAGCCAGGACTGTGCTGAACTGTAACAGAAGGGTATCATAAGAGTATAATTTGGTGATATCAAAATACCTGGTGATTAATACAAAAATCTCCTTCAAAATGGTAAATTGTCCTTTTAAGTGAGACTCTCAAGCTACTCGCCAACACCAAAATCTGCTGTATTTAAGGCTGAGATAGAAAAGGCGTAAGCACTTCTGCATGTTTTAAGCCACAAATGAGGGAAACATTTAAAAAGGGCCTATATATTTTTGGGTCCTAATAATACCTCCATTATTTTATGAAAGAATTACATGCTGCAGCAATATCAGAATTTCCTTGGTGTGATGGCTGTATGCAAACACTGATAATAGCAACCAATTTTTTCTGTCACAATTCTGTCTGCGTTCGGGTCTTGCCTGATATTAATCCAGAGTAACTACAATGCAGTATTGATTTATGTCAGAGTAAAGGAGGTTAAAATATAGTATTTAATTATTAATTGTGTTTCAGTGTTAGGGTGCTTGGGAGGGAGGGGGAGAAATGCTTTTAAAAAGTTATTTTTATGTAATAGCATTTTCATATTATTACATTAAATACATTCACGAGCAATATCTGAGTCATGACATAAAACTGTCAGAGTTAATCTATCTCTGATCCCATACAATATGCTGTTTGTTCTTTATTTCTTCACAAGGGCAAGGATAATTTATGTGGTTCTTCCCCAGATCAGGAATAACATGTTTAACATAACATTATGTGTACAGCTCAGAGGAGTAAGGCTTGGAATTAGCACTTAAAACTTGTTACAACAAGGAACCATAGAGAATAAGAGTTTTACATTGGCTGGATTTTTACATCTTCTTTTTGATCTCTGCACAGGTTGTTGGACTAACGTTGTCTCAGGGTCTGGATGAACTTGCCCTTATCTACCTGGCCACGATCCAAGCCATTGCTGTAAGACATTTTTGGTGCATAAAAGAAGAAATGAATTGTCTCGTGTTCTGTGCAGGCTGATCATTCCCTTCTGCTAAGCAGATTTCTAATAATGCATGAATTTGCTTCACGGGCTTCTTAAAGGAGCGAGACACTGTTCACCCACATTGGTGACCACTCCCAACGGGAGGATAATTAACAGACTCCGGGGAAGATGTTCCCCTAAAAACTCTCATCCTTATGGCAGTTCTGTAAGTGGAGTTTTGCCTCTGCTGCAGATGTGAGGGAGAAGGCTGACAGCACAAGGAGCAGTGTTAACATCCCAGCTGTCTAGAGGGAGGCTGGGAGAGGGGGAGAAAAGCTTGGCAATTGTACAAAGGGCTCTGTGCTGCCCTGAAAAGCCTCAGCTCCAGACTGTTCCCATCTCCATGGATTTGCCCTCCCTGCCCGGTGGGTGAGGCACAGCTCTGTGCCAGGCTGAGCAGGGCAGTGCCTCTCACCCCCCCCAGGGCACAGCTTCCCCTGGTGTCCCTGCCCCGAGGACGGGCAGGGAAATGTCCCTCGTGTTTGCCAGCACGCAGGGATGGGGAGTTTTATCGAAATACTTTTCTTTCTGCCCTGATTTTCTCTTGAACCCAGGATTTCCAGTTCACGAGAAGTTCTGTTCTGAGGTGAACCCCCGGCTCACAGAAGTGGTTTGGGAAGCCTGGCTCAGGGTGTTTCCAGTGGGACGCGCTGTCCCCTGTCCTCTGGTGACTGAAGTCCACATTCCTTTAACATCCTTTCTGTCAGCTTTTTAGCTTTATTTTTTTAAAGTTTGCTGAACTTGAGGTGTTTTTTCAAAACATGAACAGCCTGATGAATTGGGGAGTTTTCCTGACAAAACTCTGTTCAGTTGGAAAACTTCCAAACTCCTCTCCTGGTTGAACAACAACTTTTCTAGGCTGGGTCAGCCATCTGGGGTGGAGAGGGTGGGTGGCTGCTGTAAATTTACTGGGAATTGTTCATTTTATGTGTTAAACCTCCCTCTTCAGCAAATAAGGAGAATTTAACCCCAGCCTGCCTCTCATTGTTGTGAGTTTGGAGCCTTTTGCAGATGAATGTAGCTGGGTTATACCTGATGCTTCAGTATAATCCCACCATTGAGAGAAGAATGTGGAGGAGAGGTTGAACAATGCCAGGGACTGATCCTGCCCCTGAAAGGAACTTCCCAGTCTGGAACAGGTGCCCTGTGATTATCTCGTGCTAACGAAGTGGAAACCTTCTCTGCTGGAAATCCTGGGAAAGTCACCTATTATCTCATTCTATGATACAGCTCAAACTTTAATGTAAACCACAAATACTGTCTTGAGCAGTAAATTCAGCAGCTGCGTATCTTTTGGAGAGCTGATCGGGCTGATTTAATATAAAAGGGCCAGATTGTAGTTTTCTTTTCTCTATAAGTTAAGGGAAATTATTTTTTTCCCCAAAGCATTATTGAAACAGTAACTAAAAAGTAGACAGAGAACACTGGTTTTGACTTGATATATTTACTAATTGCTAATGGGATACCTAGGAAATTAAATTTTCACTCCCAATTTTAGCTTCAGTTTAATTGAAGGAAACAGTTGTAGTAATCCTGTACCATTAGCTGGCTTCAATGGGTGCAAGATAAACTTTAAACCTATGTAAAAATCTTGTACAAAGTGTAGGCCTGCCCACAGAATGTTAATCTCTAGTTTTCTTTTCAGCAGGAGATGCTTTTCCCTTTTTATATAAAATTTGCATTTGAAGCCCCTCAATTTGCATTTTCTCCAACCCAGGATTAAATTAGTTCCCCCCCACCCACAGTGAAATAAGTCTGGCTTTAATTTAAATTGCTGTGTGAATACAATTTTCCAGGCAGGTAAACACAAAATAATTTTCACAGCGTGTTCTTTCTCAGGGTCTTTGACGTGTGTACGTTGTGAGAGAAGTTGTTAATAAATTTGAATTTCAGAAGCAGTGAAAGAGAATCTCCTCTTAACTATTCACTGCAAAATGCAGTGCAGCAGTTGGCCAGATGAGAACATGATCAGAGATGTAATTGTGGCCGGCCAGCCCGTTCTGAGCAGGCAGACTCCTTTTGGAGCAGTTTCTTTTTCCATAATTAAAATTGTGGCTGTGTGATTTGGAAATCAGCCCTCTGTGTCAATAGGGAAGTGATGGATTTAGTCAGCTGAGGCTGGGGCTGCTCAGGTTCCTCTGAACTGCTGCTTTAAAAAGCAAAATACATTTGAAGGCCTGTCCAGAATAGTGCTGGGCATTCACTGTGGATGTCTCCAGCCTGGTGGAACCCTTCAAGTTCAATTTTCAGTAGCTTTTATTTGAAGAGGGGTTTGTTTGTAAGCCTTCTTAATGAACTGCAGCATGGCCTAAAGAAAACTTAAATAACAGTTCATGAAAATTCTGGCCAGATTGTGTTTTCTGATGAATCTACCTACCAAGAGTCAGCCTGGGCAATATTTTGCCTTGAATTTGACATTTTGTCAAGTCTGAGCTTCAAACTTAGCTTGCAAGGTATTATAAAATGCCGGGAATTATTTTTGGTCAAATAGTTTGTTGAAGAAATGGAAAATATTCTTGCAAGAGGGAAATAGGGAGAAGGTTGACTTCAGTGAGGAGGGAAGCAACATAAATTAAAAGGAAAAGGATTTATTTTTTTTTAATGTCAAAGGATTTGCTTCTGCTGTTCTGATTTGAGTTTCTCAGAATGCAGATTGTAAATGAAAAGTTTAAAATACGCCTGCATTTGAGATGGTTTGATTAATCCATGAAGTGGAACATTTTATTTTGCATAGGGCAAAGGCCAAGAGAGTAGTTAAGCCAATACAAAAATTCTTCAGGTTTTCCTTTTTGCTGAAAAGACAGAAAACACGTTTTTTATTTGCTGTTCTCTTTCTGTCCTGTTTTGCTGTTTGGCTTCAGGATTGAAACCTCTTTACTAAGCTGGATTTTCAGAAGCTGTTGTCCAAAATAAAGACAAGGTTCTGGTGCGGAAGTCTTTGCCATACGGGTGTAGTTCTGTTCCTGTGGCTGCTCTCCTGTGCTCATCTGGTTCTGTTTTTTCCCCCCCTTTTTGAAGTTAGGAACAAGACATATTTTGGAGGCGATGCAGGCTGCAGGACACAACATCACCACGCTGTTCCTGTGTGGTGGGCTGAGCAAGAACCCTCTCTTTGTACAGATGCACGCTGACATTACTGGTAAGCTTGGGGATGTGCATGGAAAGGAGTGTAAATACAATTATTTTAGGTGTCTAAGTCTTTTGTCTTTTTAAAATTAAGGACTTTCTTTATATAGAGCTGCATTTTGCTGCATGGCCAAAAAAGTGTGCGATAAAATTCGATTCATTCCTCTATTGGCTTCATCCAGTTTGTGACACTTGTGACACTTCCTGCTCGTGCTGGGCACTGTTTCCATTCTGCAGAACAGTTCTTCCCTGAATTGCTTCCATGCCTGTGTTCCTGACGTGGTTCAGGGGACAACATCTGGATCCTTGCTCCTGCTAGGTGTGTTGTGCTTGGTTTTGTAGAATTCCTGGTGCATGGAAGGCCCTGGATATGTTTCACTGCAAGAGGACCTTGCAGGCCTCCATGGTATTTTTGGTTTCCCTGCAGCCTGTGTGTGTTGGACATCTCTGCACACCTGCGAGTCAATTGAATACACTTCCAAAAATGTGGAAAAAATAACAAAATTTAATGTAAAGGACTTCAGAGAAACATTGAGTGATGTGTGTTTTGGGTTTAGTTCAAATTAAGATCAGTTAAGCTGTCATAAATGAAGTTTAAAGCCCACATTTGGGACGTTTAGTCTGGAGATCTGACTTGCCCTGACATCAAACCACATTTTATAACCCTGATGGACAAGCAAAAATATAATCCCTTAAAATTCACTGAATATATTGTAGTCAAAGTGATACTGCGTGAAAAGTGATGTTAAGTCCACGCCTTTCCTTCAAAAACTCACATATTTTAGGTGAATTTCAGCTACATGTAGAGTTGGGCTGCTGGGTCGTGACATGTAAAGAAAAGATCTGTGAAAAGGTATTCTGATTAAAATGTAATCACAAGTTCTTTGACTGTAACTAATGGCCAAGTACAATTCAGTACAAAAAGGCCTTTTTGCAGTCTGGAGTTCTCCCCCATTTGTAAAATCAGTGACTGACAAGGGATGTCAGAGTTCATCTGACTGAAATGCTCTTGGTTATGTTGAACTCATTAGAGCCTATCAGATAAAATAACTAACATTCCAGGATCAATCCCCCATTCTTTCCTGAAAAGAAAAAAATCTGAATATATTATTGTTAGCGACAAATGCCCATGACTCAGCCATGCAGACATCCAATAGATAATTCCACAGGCCACTTAAAAAGTATCTTGATCTTTTTGTTTGCCTGGTAAGAATTTCGTATTCATTCTGACGATGCGGGAAATGGGCGGTAAATTTTAGAGCACGCTGAAAATTGTTCACTGACGCCTGGCAAAGATCCACGGAGCTCTGAGCTTGAGCTTTAGATTTGCTGTTCCAAGCTGACCCAAGTCCTGAGCTAGAGGAATGCTCAAGTGACAGGGCAAGCTCTGCATCAAGTGACTGAATGCCTGGTGCGAGGTGAATTTGTTTTGTGCCATGATTGCTTTTAAAATTAATCATTTTATTTCTCATCTGGCAAAGTGTGCGTTTTGCCTTTTTCCTCTATAGGAGCTGTTTGTGGCTGATTTTAGGACTCCACCCAAATATCAGCTCCTTCTCACCTCACAGCTGGCTCTCAGGAGCAGCATTTTTATGGGGAATAATGTTGTGGAGATTGTTTTGAGCAGGAGTCCCTGCTCCCACCCCTGTGTTTGCATCATCATTCACCGAATGACATTATCTCGGTACTGGAAATGCAGACACATCCCAAGTCCTGCGGGAATATTACATTTTTCAGCTTAGTGAGGATAAGCAACTGAAGTTCATAATAATTAGCAGCTAGATAATATTATAATATTATAGATATAGTAGATTATATAATATAATAAAATAATAATAAAGTATTATATATCAGTATATCTATATGTATAGCATACTATACATAGTATAATAATCTGTTATAAATAGAAAAGTATTTAGATTTATGCCTTTGATTTAGATTTTTCAGGGGAATTTAGAAAGCAGGCTGATTTGTGTTTGGTTTTTTTCACCTTTCCTGCTTTTCTTTACACTAATGAAACAGGTCTCAGAAAATTCAGCAGAAACCAAGGGAAAGTATCTTCTCAATAGTACCCATGAGTGATGAAACACTAATATTTAATTCTGCTTTAGAATATATATTGTTTATTTGTTTTTCCAGTGTTTAATTTTGTTTTCAAGCATCTTGCACAATTTAGAAGACAAGATTTCTCTTATTATTTCAGACACAGCTTGAGAAAGTTTACTACTCATATTTTCATGTCTTCCAGCAAAACCAGGCTGGCTTTGTTGGCTGTATGTTCAAAACCAAACACAAACAACCTCTTTTTGTTTGTTGCAAAAGAAACAAAAAGAAGACTGCCTTGTTTTCCCCTCCAGGTCAAATTTAATAGGCACGTGGGTTTGGAGGGTGTGGGTAACAGGTTTATACCAAGTCCTTTGAGTGAGATAAATAGGCAGTGTCAAAGATCTGGGGGTTGTTTTTTGTGTGCTTTATGTTCTGCATTAATATTTTGCTAAAATGATTTTATTTAAATGCTGCAGTTTCTTAGAGCCTGGAAGCACAGAGCAGAGAGATTTACATTAACCTACAGCAGGATGTGGCTGTGAATGGGGTTTTGAATAACGATTTTCAAGACCTTTTTGATTCCTTTTTTGTCTTTTTGGGTTTTAATTCTTTGTGGAGCTGCTGGTGCTGCTCTGCTCCCTAACAGAGGCCTGGCTCTTCCCTCTGCAGGCAAACCCGTTGTGCTGTCCAAAGAAGTGGAGTCTGTTTTGGTGGGTGCTGCTATTCTTGGAGCTTGTGCTTCTGGGGATTTTGCATCTATCCAGGTATGCAGCACCTGATTTTATGTCATTTTTTTCCTTCAGTTTTAATGTGTTTTACACCTTGACTTCTGGCACCACACACAGAGCTTAATCCAAGTGGAAATGTTGTCCCTTCTGCACAGCCAGACAAGATCCAGCATTGCTTTCTCTCCACCCTCTGTTTAACTCCAGATATTTTTTAGGTGTGTTGAGGATTCATTTGTCTTTGCACTTTGAGGATTTGTCTTTGCACTGTGGGGACACCCATAGAAGCTGCTGTGTATGTAGTTAGCCCATGTAATGTAACAGACAAAACAGGGAATTTGGCAAGGCTCTGATCCTGCAGGAAGGTCACATTTCCATCTCAGTTACACTTGTCCTACTTTCCTTCCTTCCTTCATATTGAGGAATGTTAAACATAAGAAGCAACATGGCATTATTTCTGCAGGGAAAAAGAACACAGCTCTTGTCTCGCCCCCAATGAATGCGGAGTTAATAATGAGGATGGAACTTCATGTTCATTCATGTTATTTCAGTCCATTAACAGCTGAAAGAGTAGCAGTGAGGCTTTTATTTTTAGTGGATGGGTCAAAGCACGGCTTAGCTTCATTTGTACAAACAGCAGTGGCATCAGAAACCCAAAGAAGGCTCTGCCTGTCCCAAATCATACCTGCTTTCCCACCTGGCAACCCCATAATCCACGTCCTCTCCTCATGCTGCACAAGGACACGGAACAGCACAATGCAGTTGGACAAAATGATTTAGCAGGATGGTCCCTAATACATTTCTTGCATTTTTCTTTATAACATCAGGCCCAGAATTTTGTCGATGAAATTTTGCACAAAAGCTTATCTGGAGATGTTTTGTGAATAGGAAGGTCAGCTCCTCGACCTGCTTAAGTTGGTGCAGTTCCACTGGAATCAGTAAACAGCCCAGCATAAGCTGAGGAGCTGGGCTGTGCTTGGCACTTCTCCAAATGGGAATATTCTATAGTGCTATGTAGGTTAGCAGGAAGAGCAGTTTCCTTTTGTAAGAATATTTCCATTAAAATGAGTCCCTCTGCAGCAAATACACAGTGCAACATAATCATAACTGTCTGTAATGGTTCTAGTGCTTGTAAGGAAAACATGATTTGATAAATGTAATTTCAGTAGCAACTTTTGGTGACAGGACTTCATATTTAATTCTTACTCTTCTGCTAATCTTCTGCCTTCAAACACATATTTCATTCCAAGTCTAGGATGTTTTCCACTACTCTACAATAACTGAACATCTCAAAATGGATTTTATTAAATCTCTTTTTATCAGCATTGGAAAAATCTAATGCTGTGAAGTTTTCTGTGTTGTGTTTTATACAATTTTTGTGTATGCACTTAGCTTTAGCTTTTAGCCCTGTCCTTATATATAAAAATATTTCAGAAGAATATCCAGTAATGCCAGAACAGATATGAATATTTAAAAAATAATTTAGCTACATAGGATCACAAAGGAGAAACTGAATACATTTATTTTAGGGTCAGGGAAGTGCAAATGTGTCTCTACCATTGCAGGTCAATAACCTCCCTGACATTTATTTTTGTAACACATCTTCCAAAACAACCCTTTCTTAGAGGTGCTGCTGCAAGCACTCAGCATCTTTGTAGACTTTGCAAATACAGGTTATTACCTCTCCTCTAATAGATGGTTTGTACTTAATTACTGTGCTTTCCAAAGCTTTTTGTTTGCTCAGTGTAATAATAAAGGAGAGAACTGTGGGTTTTTTACAGTAACCTCTCTTCTTATGTTTATGGTTTTTTGAAGGGGATTTTTTACTGTATTTTTTCCCAGTCACTGGTCACATTTCTCAGAACATTTTTTGGACATTTCCACTCAATGTAAGAATCAAAACTTTTAAAAGCTCCCTGGCTTTTATGGGTTGGCTGTTCTCCACTTTCTAAAGCTCACGAAGTTTTAGGACAGCACCCAAATCTGGATCCCTCCAAATCACTTCTGCTGATCTTTGTCCAGATTTTACCACGCTCTGCTAGAAGAGCTCTGCCTGCTGCCCACCAGGGATGCTGAATTTGATGGAATGTGCATTCTGTAGGTATTTGGGGCATTTAGGGCAGCCAGGTCAGAGCAGCTGCCTCACTCAGAATCTGAACACAAAGGCAAGACCCTCAAAATCTCCCAGGACATCCTTTTAGCAGAGAGAAGACAAGGTGGGTCACCTGGGGAAGAGCCAACTCTGTGGTAACCTTATGGAGGAGTCAGAGTTGGGCTTTATTTATCTGAACAGGTAAGAAATGTCTGGGAATTGGGTGGCTTTTCCTGGGGTGGGTCTGTGGCTGTGGTGGTTGCTGTACTCTCATCTCCTGCACAGTCCTGGTGCTTGGTCCTTGGTGCCCCATCCCTGGGGCTTGCAGGTGGGGAAGCATCTCCAGAGGATGCTTTTTCCAAGGACAGGCAGTCACTCACCACACCTGGCTGCTGATGCACCCATCCCATGTGGGACAGCAGGAGCCTCACCCTGACCTGTCTTGGGCAGTGGGTCTTGGTGGCTGGAACACTAAAGAGCTTTTCCTTTATCCTTTGCTGTCCCTAAATGAGTTTATTCTCACAAAGAAACAAGCAGTGACATGCCTCCTGTCTGCCTTCCCATACTGCAGCTCTTCGAACAATTCAGCGTTTTGTTCCAATTCTTAATTCTCATGTACTTTTCTTCATGTTTCAAGTGATTTGTGCAAAGTTTTTCATGCTTTCTACTGACCACGTCTGTATTAGCACCAAAATTCTCAGTATGCTGAGCCTTTTGAGAGAAACCTTGGAAATTAAGGTTAATACAAAAGCTGTGGCCTAACAGGTTAATTTGCAAACTCCTAGTTGTGGATTGAAAAGTTCAAGTCCCTTGAAGTTGCAATTTCATCTTTAGGTAATTCTATCAAGGGCAGATTTATAACCGCCATCTCTCAGGCCTGGTCACCACATGTTGTTGCTTCAAAGAATGTTGATTTCCCTGTTTTCCTCTTCATTTACTCTCCCTGCATTTTTCTCCTCTGTGGTAAAACAATTGGCCTATCCAAAAAGAAAAAAAAAAAAATCACGTAGTGTGGGGAGTCCTTCCCCATTTTGTCTCTTGGTTATTTAGTCTCTAGAAACGAGAGAAAATCTTCTGAATTTCTTCTTGGTTTATTGTTTAATTTGCCCCTACAAGTGCTGCACATTTTTTCTGAGTGGTTTTGTGGAAGTTCTAACACAGCCTGGCTGGACCCCAGCAGACAGTGCTGTGTAAAACAGTGTGGCATAAAGATTTTTGAAATAGAGACTGTATTTTTGGGGTTTGGATTTTTGAAATACATGCTGTATTGAATGAAATAACCTTAGCATTGCTGGCTTAAATGGGTCCATTTATTGGTTCTAGCCATTCCTTTCATGCTGAGCAGCAGGATCCTGCTTTTCTGTAGGATTGTTTCTATAGTGAAAATATAGTTTCCGGTTTAGCCAGCCAGCAATTCCTTCTCAGTAAAAATGTTCAATAAATAAATGTCAAAGTTTCCAGTATATCCTCGTTACTCTGCCTCACTCGTACGTAATTGAAAATGGGAAGAAGGTGCTGTTTGATTTGGCAGTCATCCAGCTAATTTTTTCTTTTTGGATAGCCCACTCTTTGGGACAAAGCTGTACACCAGGGAACAGGATTATTGCCTTATAAAACCCTGCAGCCCACTGCCTATTCCTTAATTGCGTATTAAAGCAATTAATAAAATTACCTGTATGGAACCTGATTTATTTTGGATATGCTGCATTCACGTGGGGCATTGTTACTGGCCAGCATGGGAGAGAAGAAACTCTGATTTTCTAGAATGCATTTTGTTGGTAACTCTCTGTCATCAGCTTTCTGTGAACATTTTTGGTGTGAAACACAGAGCTAGAATTTAAAATCTACACGACTACAAGAGTTTTCAGGTACCAAATTGATTTTTAAGGGAGGTTTAGTCTTTCCTTTGTTGGCTTTGATTGTTAAGCAAGTTGATGGTATGTTCTGCAAAAAGATAGGGAAAGCTTTTTGATAGTTTCTATAAAGCAGGTCAGAGGTGTGTAAAAATGAGCTGGATTCTATAGGAAGAGGCGTTAACAATTATCTCATGTGGATTAGCTGCATTAATTAGCACCAGCAGCAGGTGGAGGAGCCCATGTCCAGTCTGCAGCCCTGGAAGCAGCCCCGGGAGCCGTGGGGATCACGCTGCCCTGGCTCAGAGGCTGTGGACCTTATTGCAGGTGGGAATTGAAGTTGAGGTGGTGCAGGGAAATAACTCACTCACAACCCTGTGCTAATTGAGCCTGGAAGAGTTTTGTTTGTGCACTGCTGGGTTTTGCTTCATTTAATGGACATCTCCTCTCAGTTGTCTCAGGATCGTGTTGTGTGGTAGAACTCAGAGGAAAAAAGTCAAGGAACAAACCCCACAGATAGCACAAGTTTTATAAAGATCAGCCAGGAAGAACATAGGGTACATGGAGCGCTTGCCTTGCAACAATTAAAATGTTGCAGACAGTCATGAATGTAAAGAAGTTCCTGAGTACAATTAGTCCACAACCTTGGTAATGGACCAACTGGCAATGGGGAAGAGACAGCATTTTCATAAAGAACACCCATAAATAGTACTGGGACATATTCAACTTTTGTGCTGACAGAACTGGAGGGGGTTAGGCCATTTCCATTTCTGGATGAGGCCGTTTCTGGTGTAATTTGGTTCCATTTGTTTCAGTGGATGCACTGCAGTTGATGATCTGATCCTCTATTCCTCTTCCAAAGCATTACCTGTCAGGCCATGGATTGAAATTCATGCGAGCGTCCCCTGATTTCCATATTTTCAAAAGCAAGGACTGAGTGGAAGATCAGGGAAGGGATAAGTTTTTCCTTAGAAATGGTAATAACTTGGGAAATCAAAAGAGGAAATAAAATGACTTCTCCCTGTTGAGTTCAGGAATTTTGCCTTCCCTCATCTCATTAAAAATTTAAAGCACTCTTGTTTTTGAGCAGGGTAAATTAGTAATTAAATGCTATAATCAACTTGTGTAAACATAATATTGGAGGAGAACAGCAAATTAATCATTTTGTTGGCTTGCCTTACCTAATTAATGCACCTCTTAGCAAAGGCCTTCCTGCCATGTTGTTTTTTTCTCCCATTCCATTAATCAGAGGCTTTTGGAAAGGCGGAGGATGGAGATGGTTTTTCTTAGGCACCACGATGTACAAAAGGAGTGTGTTACAGTGCTGTGACCTTGCCTTCCTTTTCTTCCAGAACTCCAAATCTGGACACGTAAAGTTAGAGCCCAAGGTTTAATGGAGACCATCCTCGGGCAGAAAATAAAAAGCTCTTGCTTTTGCTCTTGCCTAAGTAGGCATTGGTTGGTGTGGCCTCTTCTTCTAAGAGACTTTGAGAACCAAACTATTTCATGTAAGGTGTTCAGTGGCTGTGGAGAATATTTACATCCAAGCCTGGGCTCAGGGCAGCACCTTGGCAGTAGAACTCCATCCCTTTACCTCTTTCCTTGGTGCTTTGACACTGAAAGATGGCTTCCCCTATTTAAGAGAGGGTTTTTTTCCCTTGTGTAATAAAGTTAGATTGAATATAGCATGCACAAAACCACCAAGATACTGGCAATGCCTTTGGCTTTTGTATAGAGTCAGCTGCCTCCTTACCAGAAATCTTGAGAGAAATATAGATGAGAGAAATGAAAAGGCAGTGATTTGATGGCCACTGTCCAGTTCCTTGTGGCCTGGTGTTTATGGTACAAAGAGTGCCTTTTTAGTTAGCATATTTTGGCCTTACTGTCAGAAGCCTTTGCAGTGAGGGTAAAAAGCAGATGAATCACTACTACTCTTTTGCCCTAAGGATGATCCTTCTGTATTAAAGCTGAGGAATATAAATGCTGGTTTGTCTCTGCCAAGCACAGAATGAGCTTTCAATCAGTTTAAGAGTGTGACTTTTTTTTCACTTTCCAAACCACAATAAATATATAGAAACTTTTCTACTTTCTTTCAGCTGACTCCAGTGGACAGCGTTTCCATGTGGCTGGAGTTGCTCTCTTGGTGGGAGTTAAATCACACACACACAAACACCACCACGCAGAGATCACACAGCTGAGATGTGGCTGTAGCTGCTCGCACGATGCTTTCACAAAAGTGCTTAGAAAAGTACCCTCTGCCTCGTTGCTGTTTACTGACATGTGATACTGGTTGACATCTGTTGCCCTTCTCATTTGAGGTCTGTTTGCTTTACTAACTTTAACATTTCCACATTGCTGTGCTGCTGAAGTGCAGATACACAAATCTCCTTGCAGTCCCCAAGGTCCTTTTATGAGAAGCAGGGCTGCCATCATTTGATATCGTCCTGCTGGCTGCCTTTTATACCGGAGTGGAAAGAAATAATTCTGTTGCTGTGAAATGTTGTTGGGGGAGTGCAATGTCTAGTGCTATACGTTGTCATACGTTTGATGTATTATCAGATCAGTACATGCTGTGCAGTAGTGTTTAGTTCATTGTCACAGCAGATGATTTGTGGTTGGTTTATATCACTTGAAATTATTACAGGTAAAAACTTGTCGAAGTAAATGTCAAAGTTTGTCATAGCAGGTCATATAGCTGCTGCAGTGACGGATGATCTTAGTCCACAATCCTAATGCAGCCTTCCAGGTTAATGTAAATCAGTGCTGCTCCAGGATTTCAGAGGAGTGACACCAGTTTACTCCAGTTCCCCAGTCCAGTCAAGCACTGGGCTGCATCATCTGATTTTCAAGCAGGCAAGGAGCTCAGCTGGAGACAGGCAGGACTGCCCATGTGGATCGGAGCCCAGGCAGGAATCTGACACAGCTCCCTGGGAGATGACACATCTTGAGATGATCAAGGTGATTCGAGCTCTTGCAGTGGGTTTGTGTTATTGCTCCTTCAGGAGCAAGTTGTGGATGCTGCAGGTAATGGGGTACAAAGGCTGTGTCTTTTGTGAAGCGCTGTCCTTTTTGTGGAAGCGCAGCGTGCTGCGTGTGAAATGTCACACAGCACACAAACGTTCAGATTTGGAATTTCTCAGTAACTCTTTAGTGACAGGGAAAGGCAGCTGCAGCGAGTCCGTGGGATAGATCAGCTGTAACAGAACTGCCCATTTACAGGAGCTGAGTGTTTGGCACAGCTCTTCTAACACTGGAGGCAGCAACCTCAGCAGTCCAGTACTTAGGGATGTGGCCTTGTTGTTGCTCTGAAAGCAGAAGTAAGCATGAAATACCACACTAATGAAATAAAACATGGCATTTTATTTGGGCATCGGTGGAAGGAGATGAGACACCATGTGTCAGGATAAAAGTGTGACTTCCCTGTTTATTAATTCTGGCTGAGACTGGTGATAAAGATTTTATTACCTATTTTTCACATTTATGAGGATGGACTGAAAAGGTAATGAAGACCTCTTGGAGGGTAGCATGACAAAAGAAATCTATTTAAACTCTATGCAGAAAGTGTAGCTGGCTTGGCACAGTGGCACAGCTCCACTGACTTCTCCCAAGTTCTGGATCTTTCACACCCTGAATTAGAAACTGCCACATGTATGTGAATATTGCCTCCTCTGTCTGTAGGATTAACACTTACATTGTCATGTCTTCCAGCTTTTTAAAAACTCCCGTCAGGTGATGCTGAGAAAGAATAAGATGCAGTGTTTTATTAATCTGTACAAGTTGAGACTCTTATTAAACCAATGGTGTTTTTCTCATCTGTCAGTAAGCCCAGGACCTGGCAAGCTGGAGAAAAAATGCTGCCTGGAATAGTTCAGCTTCTGCTGCTGCTTATTATTGTAACAAACCATGAAATGACCACAGTGGAGTTTGTCTAAGGAGATGTACAATTAGTTGAGATTTTTTTTTCAAGTAAAATAAGATTAAGATCAGCTTGTAGAAGTTTAATAATATCACAGCCTTACAGTTTTTCCAGCTTGCTGACCCTGTCTTTCCTTGAGGAAAACCATAAATACGAGGAAAGCATAAATGTGTCTTTAGAGTAGATAGATACTTTAGTAAAAGTGTACTGTGATCCTTCTCCTTTCTATTTTAAGGACCAATTTTATCCATGTACTCAGAGACACAGCTGAAGTCATTTGGACCTTGGTCTCCCCTTCTGTCCAGGCCACTTAAGCAGGGAAAAGTGTGATAGCAATATTTTATAGGAAGGATGAGGACAAAGGAGGGTATCGTGGATCTTTTGTAACTGTAAGGAGCCATGAAGGTCCTTTTCAGAGCGTGTCTTGCTTAAATGATGTTTGGGATGTCAAACAAGTTAAAGTCTCTTTGCCCTCACCTCTTCAGTAGCTGAGCAGAACAACCTTCAAGTTATGCACTGGAGAATTGGAAACTCAATCTGGCTACATTGTGAGATTAATTTTCCATCTGGGATTTGCACTCTTGCTATGTCAGCACAGGGATCAGACTGTTCCGTGGCAAAGCACGAGCATGTGGAGTCACAGCACTGTCTGAAATGCTTCAATGTTTGTCACACTGAAGTTTGTGAAGGACATTATGATCACTTAGTCGTGGGATTTGATGCCACTAGTTCAGACCACTAGGACATAATTTTGCTACCCTATATTTGAAAAAGTTTTGTTTTACATATGCTGTGTTATCCTTGGTCCTAAAGATGCCTAGAGGGGGGTTTGTTTCTTAACATTTTCTCTCTGTATAGTTTAACAAGACTGTTTACTATCACAGAGCGTCCAATACATTTTATCGTGGTTAACAGTAAAGACATTTTTCTTTATTCCCATTCATATAATCATGGATCTGAAATGGTGAAGGAGAGATCCCTACATAACATTTATTAGAAGGCAGCTGCTTTTTTAATATGCTGTCTTTCATCAGAATTGGAATCCAATTGTCATTCTCTTTTCTTTGTTCAATCCTATGTTCTTGTTTCCTTGGTTTCTTAGGTACAGGCATGTAACAACTATTCCCAACCCTTTCCTTCTTGTTTTGAAACAACTTTTCACATGTCCTATGCTTAAAATTTGTGAGGCACAGCATGAAGTTGGGCAGTGAGATATAGAGAATCCGTATGGAATTCTTTTGTGGCTCGGTTTTGTTTTTACTGGGACGCGTGTCTACGTAATGAGTGGCAAGACCATAATTGTCACTCTTGAGGGAAATAAAGGCAGAAAGGCTGACCACCAAGTGGGCATGGAAAAGCCTGACTTGCAGATTTTTGCACAAGATATTCCTCTAGATGAGGCTTGAAAAACATTGGAAGAGCACAAACAGGGAGAACTGCTGTGCCCGTTTCTTGCTGTGCCTTATAAGTGCACAGCAAAAGCGAGTTGGGTTGTTGTCTTAGGAATGATTAGTGGGGCATGTTCTCAATGTGTAGCATTCCTGGGAGCTGCATTCCTCTGAGCATCACTAACCCTCAGTACAGAAATACCTCCTGACCCGTGCAGGGCCTGTTTCTGTGAGCACCTGCTGTCAGCTGCTGTTTGCCACGCAGCTTCCAGAGTCCTCTGCCAGGTAGAGGTTTTGGAGAGGAGTGTGGGTGTGGGAGCTCTGGGGGGAGCAGAGTTTTTGGGCAAGGAACAGAGAAAAGTGATGTGGCAATGGACCCCTCAGTAATGAGGGGTGGTTAGATCTGACCACGTCACTTCTTTGGGAGCTCGGGAAGCACAGGGGACCCTCTCAAGGGAGAACACTCTGGAAAATAAACCAACTTCCAGTCACTAGTTTTTTCCTTTGAAGAGTCTCGGCATGACAGTCATATATGGGAGGGGTGTACCATTGTCCATCCCAGCCTCTCCTTCCCAAAACCACGGCGTGGATGATGATAACACATCACCTTTGAAAGGTGCCTTCATTGCCCAGCCCTGTGGCACAAACACCTTGGGTGTATTCAGCAAAATACTGCTGAGCCTTCAGACTCCTTTTGCTTTCAGAATATCTGGTAAGACTTAATTCTCACCTGATTTCCCCAGATTGGTGGTTTTCCCTATGTTGTTGTGCTATCACCCATTTCTATTAACTTTAAGTAGTTTAGGTATTGAATGCTGTATCTTTAGACCAGACTGAGGGAAGCAGCTCGTGTGTCTTCCAGCAGATAAATGGGATGAGTGTTAGGCTCTAGGTTGGGAGCTGGCACTTAGCTTAGGTGTGGGAGGTGAGTAATGGCCCTAAAGATGCTAAGCTGTGTGAAGCCCTTCTGATAAGTGAGGCCTTTTTGTGATGAGCTCTCCTCATGTTCCTGGACTGGTTGGCATAAAAGCTTTGAGCATACAAGCACATTACTCATTATTTACTGGTTGTGGTTGCAAGGTCGTTTAATTTTGCAACAGTCCCATCTAAGGGATGATTCTTGCATTGCATGAAATGGAGACTAAGCAAGATTCACTTTTTTAATTTGCTTTGTGTAACTTTGCCCCTGTAGATATTCAGCACATTTGCTGTAAGACACAAAATGCCAAATGTGTGGCTTTCTGGACATGGACATCCTACTCGTCCCAGAGGAGAACCAGGCATGGAAAGAGAATAAAGAGAGGAATGGGACTTTTCTCTTTCAGCACTAAATCCCAAATAGCCACCATCTCCCTCTCCCTGCTCCCACTCTGATGTTGTTTATTATTTCCCCTTGTATTTTTGCCTCTTGTTTGTGCCTCTCTTTTGTTTAGTAACTTTCATTTCTTCTTTTCCCATCTCTTGGTCTCTTGGTCTCTTGGTCTCTTGGTCTCTTGGTCTCTTGGTCTCTTGGTCTCTTGGTCTCTTGGTCTTCTCTTCTCTTCTCTTCTCTTCTCTTCTCTTCTCTTCTCTTCTCTTCTCTTCTCTTCTCTTCTCTTCTCTTCTCTTCTCTTCTCTTCTCTTCTCTTCTCTTCTCTTCTCTCATAATGAAAAGCAAGGAGTCAGGGATGGTTTGTGGCTCACTCAGTGCTGATCCCTCACCTCAGGTCCCCTCTCAAGGCTTGCAGGACTTCAGTAAAGCCTCGTGGCCTGTCCTCTGCACAGCATATGAACAGAGCACTGACTGGGCTCTGCCAGTGTTCTTGGACTGGAAGAGGGGAGATTTATGATGGCACTGATCACAGTGCTAAAATAAACTGTCCTTCCTCAGCCAGAGGAATAGGAGTTTGTAAATGCCAGCATTTTATACACAAACCAAGGGCAGGGCTGAGGGAGCCAGCTGCCCAGGTTAGCTGTTCAGGATCTGAACATGGCAAGGCTTTTAAAGCAGAGAGCCAGAAGAAGTCATTTATATTAAAACAAACTCTGTCATGAGTCATTTGACTTCTTTTTTTCTTACACACATAGTTTATGTCCCAGGCCTTCTAAGGCCCGGGTAACATCTGATACTCTTTAGGCTGAGCCGGCTCTAATAGGAGTGGGATCCTGCTTCCACTTACTTAGAACTCTATTTAAGTTGAGGCTTGTGTTTACAGGCTGTAACTGTTACTTATTTGTCGTTTTTATGGTAATAAAAAGATTGTTTGTCTGTGATTCAGTCCTTGCTGTGCTATTGAAGGTCTGTGTCCTTCAGCAGCAGCCGAGGAAGAGAAGGGCTTTTGCTTTCCACCTTATTCATTTTTCTCATTCAGCTCCAGTAAGGTCAGCAGGCAAGAGGGGGTTCAGGCCCTTCCCATCCCTCCCAACCACTGTCTCAGTCTATTGATGCCAGCAGAGCATCACTCCACATTTTTCTCACCATTTGCAATGACGTGAATATGATTTTTCTTCCCTTCTCCTTCACAAAAGAGCCAACACAAAACTGTACCCTGTCTGCAAAATACAGCTTTTTCTCTTTTACCATTTTCTTATTTTTTCATTCTCTCCTTTGTTTCATCTCCTCCAATCCCAGATTTTTGTTTAAACATTTTTACCAGTTGTAGGTAGGAGATATGAAAGGTGTAGGAATTCTTCAAGTCTTGTTCCCTGCTTATGCCAAGGCTTGTAGAGACCTGAAAGGGGAGAATGAAACACAGACAGAGGGCAGGAAAGCTTTATCCCACTCCAAAGGTTACAGAGAAAGGCTTCAACCTCTCCCCATCCAGCTTCCCTGGGCAAGGATAACCCTCAGGTCCCCCTGCTAAAACAGGCTGCACCTTAATTAAGAGCATGACTCTTGTTCCCTCTAGTGGCTAATTACACAGCATCTCTCACACCAGTGTCATTCCACTGCCTTCCTGCTTCCCTGCCCGTTTTCTCCCATGCACCCTTTTAAAATATGTTTTGTAACTGTCTGAATTTCTCCAAATGTTCCTATTTGCCGTTCTCTGCATTGTGCCTGCAGAAAGCTGGAAACTCTCCCGTGGGTAGATGCAGCACATCAGTAGGATTGAGGACTGGAGAGGGTTTTCCTCATATTCCACCCATGGTGGATTTTTCTGCAGCACTACCAGGAAGGGTTAAGGAAAAAAGCTTTTCTTGGTTTATCAGCATCCCTGCTCCTATTGTAATTCCTTAAGTATGAACAGATAAGGATGTCCAGAACTGTTGGACACCTCAAATCCCAGGCTTGTTTCATGTCCTGGAGATAAGGAGTGAGTTGCCTGGCTTTCCAGATCAAACAAATGCCCTGTAAAATGTAGTGCAGCATTTCCTAAGGACACAGGAAAAATTCAGCGTTTGCCAAAGTAGTTCTTATTAAGAGCCTGGTAAGGGGAGGTACTCTGTGCTAGTTCAAACTGACACAAACTACTGCAGCACCAAGTTCTTCTGAGTATAAATAAAAGCAGAATTTTGCAGTGAGAAAGCAATCTTGTTACCTAACTCGAGAGGCAAAGTACATAGACTTTATTTCCACCTCAGCCACTGACTTTGTCTGTGACTTTGGCCAAGTTGTGTAACTTTGTTCTTCATCCTCCTGACTTGTGAAGCAGACCTAGTAATGTTTACATACCTCAGAGGTTGGGTTTATTGTTGTATTAAACTGGTAGAACAAAAAGTGCAAAGAAAACCTTTAATGATGCTAAAGGTGTTGCTCTGGTGGGTTAAAATAGGTCAGAATGGAAAGGCTGCAGATTGACAATAGTTGCACATAGCTGGAACATCTTCTGGCTTCAAAATTTTAGTTTAGAACTGCAGTTTATTATTGTGCTAACTTTCATTGCTACATATATAATATGGAAGGTGGCTTATATACTGTGGCATGGTTACAACTCTGATGTTTATATCAAGTTTTAGTATTTAGAGCATTCAGAACATTTAAAGATTGTGTTGTACATCTGCACAAAAATGCAACTTCGTATGCAGAATTCTTGTTTTCAGAGAATATTTGGGCAGGAATGGGAGACCACATCCTTTAAAGTACAAATTCACTCAGGGTTTGGATTGGCAATTTTTTAGGAACAACAAAGATCAGCATTTTCACTCCCAGCCTGAAGCTTTCGGTATCTAACACTCTATGTGCCCAACACATAACTGAAGTGCTCTTTTTGCTCAGCTATGGACCTTTCTAAGCTGCAGTTACAGACATTTCTGGAGACTTCTGAAAATCAGATGTTGCCTTTTTAAACTGCAGTGGGACCAGGATTAGCAGAAACAACAGATGCATCTTGCATTGCTGAGCATTTTCTGGGGTGCATCTGAAACTGATTTGTAACAGGCCAGTAACCCAATGAGAGTAATGTAAAACATCCAGCAGGGTAAGACCTCCTCCTTAGAACTGTATCCTTTTTCTTGCATGCCTGGGTTGCATTTTTAAAAATTAAGTTACTGAGTTGTAGAATGACCCACATTCCTTTATTCCTGTAAAACCAGAATGACTGACAGCTTTTAATTGCACATGCTCCTACTGTTTGTTGGGAGAAGAGGGGACAGGATGGGATCCTACCAAATGTTTGAAATATTATGAACAGAGAGAAGATTGATGAAAAAAATGACTTCTTATCGAGGGTTTAGTTAGCTATGTTGCTGATCCTATCTGATCTTATATAGATCTTCAATGTCAATAACCAAGCCAGAGTCCAGAACGAGGGATAAGTGTTAGAAAGGTGTGCAGTAAAATTCAGACTTGCATCAGATAAAAGTAATTTAATATCTTTCCCTCCATTCTAGACTCATCACAGCCAGAGAAATACCTTTGAACAAAAACTAGTTGGGTTTTTTTTTTTTCCAATTTGCTGCATTAAGCAATTTCCAAACTAGAGAATTGCTGGTAATGGAAAAGTGAGACAAATCTGTGATTTTGAGCTAGTGGAGTGTTCATGCAAGTGATTAGGCTGTACAAAAGGAGCATTCATCTTGAAATGACAGATAAGTGCTAAGGACAGGACTGAAAACTGTAAATATGTTAGCACTTTAAGCGAGAGCACAGCTTCAGCACTTGTGAGACTCATCAGCTGCTGTAAACAATATGGATCTTTGAGCTGATCTCTGCCGAGGTCTCAGCACATCAGATAATGATGGAGTTGTTCATTTTTCCTTCTTCTGTTTTGTTGGGTTTTTTTTTTTTCCTTTCAGAAAGTACTTTCTGCAGAGAACAGGCCTGTGGTGCTGCCAGCACACACTCACCTCCCTCCTGGAGCATCCACTGTGGGGAGCAAAGGAGAACCCCAGGGCTGGGCTCTGCCCCTCCCCAGTCCTGCTCCAGTCAGGAACAGAATGTGCAGCTGCACTGCCACTCTCCTTGCAGGGCTGTGCCCCCACCACGGCTGGGGAAGGCTCTTGGAGCTCCTCCGGCCTCAGTTCAGTCAGGACACTTCTCCAAGGGTGATGTTAAAAGGAATTGTTCAGGTGGTGGCAGCAGTTCCTCCTGTGGGGCTTTGCAGAGGGTTATCAGCGACTGAGCTGTGACCATGGAGCATTTCATGCTGGGCAAACTGCATACAATAGAAATAATTTGAAACCAGCAAATGCCCTTTGCAGAGGACACGATGAAAAGCTGGCACCCCCCCATAGCTCCCAACGCTCACTGGCCTTGCTGAGGCTCTGCTCAGTGACCTACGAGTGAAAAGCTCCATGAACCATTTGGGTCTCTGCTGTTCATCTCTTTTCCCAGCTTGCTGTCTTTAAATAAAAGGACAGATCTTCAGCAGCAGGAACTGGCTGAGTTCTTAGGATCAGCTGAATTGGGAAGCACAAAGTGGTTTTTGTTGTGTCCCATACTGGCCAGATTTTCCTCCTGAGTATTTGGTATTAATCTCATGGTTGTAGTGATTCTCACGGAATATGTGAGGAACTGAGGTGCAGGAGGCTTCACAGGATCACAGAATATTCTGAGCTGGATGGACCTACAGGGATGATCAAGTCCATCTCTTAAGTGAAGGGCTCCCAAATGGGATCAAATTCACACCCTTGGCATTATCAGCACCGTGTTCTGAGCAGCTGAGCTGAGCTCAGGGCCTGTGTGGCTTGTCCAAGGTTAAATTTAGGAGCCAGTGAATCCAGTGGCTACAGTCATGGAAGGTGTGCTGGGAAGAGCTTTCCCCCAGGAGCAGGAGCAGTGGGTTAGGAATTTCTCATTGAAGTGGCAAGGCTTGCTCGGAAGCAGGAGCCACAAGGTGCAGCTCACTGGGGGGTTCTTAAAAACCTGGGAAAGTAGGATGGGATAGCAGAGTAAAAGTTGGAATGGTGACAGGCTGGGTGTTGTAAGGTGAGAGCATCCCTCTGGAAGGATTTAGTGTTGTTTGCCTTTCCTGGAGATAAAAAGGAGAGCTTATAAACCAGCTCCACAAGCTTCCCACCTGGCTAAAACTTGGAGGTGGGAAGGTGGAGAGTGTCCTGGGCGCTCTTCCCTGTAGGATCTCAGCTTTCAGCATGGTGCTGTGTTGGATCTCAGGCTGTGACCAGCCCAGCTCTAGTGCCACTGGTGCCTCACTCCCACAGGAAATGCACTTCTAATTCCCACTGGGGTGCTTGCAGACAGAGCCAGCCTGTGTTCTGGGCATGGACAATTAGAAAATGTGATCTTTTTCTATTTCCCAGATGAATATAAAAGCTTTCTAGTCTACTAAGGGAAAAGATGCCTGAGATACCTTTAAAACTCCTGCTGGCAGTGCTGGGTGACAGTTTTGGATTTGCTCAGTAACAGAAGTTATGGAATATTCCTGTAATCAAAGGCTCTCTCTGGCTCTGGGGCAGGTGGGAATAAATAGCCCTTTGGGGGGTTGGTTTTGTATAAAAAAACATCAGCCAGAGTGGTGATGAGGGTAAGCTGACATTTGCCAATAGGAATAGTTTATTCCGAATTGATTTGTTCAAGTTGGTGCCTACAGGTTTCCTGTGCAATAAATGTGATGGCAATACACAAACACTGCACATAAAGAGATTCCTGCTGACAGAGAAGTTTCAGTGCTAAAGGGAACTGTATTTACCATTTCCCAGTGGTCTTCAAAAGAGATACAAGCCAAAGTTTTTAGGAGCAAGGGGAGCAGAACACTTATTCTGGTGTGACTTTTGCATTTCCCTCTCTGAAACTCTCTCAATTCTGTGTCCATGGGAATTCCACAGCTCAGGTTGAGTTTCTCCCTTGCTGCTATTAAAGCACATCTGGCAACTGACTGGCCATCGCATCCTCAGATGTCCCAGGTTCTTAAGGAATCTTTCCCAAAATAAAATTGTGTAGCAATATGTATCCAGCATTTAAAGTGGGGTGTTTTTTTTCAGAAAGAGCACTCTTGGAGGACAGTTCTAGTGGCAGAAGGAAAATGAGAGCAGTAGCTTCTCATCCCTGGCTGATTTTCAGGTCTGGAGAAGAAAGGATGCTCAGTTTTTTAACAAAACAGGACAGTATCATCAGCTGATCACAGAATCATAGAACAGTTTGGGTTGGAAGAGACCTTTAAAGGTCATCTAGTCCACCCCCCTGCAAGGATGAGTGTGCTTTGCCTCAGCTTCACTCAGTTCAGTCACTGCTAGCCTTTAATTTGGGAAAGAAAAATACTTTCTGGAGCAGTGTGCTGGAAAAGGTTGATGACCCCTTGTCTGTAGCAAGCATGGCAAGGATACCAAATGCCTTGTGCCATGGACAGCTGCCTTTTCTGTGCTGTGCAGTCCAGGCTAAACTCCCAACAGATTTCTCATTTCTTCTAGGATTTATTCTCTGTTTGCTGCTCAGTAGACATCTCTGTATCTTTTAAATGATATTTTATTGTTTGTTGGACGTGGGATATCTGTAAGGTTACTAAAAAGATCTCTATATATTTTAATGCACTTTTACTCTCTGTTTTAACATCTCAACCTTCTACTGGCTTACAGTAGTGAAAGGCTTTTTCTAAAGGTCTCTTGTTTTTTATGAGCCCCTGTCCAGGGTAATTTCCCAAATGCAGTCCAGATTGGGTAAAATGTAAGCATAACCTTTAGGGTTTTGTTTTTTGGGTTGTTTTTTTTTCTTTTAATCGTAAACCACACATCAGATTAACCAGATAAAAAATACTCCAAAATCAAAACTCACAGGAGGGATTTTCCTCATTAACCTCAGGTAGACACTGGTGCATGGTAAAGAATATAATTGAAAGATAAGAAGGAAAGGAAAAGGGAACAGAAAAGGGTCTCCTCAGCCAGTGTTGGAAACAGGGAAAAAATAAATAGATGAAGAAGAGTGAAATACTGCAAACAGTTTTGCTTTCTTGATGGAGTAACCCTAAAGCAAAGTATAGGCAGAAGTTGGTTTTATGACAATCCCAGCTAGGTACCCCAAAAATGCTGAAACTGCCCAAAGTGGGGAAATGAACAGAGAGACGTGTGCGGATTAATTAGATCGAAAAAATGTTTTGACAGCATAAGTGAACATATGGAATGAATTGAGAAAACCTGATCCAGTTCCCCATGTGTAAATGATGCCTTAGCCATAGCTCATAAAGCAAATACAGATGCAAAAAAAAAAAAAAAGAAAAAAAAAAAGGGGGGGGGGGAGCCCCTTT
>VWZN01013643.1:391013-409297 GCA_013396955.1 Regulus satrapa | reverse complement strand
CGCGTTGGATGGGGCACTTGGGGACATGGGGCAGTGGTGCCTTGGCAGCACTGGGGGAATAGTTGGACTCAGTGATTTGGGAAGGTTTTTCCCACCTGAATGAATTCTGTGGATCTTTGGTGTCTCCTCACTCTCACGACAGAGAACTCTGGGGAAAACTGAGAACCCAAGCTGGCTGTAGGGAAATGAAAGGTGGAATTGCAACTGGAAATCACAGTTTGGGTGGAAACTGCCCAGCACTGCACAGGGCTCTGACAGCAGCAGCTGTACCTAGGAAAGAGTCAAAGTGTCTTTAATGCTAAGAAAAAGCAAGTAAACGTATATATTGCAGGGCATTTAAATCTTGGAATCTCAGGCTTTGCTGACATTAACTTTCTTACACAGATTTTATGACAAGAAATACGAAGTATTTTTGAAGCTTGTGGAGCACCAGAGAGAGTATCGCTCCATCATGAACAGCTTGTGATCCAGAGGCATGGGATCTGGGAACAGCAGGGATAACAAATTTCCAGGCATGTGTGATGCGGGTAATTTCTTCTTGCAGGTCCATGTTAAAAATATACTTTTATCATTTAAATCATACATTTTAAATTTTAATTTTTAATGAGAAATAAAATGTAATCACTTTACTGTAAAGCACTGGGTGTTTTCTGTCAAGAATCCCTCTACACAGGGACAAGGAATATTCATTGGTTCCAGTGAGAGAACACAACCAGTTGCAGGTACCCCAGTGCCAGTATTTGGACTGGCAGGAACAGCACAAGGAATAACATGATTCACTCAGATGGACTTGAGTCCATGGAGTCAATGTTCGCATAGATGGACTTTACACACTTAGCTTGAGAGAAAGTCCTTCTTTAGTGTTGGCCTAGGCTGAAATTCCCAGTTAAATGCAAACAGGAGTCACACGGTAACAAAATTATGCTTGGGTTATTTGGGAAATAATAGTTTCTGGCCTTTTTTTTTTTTTTTAATGTTAGTAGTCAGCCCTGAAAAACATCTGGTAATTTTTTTAAAGAAACAATGCACTTCCTGCCTTATATTTCATGGAAAAGCAATTGTTGCCATTTCTAAAGTACCCATTGTTAGGAGAAACAGCTTTACAAGTTCAGGGACATAATTAAAGACAATGAAAGTTGATGGGAATAAAATGAAGAAACATCATAACAAAAAGAGTAAAACAACCAACAAAATGACTCTGACATAGTTGGGTGTCAGAGCTCCCAACTCAGGGGCATGATAAAATCTGTCAACTGAAAAGACAGAGTGGCAAAAAACAATTGGGGACCAGTGTGTTGAAACCAGTAATTATTCATAAATTTTAATATCTCTATTTTAATATGCAATTAGTGTGTAAAAATGAAATCCACAGACTCCAAATGGATACCAAAGGTACAGGTTATATAGGGACAGATGTGCAGGGCTGGCTGGCACTGCACCAGCACTTTCACCTCTTTGCAGCTCAACACAAACAACTTGAGCAAAGTTTCCATAAACTTCCTGCTATTTATATCATTATCCTCAAACCGGCCTCGATTTCTCTGGCTGAACTGGTACCAAGACTGAGCACGAGGGCTGTAGGGAGACTGGAAAGGGAACAAACAATCACACTGACTCGGTGTAAAGTGTAGATGCACAGGGTTCAAGGACTCTCTGTGCCTTGCGTGGGCTTGCCCCACACAGTTACAGAGATTCGTTCACATTTCCTGCATGGCCTTTCAATGCCTTTCTCCCCTTGTCATGCTTGTACTTTATAGTTGCATTTTTGTTCCAAGCCAGTGTTGCTACCAGTTTCATATGATCCATTTTAAAAGCAGAGCTGTAAGAACTCTGTATCCCAGTAGCTGTGATAGCACAAACAAGTGTGATAACACACTGCTGCAGCGTTGTGCAGTGAGACTGCCTGACCATCCTGGTGTTATACGAGACTTAGAAAATTGTTCAGTTTGCCAAGTTCTCCAATTAAAATTTAATTCAAATTGAGCCAAGCAGTAAAATGTTAAAGCTCAAGAGTTCTAACACTCTTCAGCTGCAGGTCGATGGGCACTGTAAGGTTAATCTCTGATTGTGGCTTGAAGCATTCTTGTACAACTGCCCTCTGAGGGCTCCACATCGAGTGCCTTGGCCATTCAGGCCCCTGAGCTGCATTCCCTGCCATCCTCACCCCCTCAAGTGCGATTTGCTGGCAGATTTTTATCATGCAAGTTTAAAGGGGAGCAACCACCGTGTCATCAGCTGCTCCAAAAGATCTGCAGCGAGGCCCAGGCTTCACTCACATGGAGAAGACAAGAATGTGATGGTTCCAAAGAAGCAAAGAGCAGCTCTTGGGAAGAAACTCCATGAGACCCACCAAGGTGAAGAGTCTCTGCAAGGCAAGAGTCAGGAATGACAGCCTGTCATTCAGGTAACCTGCAAACTGAATGTTCACATGGTTATTTTGTATTCTGATGCATTTCAGTTCCATGTGTCTCTTAAGCACTTTGAAAGTTCAAATCTCTTGAATGCGGAACCTTTCTGCCCCATCACTATTCAATCATGATACAGAATCCAGAGGAACCCTTCTAAAAGGGGATCTAAAAGAGATCCCCGCTGCCCAAGACCTTGGAAAATAAAGTATTTTGCTTGACACAGAATCCTCCTGGGAACTGGGATTCCAGCCTTAAGAAAGGGCAGAGCCAGTGTGAACTGTTTGGATTTGGCAGTACCTGGGGAAAAATCCAGCTGCTTTCTATGCTGGAATCTGATTTGAAATTTCAGAGGCAAGCTAAAATCCTGCAGTTCAAATCGGAGTGGTATTTGAAAGGTCCAGCCTGACCCTCTCTTGAATTACCCAGGCTTTTCATTGCACGCAGCGTTCTCCTCCCTGCCGGGTGACTGCAGCACTTCTGCAGGTAAGAATTCCAGAAGCATTTCACTAGAAGGTTCTGGATGCAGCAATGGATGGTAACACTTCCACCACAGTATTGCCAGTAACTGCATCGAAGGTAATCACATCATGGTACAGACTGGTTTTCCTTGCTGGCTCTCTTTCAATCCATTCCTCACTCAGTAAGTGCTGATTTATAAACACTTGGGGGCCAAGGTTATTTCCATAGCTTATTTATTGTGTTGCTTCTCACAAGAGGTGTGAAGAGCAACACAGTTCCACAATAAAGAACATTTTCCTTTTTTCCCCTGTATCCAGCCTCCCAGTACACTCTGACTGGGGCCTGGTGAGATTAGGAACTTCCAGGTTGCTTTTTGTGGAATGTTATCCCAGACATTCAATAAACTACACAAAAGCAAAATGCTGGAGGCCTGTTTGATATTTCACAGAGTTGTTTGATCTGACATGTGTCAAATGATAAATGCAAATGGCTGCAGGATCATTCAAGCCCAAGTGGGTTTTGAAATGCTGTGGGAAAATTAGAGGATAAATAAATCTGATCCCAAGAGCTCAAGCTCGTTGTTTGGCATGTGTCAGAATGCAGAGGTGAATATTACCTTTGTCTGCAGGGAGGGCAGTTAGTGCTGCTAACCAGAGACTGTACCTCCAGCGGGGGTCAGGCAGCAACCTACCAAATTAAAAAATGAAGAACATTGAAGGTTATTGAATGTTTACCAGGAAGTTAGCAGGATTAATAAACCCTCTTTCTACAATGGACTGTGAAAATGAATGTGATTCTTTTTTTTAAATACGTGATTTTCCTCTGCAAAGTGACAGTGCAGAAACGGAGCCTGTGCTGCTCTACAGCAGTGTGTGCAGAGATTCACAGATCAGCTGGGCGAGGGCTTCCTTTCCCCAGTTTCTTTCCCTGTGGGTCGTACTCTGGAAGCTCCCTGGGTCATGGTTGAGCCCTCAGGAATACAGCTGGACAGAAACATTGCAGCTGCATCAAGGTGGAGTTGTCCAGAGTGACCTCCAGGGCCAGTTAGCCCAGATAACCAGTTTGTACCTCTGGAAAAGACAACTGTACATCCCTTTTTACCCAGACTGCTGCTGGTTTTCAAGTACAGCATAGAGAGGTCTCAGGAGCGAAAGGGGGCAGAGTGTGAGGACGTTAAGATTAGGCTGCACATGCAGTGACAGCAGTGAGTTTGTGCTGTTTAGAAAACAGGAAAATTGAATGTCAGGACTGGCACCACCAACAAACCCAGCAAAGCACAAACAGCATCTCAGCAGAAGCAGCACAGCTTGACTGGCAGCTCCGGGGCACAGCGAGCAGTGTGACAGGTCAGGGAAATGGAACCTCTCAGCATTTCAACTGATGCAG
This sequence comes from Regulus satrapa, assembly GCA_013396955.1. Lineage (NCBI taxonomy): Eukaryota > Metazoa > Chordata > Aves > Passeriformes > Regulidae > Regulus > Regulus satrapa. The sequence goes on along the minus strand of VWZN01013643.1, from coordinate 405,044 downwards.
CTTGACAGGGACCCCAGTGAAAACGGCAGCACAACGTTGTGCTGCCATTTTGATGGGATTGTTCTGTTGAGCTGAACAATGATCTTTGTTCTTAAAAACAGCCAGCGAGGAGGTTGGGCTGTGCTGTAACAAGAGGTCTCCAGGAGCCCTCAGTGCAGGGGTTCTGCACCCACCATCACCTCCTCTGCTGTCACTGAGAACAGGAATTTGAGAGAAACCGTGTTTGAACTCCAGGAAAAAAATGTTCCTGATGCTATCAATTACATTATATTTACAAGGACTGGGGATGTGAAATTTGTCCCAAAGATATTTTTATGAATCTTGCTTGTGCTTTTTACTAATTTTCATTGGAGTGCAGGGTTTAGCTTTGTGCCTCTTGTGTTTTGTTTGCACACTCGGAGCACTTGGCTGATCCCCGAGCTGTGTTTGTCCCTAAGTCCCCATCCAGTCTGTATAAACCCAGTCTGGCACCCAGCTTGCAGCTTCTCCTTGAGCTTTGTGTTTGGCACCCATTGCCTCTGACCGGCTTTTACCCGCCGGGGTGGTGGATCAACGCCTGGGGATCCCCACGGCTGCACTGCAGTGCCTGTGCTCAGTGCCAGCGAGGCCAGCGGGGCACTGATGGATCCCAGAGTCCTTCAGGACCTCTCACAAAAGAATCCCATGGAAATGAAGATTTGCTGCACTCAGAATCCTTTGTTTGGTAGAACAGGAAAGGAGACTCCTCTAAAGCTGACCCATTTGTGCTTCAGTGAGTTTTTCATAAAGTAGACAAAATCCTGTTTTAATCTATCCCACTCCACAACCTTCTGAGGGACTCTCTAGCTTTCTCTAAAATACCTCTGTGGTTATTGTTAATTAGAAAAAAATAATATTGCTGAAGGATCGCTTTTCAGTTGAACTTCCTGAACATATGGTTCAAACTGAAGCTGAAAAGGAAAACTTCAGGACAAACTGTATGAATTACTACTAATAATAAAATCAGACATTTTTTATAAGTCCACATTAATCTTCTTTAAAAGCTTTGGGTTAACCACATTTTTTAAATAAAACTTTTACCGGAGCGGAATTTATTAAGAGAGCTCAGTGTTGCCTTAGCTCTGTTCCACGGGGCATCAAGAGAAGTTTTATTACTGATTTCAGTCACAACAGACTTAGATCTACACAGAATGGTTTTGATAAGCCCAATGTAAAAGTTTTATTGGTTTAAGACATGAAAAACAGACATGTTACAGAGACCGCTTCTACTCTATAAACAGCCATAACATGGATAATGCATCGCACTGGAGTCAGTGCTCCGGAGTGTAAATAATGGTGTGGAGGGAAGGAAAGCCTGGCCAAGTATGTACAGCTAAGAAAAACAACATAGACCCAGCTTGTATATGGTACTTCCCCTCTGCAGATCTCAAAATTAAATACAAATAAAGGCGGTATCATTAGGTCATACTCACAGATGGAAAAGGGAAAATGAACCGGGCCGGGGAAAGAGGGAAGTTGATGCTCTTTGTTGTTATGTCTATCTTTGTACTTGAAACTGTGACTACTGGGGCATTATTTGAAACAGGTTTTGAGGCCGTGTGGTTGCTGTTTGTCCTGGATGGGTTCTGTTCAAAGCCTCCTTTTCCTGTAAGTTATAAAACAGTGTTAGAAAAACATGAAACAACCTGAAGTATTACATGATGTCTCTCCTCAGGTGTCCCTGGCTGTTGGGGCTCCACTGATTTGTTGTGCTCTCAGAGGATGGGCAGAGTGGCAGAGGTGACGTGGGGCTGTGTATCTAAAGATAAAAATGTGCTTTTATTGCACCAGCATTAACAACACAGCCCCTTGTTCTCCTTTGTACTTAGATCTTTTTATAGCATGGTGAAAAAGGTGTGAATAACTTGTAAATATAACTTGCTCTTGCTTCAAGGTGCCAGCTCACACTGGCTCCATGCTGCAGAACATGGGCCTTAAAAATCCTGAAATCCCTTTCTAAATGCAATTATGAATGTACCTCCCTCCACTATTCTGTGCTTCATCCTTGTATTCACTTGAAAAAACTGTTTAAATGCTGTAATCCCAACCATATGGCTCCGAGCCTCAAAGAAGGCATTTAGCAGACACGTTTGTCTGGAGAATTAGGGTTTTACACAGATTATCCAGTGACTGGAGATGCTCTGGGGGAGGACAGGAGCCCACACCAGGGGCTGCCTCGACAGAAGGACCCTCTAAATCTGCTCCGTCCCTTTCCTGTTTTACAGATCCTGGGCTGGAATAAACACACAGTCAGCTTATGTTGGGATGAGATGTCTTTGAACAATTTTCCTCTGTAAGACCACACCGATTTACTTAAAAAACAGTAAACAGATTTAAAAAACCTTTATGCATGACTAGAAACCAACTTACTGAATTGTTTAAAATGGAACTTCCACTACTTTTGTGTGTGTAAAAAGCTTTTACAGGACTGCAAACCAATGTAATTATGCCTAGATCATTGTTTTATTTTAGGTAAATGTTTCACTTGGGAAGCAGGAATGTGGGACAGAACGAGATCTAACCCTGGTGTGTCCTACTCCTGATTTTTACACATATAAATTAATTTTATGAGATAGCTGGGTTTTTGTGCTGCTGATTAAAAAGACAAGCTGTCTTCTCAGAAGTGAATTCATGCTTGAAGATGCGACTTCATGTTTGTTACATCTCAAGCTTTCACACTTTTACGAAAGTGATTATTGGACTGTTGACTTTTGTAATAGGCTGGGGTTTTTCGCATAGTCGAATACAAATGGTGTGATTTTACCCATTCCATACCTTTGTATTGTAATTTAATAGTATCCTCTGAGATAATCTGTTACTTTTTGGCAGCCTAAGACTTCATGGGCATTTCAAAAGCAGCACCTTGTAGATATGAAAGCAATGAGCAAATAAAAATACAGTTTTTGATTTTTCGGGGAATATAAAAATGGGATTTCTCCTGCTTCCAGTGAGGGAACCTACATTAATTCCAGGGAGAAGGGCTTGGTCCTGGTTCTTACACAGTCCTTGAGATTGCTGCCTTGTTTAGTAGCCTGTGTAAGCATTGCCTGCACTGTCAGTCCAGAGCACTTCCCACAGGATAAATCCCCACAGCTGCTTTCTGTGCGAGGGGGGCTCACTGCAGGCAGCTGGAGAGAGATGTAGTGCAGAGTCTTCACTAAATTGGTAATTTGATTGACATATTCAGTTCATTAATAATAATTTACTGTGATTAGCAGAGAGTCACAGAAACTCAGCGTAGATATCACACATAACAAAATGTCACTGTTTCTCTCCTCCTCTGCAGTTGTGTCTGTCACTTAAATGAACTGAAATAAAGTCTGGTGGGTTCTCTGCCTTCCTGGGGTGCCAGAATGGAATTCTCTCCGCACCATGGGCTGAATGGCAAAAAGAATCCAGGTGAGTGTTCAGGAAACCAGGTCTCTTGCCAGAGCCAGGTCTAAAACTATGAGTTCACCAAATGAGTCATTTTAAATCAGCACCATTCATACCATTCTTTCCTCCTGTAATGAGGATCTGTAAATAAAAGCAACTGGAGGTTTTAAAGTAATGTGCCATAACTTTGATTCAGTGATCTTTGAGGGCTTTTCCAGTCTTAACAATAGTGTTTCTATAACTACTGGAAAAAAATCTTGCTCCTTTACTGGGAAGTTATAAATGTATTTGTTTCCATCCTCAACAGAAAAATATCAGCTGCCAAAGGCCTTTCCATTGTTTTCAGATTTTCCTTTCTCTGCACTGATAAGATTCTCTCCTGCAGAGATAACAGCCACACAATAGCCCAGCAAAGGATGGCTGGGTAGGAGTGAGACACCACAGCGATGGTCAGATCCAAGTCCAGGACACTGAACTCCAGGCAAGCAGGTTTTAATTAACACAGTGGGGCCTAAAATTCATGTGGCACATCCCATTCCATTCGGACTTGCTGTGCAGGGCTGGGGGCCATTCGCAGATCCCGAGCATCCTCTCAGCTGGGATTTCACTGATGGTTTCTGTCAGCTGCAGCCCAGAGCAGTTGTGTTTACAAACACTGCACACACACAAGCCCATTAGGTGTCTACTCTGCTTGTGCACAGGAATAACACCCACATTTCTTTAGCTTTGTTTGTCTCGTACAACAAAGGGAACAAAATGTGTTTCTGATTATGCGATAGATACGGAGTCAGGGGAAGCCCAGCATTCCGAGACCGTAACCAGTGGAAATTCTGAAAGGCTCCTTTGCCCTTTGCAACCTCAACAAGTTGAAACATCTTGTGTAGTTTGTATTAGCTTGTCTTGTACAGTAATTAACTTATATATGACTCCTAGGGGACAAGTAATTACGGTTTATTTCCAGATGACTCATGAGCAAGTGTGCAGAAAGAGAGTTTTTGCTTCTCAGAAAACAGGAAAATTGAATATTTAGTGTTGCTGATGATACCAGTTCTGGTGGCTGAGCTCAGGCACCAGGTGAAGCTTGACTGCAAGGGTGTTTGACACCCTGCAAATGCTCAAACTCTTCTCCCAGAGCATTTTACTCTGCCTAGGAATTACAGCAAAGATCCAGGCAGTGATCCTGCACTGTGTAAATAGTACGTGTGTGTATAGGAAGAATAAAAATCACTCAAACATCATTCAAATCCAGGGTCGTGACACCACATTTTACCTTGTGATCTCTCACTGATTGAGTGAAGCAAGGTGGGAAGCGCAGTCAGCTCTTGCAGGATTGACCAGCGGGTGGCAGCTCCTTACACACCCAGTAACCCACGGACATTGCTATGGATGCTAGGAATCCCTGAGTCCAGCAGGTGCCCGGGCAAGGGGGCCCTGGTTTCAGCTGGTCTGGACATTCTTTCCTCCAGTTGCATTAATAGAGCATTTGGGAGGAAAAAGGGACTCGGGGTCACCTTCAGTGAAGACATCAGTGGCTGAGTCTTGTCCTGAGCCAGGTCTGTCATTTATTTTTAATAGATTATTTGCTCATAATCCAATCCAATTTATTGACTCCAAGCACTCACAATGATGCTGGAGTTGGCTCTGTCCTGGTTCTGAGGGGCCCGCCCAGCTGGATCTGATAGGAGGAGAAGACAGATGATATCTGAGATTGCTGTAAGGCTGCCAGAACTAATTTACCCCTTCCAAAATCCTGAGCCGGCCTTTGAACATTTGAACTGTGATTGAATTAGAGATTGATTATGGCAGTCAGTGTTTGTGTCACGAGCTTTGAGGTTTTGATGGCACTAAACAGTCCCAACAAAATAAAATATTTAGCGTGACTTTGCCTAAAATGACAGATTTCTTAGGGAGCTTCCTTTCGTGCAGTAATTCTCTGTGTTATTTCAGACAGCACTATTAAAATTGTCATTTCTCCTAACATTTTAGGCTGGAAACTTTGCAAGTACCCTTAGGAATGATTATTTCAGTCTTGTATTTGTATCGGGGTGCCTTTGGTGGTTCTAACCTGTATGTTGTTGGGAATCCTCAGCCAGAACTGAGTGATAAAATGTTTAGTCCAGTAGAAGTCAATTTAATTCATTTTGTGGAAATGAAATTAAAAATCCCAACCAAAACCAAACCCCAAATTCAGAAGTGAATTATTCTTAAAAACAGACTTAGAATTCAAGGATCCAGGGAAGCCCTAAAGAATTTCAGGAATCAGGTCCTTATATTTCTATTCCTTTCTCAGTGCACAGCACAGGTGTTCGCTGAGGTCACATTTCCACAGGTCAGATTTGCAAAGGAATTCCTCATGTAGGTACCTCCCCAGGGGCCAGGCTTTGAAACCGTGACAGACAGATTTGTGAGAAAAAGGAGCTTTTCAGATCTGGACACATCTTTTGGCTTAAAATGAAAGCTGAGCGTTTCAGAAAATAATTCTGCAAAACCAAGCCCATTGTACTCGACCCCAGTCCCCAGATTTCGATACACGTTTAATTCTTGCCTGCAAAAGGAAGGCGTGAAGCACTGATCTCTTTGTTGGCTATGGAGTCAGAAGCTCCTGGGTATAAACCTTTATCTCTGTGACACAGCTCAGCTCACAGCATCTTCCAGTTTTGCCACAAGGAAATTCAGCTCTAAAGCATCAGCGGTGAGTCCGTTCTCATCAGCATCTTTGAGGAGGAGTATTAAAGTTTAAAAAGCTCTCAGCAGATTGAACACTCACAAATATTTCTTGGTTTTGCTGTGAGCACGTGACATTGTTGACTAAAGCAGCCCCTGCTTTGGGGTTTGAAGTCTGAAGGCCAGTTCAGGTGACAAGGGAGGCACTGGACAGCTCATGGTTTGGCAATCCAGATCCAGCCTAATCATAAGCAAATTAAAACCAGGACATTTTAGAAGGAAGAATTGATTCATGTGGATTTTCCAAAAGTAATCTAATGATAAAAAGACTAAATAAATACTTGACTTATTTATTCCTAGTCAATCTAATGAGCACTTCTTACAGTGGTCCGGAAGATCCACATGAGGTTGAGCTTGCCATTCCTCTTTGCAGAAATGTTTGAGAGGAGCTGAGTCAGTGACACTGTTGGTCAGTTTGCAGCAAGGCAAATTATGCCTTATTTACCAATTAATAATTTAATTACCTAATTTAGTTGGCAAGGGACTCTCAGGTTTTATAAATTATGAAATCTATTTTTTTTCCATCTGAAAATAATGCCCCCCCTTTCTAAATCTTCTCCCCAAAAGACATTTAACATCATTGAAAAGGTACCTGAGCCCAATAAAAAAAACTTGCATTCCTATTTTTAAAAATTAACTTGGATCAAGGGCACACTGAAGGTATTTTGATCACTTGACAGAGTAGCAGCCTATCAGTGCTGTTGTGAAACATCTCTAAAACTTGCCAGACACTTGTGATACTTTGGAATTGCGTAACTGCAGACTTAGGTTGCGTAATACAAATTTGTCCACATCCTAAATGAAGTGCAGAATTTAAGCAGAAGGTCTAACATGGTAATTTTTAATGATGGGCATAGGATATTTATTCTTTGTCGTGTTCCACGGTCCTTGAGAAAGGTTTGATTGATGTAAAGGTGTTCTTCAATGTAATGCTGTAAAATTGATAAGGAAACCTGTTCAGGGCTTGGTTTTGTGCAGTGTTCACCATCCTGATCCTGATTCAACAAGGCACTGAAGCACAAGCCGAATATTCAGCCCTCAGGTAACACATAACCTCTTATGTGTCAGTAATATTGGAATAGAAACACGCTTAGAACAGAAATACTGCCCCTGGCATTCCTGCTGAAGCACTGATAAGCTAAACAAAGCACTTTTCAAAGCCTAATAACCGGATGGGATTTGTAGCATAAACAATGCTCCTTGTTAGTCACCAGTCCCCGGGGCATCTTCCTCACTTTGTTACAGATAAATTAGCAACAAATGAAATGCTGTGTGTGATTTCCTGCCCTGGGTATGCCTGTGTGCTCCCGTGCCAGTGTGAGAGCTGTCATTTATTATTTATCCAAGAATGTATTCACGTCCACAGTGTGATTTAATTACTTATTAAAGGTGCCAGACTGGCAGATGCAGAAGCTGGAGCAGTTTGGTTATCCAGAGAACGTGGTATAGGCAGTGACATCTTCTCCAGGATGTTCAGTGCTTCACCCCAGTGGGCTCCCCAAATCTCCAAGCACTGCTCTTTCTCTCCAGCCTGTTCCCAGGTTCTCTGCTAAACGTGTCAAGTTCATAAAGGCTGCTAACAGAGATGGCAGTCCTGTGGTTTTTACACAGGAATGTTGGTACTCTGGAAAATGGTTTGGACACGTTAGGTCAGTCTGTTTTATCTAGGCCACTCAAGCATTGGGTTAGTACTAATAAGGTAGAAAGCCCTTCTAGTTAAATAATAGCAAAATACATAATTTGCAAAGGTAGAATGAGCCCAGGTTTCCTTCTGCTGGCCAGAGGCTGTGTGCACAGTGCTGTGGCTCTTCTGCCGTCACTCAGACCTTACCACAGACACTCTTGTCTTGGAAACTGCAGACTGAATTCTGCACTGCTTGAAGAAACCCATTTTGGGTCTATTTTTCTCATGTCACTCTATGCCTATTACTGCTCAGCTGGGCAGTTCAAGGCACTTCCCTTGCTCCCAGGCACAGCTGGATGCAGGACAGCAGGGAATCTTCTCTCACTTCCATCAGTCCATCACAGACTTCAGTGGGGAAACCGAGGTTTTATTTGGCTTAACTCATTGAATTTCACCAGAGAAAGGCTGTTCAATAACAGCAAGGTTCCTTTCACATAGCTCCAGAATATTTTGAGGAAGAACACAGGAAAATCCAAACTTTTATGCCTCTGTACATTAAATCAATCCATGATTGCCCCAGGCCAGCCATTCCTTTTGCCTTGCTGACATTTTGGTCCAAGTATGTGCCTGAAAGTTGGAATCCTGAATCCATTTTGTCTAAATTATAGGTTGGGCTTTTTTGGTGCTTGATCTTTGGTTGGGTCTGTAAGGCACAACTACAGTGCCAGTACCAGTGTTTGCTCTTAATGAGCTCCTTGCTTTGGCTCTGGAGTTTGAGCTGGCAAACACTGTGGTGCCTATTTTAGTTTGCACAGTTGAACAGTTCCATCAAAGCCAGCAGGTCTGGACGTGCCAAGCACTGGCACTGCTGCATTATTAATCCCCAATTTTACACGTCCAGTCTCTTGATGTACTCCACAACCCTGTGAGGTACAAGGATGGGGCTGAGGGCTGTGCAGCACTTTGGCACTGGTCTGGAGCAGGGCCTGTGTGAGGGCCTTTGACAGACTGAGGGGCTTTGACTGAGGTGGGCTTTGGTATGACACACCCTCACCTCTGACTGAATTCCATCCTGGAACGTGACAGTGGGGGTTGCTGGATATGTAGGAGGCTTCACAGAGCTCAGCTCAGAACCACTGTGCCCCTGGATCCTGCGCATGAGCAAAACTGAGCAGCTGCTGGAGAGCGGCACGAAAGCAACGGGGAAATCTCCGAATGCAAACAGAAGGGACAGACGAGATTAGCCTTTATCTTAAAAAATGATCCAAGGGCAAAATGTGGTAACCAAAAATATAACTGCAGCCTCCCTGGCAGTCTGTCCAAGAGAGGCTCGACCCCTGCTGTGGGAGTCAGCTTTCCCTCTCTGGAATACGCCACAGCAAGAGAGCCTTCAAATATGAGAGAAAATGTGTTCAGAATTCTGAGGCAAAGAAATAATAAAATAATGGTATATAATTGGTATAATGGAACATAGAGTTCTGACAATTATTTCATTTAGAGAGATTAGAGTATTTTCCCTAGCAGTACATACCAGTACCCTGGCACGGAAGCAAAGGGGTTACTTCTTGGAAATTGAGTTTGTGATTTCCCCAACTTGAAAAAAAAGAACTTGTTCCTGGTCTTACCTGTGGATTAATCCCTGTCTGTGGTGAGTACTGGAGGTATTTGGTGCACAGCAGTAAGAGTGAGGATACTCTCAGGTTCTGTATGGTACAAAACTGGGACACAAACCCACCTGCCACACGGGTGCCTTGGGAGTCCCCTTTTCAGCACACCTGTGGGAACAAGACCTCAAAGTGTCCCCGTGCTCGTGACCAGCACGTCTCTGCCACGGTTCATATCCCAGCTTTTTGTCCTGGGCAAAAACTGAAATTGTATCTGAGACATTTAATACATGTGAATTTGCAGAGGGGCTGCTGCCATGACACTGCCAACAGTTCCATGATGTCAATTAACGTCAGCTGGATAATGCTGGAATTGCCAAAGCCCACTCTCACTTGTGACCTTGTTCACTAAAAAAAGATAAGGGTACTAAAATAGCAATGTAGATACCAGTGAGAAAGTAAATGAAAAGGCAGAAATGAAAAAGCAGAGATTGGAGATGAATGAATGTTAGAGACACGAGCAAGGCAGTGAGAGCGGGGCAGGCAAGGGTGCAGTGCCAAGGTGGGGTTTTGCTGAACAGACGTGATGCTGTAGAGGTGTAAATATTTTGTTCTGTTCAAGTCACTGTTCTTCAAAGTTGCCAATTCTGAGATGCTTCCCTGAAATAATTGAGACAGATCATTCCATAAGCACGTTACCATTTCTCTCTTGCTGGATTGAAGCCAAAAGATGCAATTACAAGTTCTGGTCCCTGTATCTGTTATAAATGTAGCTTGGTGATTTTCCACTTCCAACCTCCTTTGTCTCCAGTAAAGCTTTTTATGGATTTTAAAGAGATATCACAGATTTGGGTTCTGTGGCTCTACTTCCATATTTTCTATTTCAGTTTATCAATGCCCGCCTCACTGGCATGTGATAAACCTTAACTATTATTTGAAAAAGCAGTTGCTATTTTTTTCTGAAGCTCCTGAAGTAAACAATATTGTTATCCTGTGTGAAAGGTGTGCATCCATTGCTACTCTCTGGACACACTCACTCTATCACGTGGGCTAAGGTAACTCTGTCTGGGAGTCGGCAACCAAGGAGCCCAGAAATGACTCCAGTCAAAACAAAATTAATTATAAAAGACTAGAAACGCCACCCCAAGCCTTCAGAGTTTTAATGAGATGACTGCTTCTTACCAGCATTAAATCTGTGGGGATAAGGAAATGTTCACTGAATTAAGATGTGCTAAGAAAAGTGTAAAGAAGAGCATAAATGGCTCAGGAATTTCAGGAATCCCACTGGCTTAAAAAGTGTTTTATTTAAAGCAAATGTTCTCATAGTTGAATGACTTCCAAGAAGGGCCTCAAGTGATGAAAGTATTTCCATCTAATCTGAAAATACTTGAAAGATGCTTATTCCTTGTGAAAATATTGCCACCTTTCAGAAAAGCCTGAATATGAGACTCCTTTAATGAAGATACTCTCAGACAAGATATCCATTTTCAGAACATACAAAATACCCAGAATTCCTACTATTTTGATAATGAATATATTTTAATTACTCTCATCTCCTAAAGCAGCCGGGGAGAATATTTCAGAGTATTTTACAGAACAGATACTTCAGTAATAGAATGAAAATTTTTAAATTCATCATCCTGACATTGCTCCCTTTTCCCTCAGGGCACGGCTGACCTGGAAAGTATCACTGAGCATCTGCAGGGAAAAGCAATGGGGAAACAAAACCTGTAGAGACCAGCGAGGCACTGAGAGCCTTTGGCCAATCAAACAACTCCAGTTTACAGCAGTGGCTTTTAATCCCTATCTTAGGATTTTCAGATGTTCGGTTACGCTGAACAAACTCCATTTGAGAACTCCTAAATTGGAGAATAAAGAGATAGCCAACGCTTTTTTCATGAAAACAGAGTAACTTCCAATACTCAGCTTGATTCCAAAGTGGCAGGAAGGTGCCAGAGCTTGTGACAGGGTGTGGAGGGACGTGTGGCCCGGCAGGTGTCAGAGCAGTTTGTATTCTGTAATAATTCATTGCACGCATGTCGGGAATTGGTTTGATTCTGGTTTCTGCATCTGAAATTTCAGCTGTGCCTCGGTACTACAGAACACCATGGGGATTACTGGATGCTCCTAAAGCTTTTGAAAGATGGTGAGGAAGTGCAGACTTCCAGAAATTAAATCAACCGAGCTACTAAATTCGATTGGAAAGCAGAGGAAGATTTTTTAATCTTGTTTTCTAAAGGCAAGAACTGTGCAAGTACATGACTAACCACCAAGGGTCAGTGTTCAGTGTTTTTACATTGCCACATCTTTTGTTTGCAGGTGCTTGGAGAAATGCAGTCCTGTAATTAGGATTTTACAACAGTATTTTTAAACTATCAGTGAGATGAACATGTGCCATATGAAGTATGGAAAAATTCAAGTGTCTGGATATGGGGCTTTTGTCAGCCAGCTACCAGATTAGGTCTGAACTGAGTATTGCTCATATTCCTGGACAGAGTAAGTCGCATTGAAAATGATAAAAAAACCACCCTAGGAACTGGATTTTATTTTTATGAATAGCGATTAAATTATTGTAGCAAACGCCACTCTTCTGTTTTGCTATGAAAGTTAAGACAGCCCTCACTGAGAGATTGTCAGGGGCTTTGTCAAGATGGCAAGGGATGCAGTGTCAAGAGGAGTGAACACATTTTAAATAAGTTCCTGTTAAGAGAAGTAATTTAAGCTGACTTTAAAATGTAGTAACAGTGGTACCAGACATCAGGAGATTGAGCTGCAGTCCTGGCGTGAGGTGCGGGCCTGCCTGGCCTCCCGTTTCTGGGATGTTAATACAGGTCAGAATCCTTGACTGGCACAAACCCAGAACGGACTGACAGACGTTCACAGAAGCTGCAGCTCATGAAGAAATCTCCAGCCAGGCTTAAAAAATAAACCCAGCCCACCTTACTCTATCTGAGGCGCAGAGATCCCTTTGTTCGTTCCGCTTCTGCCCCACGGCTGCCCAGTGCTGGGGAGCTTCCCATGTGCCCCCGCGTAGCTGCGATGTGGAAGATGGAAAAACCGGGCAGATTTCTGTGTGGAGCTGATGTCATTTCTCTGCAGACGCAGCCAAACCCTTGGAGAGGTGACGGTGCTGTGTCTGTGAGCACTCAGAGCCCTGGGTGTGAGCTGGGTGCAGCAGGCAGGAGCACAGGGTGAGCTCCTGACAGAATCCAGGATTACCCGAGCTGCACGCGGACCCCAGCCCCGCTCCCTGCCAGCACTGCCATCCCTCACAATAACCATTCCTGGCTGCTCCTGCACGAGGAGCCTCAGGAAAGGACGTAAAATGACAGAAACTACAAAGGGAAGAGGGATAAAATGAACTAAAGCTACTACAAAATGAAAAAGAGCGAAAATACCGAAAAACTGAAATGAGCATGTTAAACAGTACAAATCCTAGCACAGAACTCTGGGGGATTTTACTGTAAAAACCTTTTATTCCTTATTCTATTTTTAATAAGGATTTATGTTAATCTTCCATGGCAACCAAATCACTTTAAGAACCTCGGTGAAGAAAATAGTAATAGGGATTGCAGAAATCCAAGTCCGTTCTCGAGTCTTTATCAGTTCTGGAGAGCACTAGGTGGGGAAATAGTTATGTAAATACCCGCATGTCATCGCCACAGTTTTAACCTCTGGGAGGCAAAGTAGAATCAGTAAGAGAAAATTTAAGTATCTATCTTGAAGAACAGCCAAAAACCAGCAGATGCTGCCTGTAGCAGTTATTGTTCACGTTGTTTAGATGACTCTTAGGCTGATCTAAACACTGATGTGTTTAATGCCGTCCTGTACCCTTCAGTAACAAATGGCAATGTGTTGTAAATGGTCATAAAATTGAATCAGCTAAGAAAAAAATAATGGTTCAAATCAGTAGAAGACTGGTGGAGGGAAAATTTAAGTAAGTTCTTGTGCTGAAACAGGAAAGGGACAGAATAACCCCATCTCCTTAGTGCCAGGTACTGAGATGTTTCTCTGGAGTGTCTGAAGCAGGGTGCTATAGCAGACAGGATCCTGGCTCAGGCACCCACAAGTTCTGATCAAATAAAGCTAACCTCTTCCTATGAAACAAATACAGTGTTTTCTGGAACAAAAACAAGATCAAACAAAAAAGGTACTCGTACGTTTTAGCTATCATGTCGTGAACTTAGCAAGATGAAAAGAACGTTTGTGGTAGGGTTTGATGTGCTGTGAGGGCTGGATGCAGAGCCTTGGCTGCGAGCCCTGGGGCACGAAGGAGCTGCTCTGCTGAATGTGCTGGGGGCTGCTGGGCTCTGGGCAGTAACAGCTCTGAGGAGAAGGAATGACAGTATGAGTTAGGAATAGGTAGAATTGCCACCACGCTTTTCAATCCATCCTTTTGGAAGGGGGTAGGTATTCCCACCTCAGAAAAGGCTAAAGGAGTTGCTCCTCACCCCCGTGCTTAAGCGCTTTCAATCCCTCACCTCCCCAGATAACTACATTGGTATTTTCGCCTAATTTAACTTTAAAAAAAAAAAGACAAAAGCTATTTTGAAACAATTCTGTATCCTGCTGAGATCAGTGCTTGTGGCGGGTACAGGTACACTGACCTACCTACACCTTAAGCACAGGTAATTGTGCACCAGCCGGCAGCTCTTCACCCGTGACCTCCACGGCCCGTCTGTGCCG
>VWZN01013643.1:354149-390130 GCA_013396955.1 Regulus satrapa | reverse complement strand
GAGCAGGAGCTGCGGGTGGGTCGGGCACGGCCGCGGCCGCGGGGGCTGCCTGGGACGCGCCGCTCACGGCCCGCCAAAGGTCCCCGCGGCACCGTCGAGCCGTGGATGTGGTGGCTGGAACATCCCGTGGGCCCGAGTGCCGCTCTCCAGCGGTGGTTTCAGTGTGGAAACTACTCGGCAATTAACAGTGGTAATAAATAAATGCAATTAATTTGAATTGACAGGCGCAGAAACCTCAGAGCGTTTCATACCGGCCGGTTCAAGCGTTGATTAGTCAGGCAGGGCACACCTGGGTGTGTGATGTTACCTGTGCCAGAGGCACCTGCTTGGAACTGCGGAATTATTTCGGTTGGAAAAGAATTTTAAGGTCATCGAGTACAAACATGTTTGTTAAACTCATCAGTCATTCGTGCTTCCTCTTTATCTTTCTCTCCAAGCTGCTTCTGTGACCTTGTCTGTAATTCTGGTCTGGCAGGTGATTTAGGTGACAGGGAGCGCTGTGAAATAGAACTTCTGCATGAAATCTTGGCAGGGAAAGTCACAATTAGCCGTGTGAAGGGTTTCTCTGGCAAGAGCAGGTGCTTTGCCTCTGTGAAGTGTGAATTATGGAAAGAAGGGAGTGTTTTAGAGGCCTTGTAGAAACCCATGAACAAAACTGGTAAAAGTAACAGGAACAGTAGCCTGAGGAGGTGTTCATTTCTTAATTAAAAATTTTAATTTACGTGGCAGTATAGAAGCATTGATGAGTTAAAATCTGTAATAAATCACTGATAAACAGTGATTTCTTCCTTTCTTTTCCTCCCTCAGTTTTCCTTTTAGTGACATTGCATTCTCCCAAGGTTTTGTCACTCTCTAGAATTTTGGTGGCCTTATGTTGGATATCTTTTGGTATTTAATCTTTCTCTTATTATGGGCTCTTTAACTTTGTATTTTCCCCTCAGTAGTCAGGTGAGAATAATTCTATCGTGATTGAATGGCAAAAAAAACCCCAAAAACCCACTGCATTCCTGAACTCATCCACAAAATCTTGTCAGCAGTGCTGAACTCTTTTTATTTTTCACAATTCCTGCTTTAAATATTCCCATCCTAATTGTCATTTACGGTATCCTCACAGTGCAGTAACTGCAATCACATCATAAATCTTAAGGGAACTTTAAGTGGCCTTAAACTGAGCAATGGTGTCAGTGTAGAGGAACACCCAGCCCTGTGTTCGGGTTTTCCATCCAACACTCAGCAGCAGATGCATGTTTTTAGCTTTAGCACCCTATTTCTCAGGCCTAGTTTACAGCTTAGAACGCGATTGTTAGCGCTTGGATGTGTTTGAAACATCCTTTCACGATTTGGACCTCAGGCTGAATAAGAGGGGAAGAAAGTGAGGCGGGGAGAGGGGGATGAAGTGCTCTGTGTTTGGAGAGAAAAGGGTTCTGTAGCTCTCTGCCTCTAATGGTTTCTCAGTTTGTTTACTCATTAATATAGCAAACAGATGCCTATGGTTCTCTGCGTTCTGCTGCCAGATCTGGTCTTTTCCTATTTTTATTTTACCAAGTGCAATATTAGAAAACACGCTGTGTCCAGAGAGGAAGGAGAAGATTCGAATAAAAATGTTATCTTTTGTTTCTGCAGCCTAGATGTCATTGAATTTAAAGTTCTGAGGATTTTACAGGAAGAACATCAGGCTGCTGGACTGAATGATAGGGGTAATATTTATGAGTATCTGTGAAAAAGTCCCTTAGGTATTACCTGCTAAGGTGGAACTCACAAGTTGCAGCAGAAACCGTTTTCTAAGTTACTTGTTTTTCCTCTGTGTAGAAGGAAAGTTAGTTGGATGTTTTTCAGTGCTGCTCTGCCTTAGCCTCCAAACCAGGGACTGGATGTGTGGCAACATCTGAAATGGGAAGCATTTTCCACTCTAAATGCACTGCTTGGCTCTGGCTGGTAATGTTCATTCTGTCCAGTGCCTGACTTATCCTATTCGTGGACTTGGTTTCATCATGGGAATGTTTATTTTTTATTTTAAAACCTCTTTGTTCACTCTGTAAAAACCTCTGTCCCTCGTTGTGTGGGTGTGAAATGGAGAAGCTCAGCCCCTCAGTGTCAGGTGAGACTGAGGGCACACCTTCCTCGCGGGCTGATTTCTGCTGGGCACTCTCAACACTCCTGTTTTCATCTGCAAATGTTTGGTGGCAGAGCTGCAGAATCACCTTGCCAGCTGTGTGCTGGAAGCTCGGTGTCTGAGAGAAGAAGCTCTGCTGCAGCAGCGAGTGGCAGAGTGCATTTGGGGTGGAATGCACAAAATGGTTTTCAGCGTGAGTAGCAGCATATCCTTGGAGCTATATTTAGTAAAACTGAAAAAAACCCCACAAAAAACGAGGGGAAAAAGAGCACTGCTACAGTCCTGAAGTCCGTGGCTTCTTTTTCCAACCTCCTCCCCACCCCTCCCACTTTTATTGGTTTTGCAAGGACAGTAGGAATTTGTTTTGATGAAGTGATCGGGCTGCCATGAGGTTTGGAGAACCCGTAATTAATACTTCTACTCTTTCATTATTTCTAGGTCCTTAATTGACATTTAATAGAGAAACCTAGACTGCCAATCCTGCTTTTTACTTAATTTTAATTAGCTGTTTCTATTCTGGGAGTTCATGCATGAAGCAGCGTTGCATGTCAGGGTTTTCTAAGGCTTTGTTTATCTGCTCTAACAGGCTCAGGTGAGAGGCTTGCACCTGTGCTTAGCAATTTCTAGTAAAACTGAGAGGTTACATCCCGATGGCAGCGTCACAATATTGTGCCAGAAAACTCAAGATTTGGGAGGCTCAGCCTGGAATCTAAACTTGCACGCCCGTGCTGAGGCTGCTGGAGTAGTAGAAGCCAGTGCTGTCAGACATAGTGGTGTTCCACTTAATCTTTTATGTAACCTACCAGGGATTACTGACTTCTCAACTTCCTGTAAGACAGGATTTAAACCCACTTTTTAAATTAAGAAAACAAGAAAAAAAAAGACCAACCCCTTGCTCTGCTTACTTTTCTCTTGGCTTGATGGGAGTCTTTTTGAAGGAAGCAAACAAGTATTCAGAATTATGGTCACTATAAACACAGAGGGGACAAAACCTGCCCCAGATTGCCACAGCTGGAAGCTGCTTTTCCATCATTCTGGTCCAAGTAGCTGCATTTCCCAAACACAAGGTCATTTTTTATCAGGAGTTCTGAAGCTTGTGTTGCACAGGATGTCTGGGAAAATCTTCTTGAAGAGGGACAGGTAATTTAGGACACTGTAAATGCACTGAGTTTAAGAGGTCAATTTCTGCAGTGGATGGGGTTTATAAGGAATTGTACCTGCTCCCATTCTATTCTGTCTTCTGGTAGTGCTAATAATAAACTTTCTGGTTTTTTATTGTGGTAGAGAAGGCTCTTTATTTTCCTGAGTAACTGTGATGAACTGACGTGTATGGAAATGGCTCTCTCATTTAGAATAATTAGTTCTGAGTTGATTGTCTTTGGAGGAATAAAATATTGCAACTCTAAATATACAGCTAATTCTGTCAAAATGTTAACTATAAGCTTGGGGATAGTTTGAAAAAAAAAATCCCATGATATTTAAAACAGAGAAACATTTTAAGATTGAAGTAATCTCATCCTATTTCTATTACTAAATTTTTGTAGTAAAATACTGGAATTGTTTTCTTCCCCATCAACTTTCACACCTTATTCTGATGCTGTTTTTTGTTTCGGTAGTTCTGTGCAGAGCTAAGCACTGCAGCATTATTCAAAGGCTGGATAGATATGGCTTTATTCTCCCAAGTTATCTTTCCATAATCTGCTTTCCAGTAGAAGGCCTAGCATGAAAAAACAGAGCGTGGGTGTTCGTACCAACTTTTTAAGCTACCAGTCATAACAATCACAAGTGTTGAGATAATTGGGTTGGCTTAAAGTCTGGGTGGTTAGGAAGGATTTCAGGCAGAAATGCTTGTGCCTGAGAGGGGAGAAGGAAGATGGCAGCTGATTTATTGGCGGCTGAACTAAACCCCGGTGTTTTCCCTGTCGTAGCTCCAGACCTTCAATACAGCTGCACCCTGCAGGGACGTCCAGGACCTGACTAACGGCGTCGCCATGGCTCAGGTGCTTCACCAAATGTAAGTTGAATTCTTCAGCTGAAAGAAGAGGAATTCATTTGACCGAGGTTTCTGTGTTTGACAGATGTAGGTAGGAATTCAGAGTGGGCAGTTTGTAACAGAAGATAGGTTATGCCTTTGTACTGCTGGCTTGGGGATGATGTACTAGTTGATTAATGACGTGGTGGAAAAGCTGAAGAGAAGATATACAAATGCTGCAGTAATAAATTCATATTTGGGGATAATTGGGCAAGGGTGACATTATCTTTTTCACTTTTCCCATCAGCAATATTTCCATGCCTCAGGCAATACGTTCCTCTTTGAAATGAGAATCTACAGATTCCAAAGGCATGGCTCTGTGTTCTTTCCTTCCTGAGGTCGCTCAGTTAATTTAGATTTAAGTTCTAGGTTTTAAATGACAGCTTACTATTCATGTGGAAGACAAGAATTGTAAAACTTCAATTGCAATTAATAGTTAGGGATTATTTCACTTTTGAATTGCCGTTCTGTTGGTGTGATGAAGATTGGTAGTCTGAGTGATACAATAGTTTTGAAATTTTTATAGAGGGTTGTAATGCAAGTCTTTTCTTCAAAGGCTATCATGCTACAAGTCATCACTGCAATTTTATTGTTATTGTTGGCCCAGAGAATTGAAGAGAAGTCTGCATTACCACCTCAGCTTCAGAACATCATTTTGTAATTACTAAGAAATTACTTCAGTGCCATCACAGTCCACTCCCCTGAAACAATGAGCTCAGAAACCCTCCTGTCTGTTTGTAAAGATCCTAAATGTGCTTTTTAAAGACAGAGCTCACCCTTTTTATGGATATGGCAAAAACTGATTTAGAGTTTGCTGAGGGTTGCTTCCCGTGTATTTTTGGGTATTAGGCAGCCACATGCTTTGGGCAAACTTCTTAACACCAAGTTGGTTCGTGTGCAAGTGGGGATAATGATTGTCCTTTATTAGGTGCTTTGAGACCAGTGAATAAACAGTGCACTGCCGAAGTTAAATATTATTAAATATGCTGTGATTGTACTGCTTGGCAGCTGAGTGTGTGTAAACACCTCCCTCAGCAATTCATCCTCGTTTATGCTGGCACACTGAATCCCCTTCTGCCCAGGGGAACCAGAGACATACAAAATATACAAAATGCCAGTAGTGTAAAGCGTTTTCTCTATAGGTGCCTTTGACAAATTGAAGTAAATGTGAGTTAGTCCAGCCTGCAGAAATAGGTACCACACATAACGTCAGCACTAGTCAAAGAAAGGCATTTCTTTACCTCATGATGGTGACTTTATCAGCTGCAAAAATTCAGCATGACAAAGGACTCCACATCCTCGTGCTCCATAGCTGGCTCAGGTACACAGAGAAATTCTCCCAGCCCTGGAATTCTCCCTGTGCCTTAATGCAGCCAGCAGGATGTAAATGTCCTGTGGCATAAGTTTACCTTGCAATCTCCAATTCGTGCCTCGTTAGACACTGGAGTTCAGCATCAGATGATTTAATGCTGGGACTTTGCTGTCTTGTTTATTTAACTCTGCTCATTGATTAATCTTTTTATTTTGTTTCAGAGATGTTGCCTGGTTTGATGCATCTTGGCTCAATCGCATCAAAGAAGATGTTGGTGACAACTGGAGAATAAAGGTATTTAAAACTGAAGAGAGTGAAGTTTGAGGGGTTGGATGTTGTGGCTGTCCTGAGATGTGGCAGTCCAAAACCTACAGAATTAAGCTGAAGCTTTTTGAGGATATTGTAAATGAGCTTGAACTGTCTGTTGATAGTTTAATGCTTTCCAGCATTGTTGGATGGGGATTTTCTGCTGTGGTATTTCTTTCCCTATGTCCTGTCACAGAGCTGCCTTGTAACTATTTTATTATAAATCGTTTTTTGATTGAATAGAAAGTAAAATTTTTAATAAAATTGTCACCTTGTCTTTCATGTGCAACTAGTCCAGTAATTTGAAGAAGATACTGCAAGGAATTATGGACTACTATCATGAGGTATCAAAAAAACAATTTATTGTTGTTGTTCTCGTCATTAAACAAAATTATTATTGCTCCGCTTGATTTAGCTAAGTAGGAAAAAAAGCTGTAATTTTTTTTGAGGACCTTTCAGGCAGAAGGTTATCTGATAATCTGTTAAGTGGGAGGTCTGAGTGAATATGAAATTAATTTGAGCAAGCGTGTTTTAGGTAAGGCTGTTGGAATATGGACTGGGAAGCACATCACTGCCCAGGTGAATGTTGAGAGCACTGAGCTGCAGGATCCTGTTGATTTTTGTGCTGTGTGTTCATGTTTGCTCTTGTCTAGAGAAGTTTTAATCCTTTTGTAAACAACAGAACAGACTCAGCAAGCCCAGTGTAGGTTTTATGATATTCAGTTGCAAGCTGGGAGCCAAGGTGGGAATCCTCCTGGACACACAAAGTATTAGTTTGTTCTGTTTCATGCAGGGATGAGTACAGCAGCCATAAAAGGCTGCTGGATTTTGAGTAAAGAAACCAAGAAACAATTGCTGAATTTTATATTGATGTGATTACAGTTACGTAATGGGTATGGTCTAGAAAAACTCTCCAGATCTTCTTGTGGCTTCCTGGTCTCGCCTGGGCTGGGCTGTGACACCAAGAGCCAGGCCCTGACAGGCTGCCAGGTCTGAGGATCTCTGGCAGGCCCAGAAGCAGAACTTCTTTAAGCTTATGAGGAGCTTTCTGAAGGCTGGGGAAGCAACTCCTTCTGGAAGTGTTATTATTTCCTTCTTTTATTATGTTGGTAAAATAAATGCATTCTCTCATACTTGAGAACTGTCCCAATGACTTTTACTATTGTCACTTTTTGTAGTACAAGTGCTCAGTTAACTAAACCTCGTAACACTTCTAGGGCATTTTCTCTGCATGGCTCACTGAGTCCAGATTTCCTACATGATACCAGATTTTCACATTTTACAAAAGTGGGAGTCTACTTTTTCTTCATAATTTAATTTTTAATTTATTTTTGTTTTCAGTTCCTGGGTCAGCAGATTGCAGAAGAGCTTATTCCAGACTTGACCCAGATATCTGAGAACTCGGATCCCACTGAACTGGGCAGGCTCCTGCAGCTGATTTTAGGTTGTGCAGTCAACTGTGAGAGGAAACAAGGTAGGCACTACCTTAACCTGCTCAGCAAACAGCAGACTGCCTCAGGTGATAGTTAAGGTGGAAAAGATGTAGAAACTTCTCTTTCTACTCCATCAACATTGTTAATTTGCTGAATGCCTGTTCTGAAACTGGAGTTCATTTAAAGCAGAAATTTCCTGGGAAATGTTCGTGAATAAAACTCAAAATTAGAGTAGGTGTAAAAGTATAGTCTGAAGAGTGTATGGTATATTCATATCGTTAAAATACTTCTCAAGACTTAGAACTCACTATTAAATTGCAAATATAGCAAAATTAAATTAATTTTAGAATTATCCTTGAATTATCCTGCAAAGGCTCAAGACTGAATCGGTTGTTTTCTCTCCCATTACCAGAACTAATCCTCCATGCTGTGGTGTACCTCTCCTTAGGCAGAGTATAAATTTGTCCAGTTAGAGTTTAAAATCTTTGGTGCTTATCTAGATAATAATAATGGTGATTAATGGTACTTCTCTGTATAAAAAGACCACTACTTGTCCTGAGAGAGCTTTAGGGATAATGGTTTCCTCTGGAGCTTTCAGCAAACAGTTTATTACTCAAACCATTGGGATGAGCGTTGTCATGAGTCACTACAAATCCTTTTTTTCACAGAGCACATACAGAATATCATGACCCTTGAAGAGTCTGTTCAGCATGTTGTCATGACAGCCATTCAAGAGGTGGGTAACAGTTCATAGCCTCATGCTGTCAGTTGAGAAGTCCAAATACGTTTTTGTTGACCTTTGTGAATTTTTTCATCCAAGCAAATGTCAGGGAAGAATATAAGTGCTTTCCTAAATTATTTGGGAGGTTTGGGACCAAGAAACCTTAAAGCCCAGCCAAAGGTTTTGGTTTTAGACTCGGGATGCCCAAACAGACGACGAGTGCTTAAGATTTTTTTGTTCCGTGCAAGAAATGTGTATAGTTGCCAACCACTGATTATACTGGAGTTAGATCCTGAAATTCTGTCCCAGTGCTGTAGTTTTGGTCCCAGAGTTAAGCTGATTGTGTTTGTTGCATTGTTCTGACACACCATTCCAGCCTCTGACTTACAAGCTTGCAGCTGCATCTCTTCTATTTTTGTCATGGTGTGCTCCTCCTCCTGTCTTAATTTGTTCTTGGTTGGATCATCTTAGTGATCCAGCTCACAGCTTAGCTCTACAGTCACTGGCTTTTGAGAGCTTCAGGACTGTGAAGGAGACTGTGGAGAGAGGCAAAAACTAAATACTGTCTGTGAAGAGAAGGTGGTGTGTAATTGCACCCTCATCAAGGTAACAGTGGAGTTGGTAATGAGCTTTATAACTTAGCTTTCAATTGACTGCATAGTCTATAAAGCTGTACCTGTCCTGTTGGTAGATATAAATCCATAAAGCTCGTGTTTGTTGTTTTATGATTAATTCAGCTTTCTAGAAGGAGGTCTAGAAATAATACAGTAATTTCTGAGTGAGGAGTAAAGCCCTTTAATTGTTGGTAAATACACACTGTACGTCTTTGTATCGGAGAAGTAACGTTCTCCTTGTTTGTTTAGTGGCAATTAATGGGGCACAAAGAAGTGTGATAACTGTTAAATAAATGGAGTGAAACCCTGTCTTCTTGACTGACTAGGGGGTAGCAATACCTTCAACACATCACACATTCATCCAATACAATGTTACTACAAACTTGATTAATTTTGAGAGGAAGGAGGTAAAAAATCATCTTACTGTAGATTGGTTTAAATCTTTTTCCATCTGTGAGATGAGGAGAAGTGTCATTAATCTGTTTTTGGTATATTGAAGGGATGCAATAACACAATGGAAAATACAGTTGATACTCAGTATACAGGGAATTTACTGCTCTATAACCTCAAATTATCCTTTTTTCCTGTGGCCTCCTTCTGTAGCTCATGAGCAAGGAAGTGACGAGTCCTTCTCCATGTGATGCCTCAAGTGAAGTGGAGCAGCAGGTAACTGCCTGATCCCTCTTGCTGCTGTAGATCAAGCCTGAACAATAAGCTGGTATAGGGCATCCCTTAAATGAAGTAATTCCAGTGCTAATTAGCTGAAAACTTAAGTGTTATTCTCTAGCTTCTTAAAAAATCCCACAGTGACTGTGTGGGGTGAAACTGCTCAGTGCAAACCTACATTGCAGGGAGGAGTAGGGGTGCTTCAAGGCTCAGCCTTGTCAGGCTGACTACTTCAAGTTAGTTTTAAGGGGTTGTGAAAATTCCTGGATAACCTCAACCCTACAAGGTGTCGCACATAAAATGAACTTGTCTTTAAAGGGATTTGGAAACGTTGACAGCATGTTCCTGTGTTTTGCTATGCTTTTAGCCTGAGTTGTTGTGTTTCAATAATTTATATTCTAAGTGTGATAATCATTTAGAAGGCAAGTGAAATGAGCAGGGGTCCTGATCTAGCGGAGTATTTACAGATTTTTGTGTCAATGTGTGCACCCAACAGCCAACTTAAACAATGGGTGTGAGCAATTGAGGCATTTTAGAAGCTGCAAGGGAACATTTTGGATATGGGCCATAGTGATTGACTGCCTTATTTTCTGAAAGCTTAAAAAAGCCTTGGAAGACCTTCAGGAAGCACTAGCAGAAAAAGAGGAGTTAGCACAAAGATGTCAAGAGCTGGATTTGCAGGTAAGAAAGAGTCAGTTGCTTATTTCTTTAATATGTAGTGGTGCTGCTATTAAGATGCAAAAATTTTGAAGGGCAAAGTGCATTTTGCATTGTTTAAATTTTTGTGAGAATTTGTAGCTGCTTATGAGGGAAAAGCAATTATTCTGTGCTCCAAAATGCAATTACTGGAAAGAGTTTTCTGATGGAAGTGTAAGCTGAGGTCCTGTGCCAGCTTATCTCAAAGGTTCTTTGTTTTAGGTTAATGTTTACCCTTAGCAGCAGGTAGTGTTAAAACAATGTTATCATGGTTTTAAAAATTGCCCTTTTCATTCTTACTCGTCCAGTCTTTTGTACTGTGTCCAGAAAATCCAGTTCATGTCATAAACAGTAATTAGATTTAATCATAGGAAAATTATGCTGTTTCAATAGGACTTGATGAATGACAAAAATTTGTAAAAATTATCTAAAACTTGCTAACTTTTTCTCAAGCGCAATTACAACATGGAGGAGATTTCAGGATAAAAATAATGAAAACTAATAGATCCTTGCTGGCATTTTCAAACAACACTAATAATAGGCCTATTTTTGTTCTTAATGGATATAGCAGTTAATCAAGCCACTCTTGAGAGAAAGGAGAGAGGACTTCATGAGAATAAAGAGGAATTTGCATTTCAATCAACACTTCAAAGAAAAAAAAAATCACTTACTAGCCCCTCTCTAATGGCACTATAATCTGAGAATAGAAAGAGTTTTATCTGTGAAGGCAATTCATGTCAGATTTGGCTCTGCACAAAGAGAACATTTGGGTGGCATCTTCTTGGAGCCAGAGGGCTGTACTGGCTGTGTGAGCCTCTGGAAATGAACACCCACAAAAGCAGAGGCCAGTTTTACATTTCTTACTGACAATGACAACTGGAAAAGCAGAACACTTGTGTCTAAAGCAGCTCAGAGCTACTCACCGTGCCCAGGAAGCTACTGCTATAATTGAATTGATATTTAATTTCATTTTTTTCTTGAGGCCTTCCTAGTGAAAGCAGAGATCTAAAGAATGCTTGTGAGAAGAATCTGCAGGAGAAGTCCCAGGTGGTTTTTGTTTTCCCTGGCTTTTCTTCCAGAATTCTCTATTAATTAATCAATCGTAGGTGATGCAGAGGCAGTTGCTCATAAACATGGCATGGGACAGGTGAAAGGTGTTCAAGGGAAATGTAAACGGATGAGTTAGTGACACCACAGCTCTGTAAGACTGTGATGTGTCTTTAAAACCTCTCCTCGTCATTTCTGGTGACTGTGACACCACTTCTGCTACGTTGGAATAATAAAAAAAATAGATAAGGCTACCATAAAGCAACGGAGAAAAGATGTGAAACTTGCTCTGAGTCATGTCATAATTTGGTTTTTAGGTTTTTTTAAGTCTGAGACGAGTGGTGTTTCAGGACTGTTCTAAAGGTCCACTGTTGTACATTCTTAGGAGCGGCTGACCCTTGAACAGGAGGCTGAGCAAGGCTCAGATATGCTCTCTGCTCACAGGTGTTTGTGTGCATGTAAATAGTAAATAGTAAATGACATTTGATACGTGGAAAGGAGTGAACCTATAAAGCCAGTACGTAATGAAGTGGCAGATTAATTATTATTTGACTTTTGCATCTGTTTGACTGATAGATTTTTAAATTATGATCCCAAACAAATTGTTTCTTAATGCTGTATGCTGTAGATTATATCTGTTTAATAATGTCATCGTGATATGTTTTATTTTATTTATTTGAAGCCGTAATTTTGACTTGACGCTTCTCATTTAAACTAATTCTTAATAAATTCACTTGTAAGGTCTCAGTCTTCCTTGATATTTTCCAAGAGTATAAGAAAGGTAGGTTTACTTTCTAATTCAGGAAAACATAACCCAAAAAGCATATTGTCCCTGTTTCAGTGCAGTCGACTAACACACGCTGCGTGCTCTTGTGTTCGACAGGACGTCCAAATTAACCCAGCAGCTTTCACTAGGCAAACTCGAAAGGTTCCACCCTCTCCATCCTCCTGGCTGCGAAGCTGGCTGGTGTCAGTGAAGCTCTGTAGCCCCTGTGCTTAGCTGTGCCACGGGGTAGCCGTGTGTGTGCTGCCAGGGTTGCATGCTCCCCCCGAGGCTGGCCGGGCTGTCCGTGCGTGTGCGCTTGGGCCGACCCCGCTCCCCGTCCCCGCGGCGCCGGCCCTGCCCCATGCTGCTGCTTCTGGTTGGCACCTGCAGGCGAGAGGGGCACACTCCTCGCAGCAGCACTAGGAGGATTTTTATTTTTTATTTTTTGTACGGCGTCCGTGGTGTTTTTAATGGAAGTAGCAGTTTTCTTTCCGTATCACTTTGTCTGCCTTTTTACCGTGGTTTCAGTTACAGAATTTTTGTCTTTTTTTTTTTATTTAGAGGGACTTTTCCTTTAGTGCTTCATAACTGTCATACTCTAAAGCATCCGTATGCTCAACTGTGCTCTGTAAACTACATTCAAAAACTTCTAAACGCTCAGCCTTTTTCATAAACTAATTTGGTGATGTATTGCTGTCTTGCTTCAATTCTTTGGACTGGGTCTTACAGTGTTCATGCTGTTTTATCTGTGCTAGGTGGCTGCCCTCCAGGACGAGAAAAACAGCTTGATGTCAGAAAATGAGAGTATGAATGACAGACTAGAGCAATTAGATGACTCTCTTGATGATCCAAATACTGTGGTTGCAAAAAAATATTTCAGTGCACAGTTGCAGCTGGAACAATTGCAAGAAGAAAACTTCAGGTTTGAAATTATTTCCCTCCAAAATCTCTCACTTACATAATGTAGTCTGAAAATTTCTAGTGCTCCTTGGGGCTTATGCATCTCAATTTCTTTTGCATTAAAAGCTGTCTAGTGCTGTATATGCATATTTTAAAGACAGTCCTTATATTTAAAAAGAAAAAGAATCTGTTACTTGTTCTAAAAACTATCAGTTGGTAATTGGCATAGCCCTCTATACTTCCAGAAAGGTGATGGAAGACAGAAGAATGAGTGCTGATTTGTGTGCCAACAAATCAAACCCTAAACCCCCCAACAGCATCATGTCCCTCTGTGGAACTGGTTTCTTTCACATATGGGTCTCTCTCTGTGACCCACATTGGGAAACAAAATCACTTTTCACGTGATTCCTTGATACTGATGGGATAAATCTGCAGTGTGCAATGCATTATGCTTTAAGGGGTAGACAACAAAATGTTCCATGTTTATTGTAACATTTCCCCAGCTACTTAAATCAGTAGTTACCATTTAACTTCTTTCTTTTTACTAATTCTAGTACTAAATGAAACTATGCAATAATGATGAGTTCCTAACGAAGTTGCTGGTTTTGATATGATAGGCTTGAAGCTGCAAAAGATGATTATCGTGTCCATTGTGAAGATCTAGAAAAGCAATTGATTGAGCTGCAACACAGAAACAATGAACTGACCTCTCTGGCAGAAGAATCAAGAGCCTTGAAGGATGAAAATGACATTCTTAGGTATGTAGCAGGGAGAGCTCCCCACGCACAGAGACACATTGGGATTTAAGGGCTAAATACAACATTTAAGACAAGATTTTTTTTTTTTTTTGAGGTGTTACTTCTTCATATCTTAGCTGAATGAGCTCTTTGGCAAAGCAGAGGTGAAGTGCAGGCTTTCAGGAAAAGGTTCCATTGTTTGACAAGAATAACTCGTGGAATATGTCTGTGAAGCAGAATTAATAACTACAGAACTGAGCTTCTTCATGTGTGACAGAAACTGGAAGTTCTTACATAGAAAAGCATATATACAGCCAGAATTTTCACCTAACTTTTGGTGTCAGCATTCTAGGCCAGATTTGGTTTAGTAAGATCATTAACAAAATGAAGAGGAAACACACAGTAACCTTCATGAGAATTTAATGTAACATTCCAGCTTGTGTAAACTGTATTAAATACCAGACCACCCAAGAAATATCAAAAATAAATTGTACTGTGAAAGCAGATCTGCTATTCATAAAGTAATATGAATAAAACATGGAAAGAAAAGTGGTTTCAGGTGTTTAACTTAGTGATTCTTAAATAACATCTGAAACAAATCCTAGCTATGGATTTTTTCCATTATTTTCTTGTACCAGCTTCTGGTGAGATATGAGTGCAGATAATAAACACAGGTATTAAAATTATGGTCCCAATGTTTTCTTACCATGTAGATTTTTAAAAATGATGATCAGCTGACAGTTCTCAGTCCTATCTGCCAGTGACCATTTCCACAGAGCAGTTATGTTCTAATTCTGCACAACCCCCCAGTGAGAACATACCAGGTACCAGCATTTTGAGGATCCTGTCTAGCACAGGATGCTGTGGTGCTGCAGAATTCCTCAGGGATATTTGACCCACTAACCCTTGCTCATATTTCTGCCATCTGACTGTCAGTCTCACTTGAAGGCTGGCTGATTTCCGTTTCTATAAGCAAGTTTGTGTCGATTATACATTTAAAATTAAAGCAGTGAAATGGAGCCGCTGCTAAGCATGTCACATCTCCCTTTGAAAATCCTGTGTGTCAGCAGAGTTGGAGTTTTTTAATCTTTCCTTCTGGTTGCTGTTTGTACCTCAAGGGCCACGGCAGACAAGGCAAGCAAGCTAGAGTCAACGGTGGAAGTGTATCGGAAGAAGCTGCAGGACCTGAACGATTTCCGTCGGCAGGTCAAGTCCCTGCAGGAGACCAACATGATGTACATGCACAACACTGTCAGCCTGGAGGATGAGCTCAAGAAAGCCAACGCAGCACGAGCCCAGCTGGAAACCTACAAAAGACAGGTAGAGCTGTACTTGTGTTTGAAAGGCTCATTTTTCCCCCAGGGTAGCTGGGAACACCTTAAAAACCTTGCATTGTTCTTTTAGAATGTCTGAGTTGTGAAGACTCCTTCGTACCCTGCCCCGCTCCCTTGTGGGTTTTTCCCTGTTTGCTAAACTTGCAAGCTTAGCTGTAGTTGCCCTCTCGACTGATGTGAGAGTCCATAGTCTGCAGGCTTTTCTTCTTTACTCTGACTGAGGTAATTTGTGTTGCCTGAGAGAGGTTTTTCAGCTGTTACTGAGATCATTTGTATGGAATCATGGAATGGTTTGGCCTGGAAGGGGACCTTGAAGATGTTCTCATTCCACTGCCTTGGGCAGGGCCGCCTTCCGCTGTCCCAGACTGCTCCAAGCCCCATCCAGCCTGAGCTTGAACACTTCCAGGGATGGGACACCCACAATATCCCTTGGCAGTCTGTGCCAGGGCCTCACCACCCTCACATTAAAGAATTTTTTCCTAATACCTGATCTAAATCTGTTCTCTTTCAGTTTGAACCCATTCCCCCTGTCCTGTCACTGCATTATTACATTCTCACATTCTTACCATTCTTCATGAAAATCAGAAGTTTTATTTTCATTTCTGTAGGAATTAGGAAAGAACTAAATAAAACAAACAAAAAACCAAAACCAACCAACCAAAAATCAATACAGCTCCCCCCCAAAGCCCCCATCCCATCTCCACTTCCCTAAGCTTGAGGAACCAACTGTTTTACTTTGGCTGAATTGGGCAGGAGGGACTGTTTGAATGTAGCTTTATTAAGTAGCATCTTGCAACATTCCTGTGCTAAATAATGCTTTTATGGAAAGGTCCAGGAGCTTCATAACAAACTGTCTGAAGAATCCAAGAGAGCTGATAAGCTGGCATTTGAAATGAAGCGACTCGAAGAAAAATATGAAGCTTTAATGAAAGAAAAAGAGGCAAGTCCCTACTGTAAGAGTTTATTTGAGCACCTAAATCTCTCTTAGATCCTCTGCTTGAAGAGAACCTTCTTGGAAGTAGTGCCACCTTAAAATTGTAATTTAGTGATCCTGTGTGTATGCATTCACATACAAAACATAATATAGAATTCTCAAATCATGAAAGCTGGAAAAGATCTCCAAGATCATCAGGACCAACGTAAAATGTGCATATGTCATTATTACTTCTGATTAATGTTATTAGCTCTTCAAAGTGGTGCAGCCTGACCTAATTCCACCTCAAATGTGTCTTGTTAGAGACTGATAGTGCAGTGTGATGCATTAAGAGAGACAAATGAGGAGCTCCGGTGTGCACAGATGCAGCAGGATCACCTGAGTCAAACAGGTACTGCTTTATCTTCAGAGACTCTTACTTGGATTAGAGGTTTCTTTAAGTGTGCTAAGTTAAACCCCTCATGTGATTTCAGGTGAATCTCGTTTCAAAAGCCATGAGAATCTCGCTGCTGAAATTCTGCCAGTGGAATATAGGTGAGACCCAAAGGTTGAGGTTGTTTGGGATGTTCATAGGTGGGACAATGACAATGTGAAAAATTCAGTATTTTCGTCAGTGGGATTCTTTAGCACACTCCTTGCTTTGCCCCCATATCGGTGTTAATAATTATTTCCCCATACTAAAATTACTTTGCTTTTTTTCTTAAAACCATCTCAAATTATTGTATATAAATCTGAGTTTGGAGTGACTATTTAAAACTCTTATCTCTTAAAGTTTCAGACATTTTTAAGTTACCTTTCAATAACAAATTGCAAAGTTACCCCAATTATACCATTAAGTACAACCGGCTTGACTCACATTAAAGTTGGGGGAGTGAACAGGACTGTCCTCCTCTTAGTCACCTTCTTAATTAACAGTGGCTTTTTTGTTGTTGTTTTCGATTCAGAGAAATGTTTATTCGGCTGCAGCATGAAAATAAGATGCTCCTGCTGAAACAGGAAGGAACAGAAAACGAACGGATTGCAGAGCTCCAGGAAGAGCTGGAGCAGAAGCACCGGGCAGTGAACGAGCTGGAAACTGAGAAGAGGTGATGGGTCAAACTCCATCTTAAAATACACAAAAAGTGATCTCTGGAATTTCAGGGTCACCTGTGCCTTGCATCTGTAGTGTAGGACACTTTTCTTTCACTGGTGTAATCATAAATAAAGGATGATGAAGCAAAGAAGAAGGAAAAGGGTTTAAGTGTGGTACATCTGTGTGTACCATACCCTGAAGGAGGTGTTGTTTACAGGACACTCTTCTTCACTCTGGGTGATTCTTGGTAGACCAAGAATGGATGTGAGCTCTATTTCTAGAACTTCAGACTGTTAGACCATGAATTTTCTGTCAATGAATGCTGAAACATTTTACTAGAATAGGGAAAGTTTTGATAGTTACGTTTTCTCAGAATTTGAAATGACTGTAGGAATTGAATTATAAAATGTCCATGTGTTTGTTTCAGCAGAAGTTCCAGTCAAATTAAAGCATTTGAAATCAGTTTAGTTTTGGCTTAAGTCATGCTGGGTAGACTCTCTGAAAAACTAATGAAACAGAAAAATCTGTCTGTGAACTATTTAGATGGGCAATAACTCTGTTTTCCTCCTAAAAAAGGCTCAGTGAAGAGCGAATTGGAGGATTGCAGCAGCAGATTGAAGATCTGCAAAAGACTTTACAGGAGCAGGGATTCAAGACTGAAGGAGTAAGTGAAACATTTTGCCAGTTTTGTTTAAAATTCTCCAGCGTAGCATCAAGTTCTTTACTTAGATATGCATCTTATTTTTCAGTGTATCTGAGAAATGCTTCCCTATCAACTGCAGTTCAATTGAAAAGCTCATGTTTTATGTGATTCCTTCTATAGAACTATAACCCTTCTACTTTACTTTAAAAGTCCCTGGTTTTATCATTCAATGGATTTACTTGCTTTGGCCTGTTTAGTTTTGCCAAGTATTCTTAGTTGATCTGTAAGAGCACTTGAATGTTGCATGGTATAAAATACTGAAATACAACTGAATTTTAACTCTCTCCTTTCACAGTCCAGCAACCTGAAGCAGAAACTGGAAGCACACATGTAAGTAAGGCACATGCATCCACAATATCTTATTTATACTAAACAGAGCACAGGAACTGCATACACTTGGTAGGGATGTCTTGTTTTTCTAAGCCCCTGATTTGAGAATCATGCATAAAGCGAGTTAAATACTGGTGTTGTAGTTTTGGTTACTCTGACCATGATGATCTTGTAGTACCAGTGCCACTTCACCGTCTCTTCATCACCACCAGCATTTTAACTGTTCTGATTCTACAACAGACTGCTAAAACCATCACTCAGAGTGTATTCCACTCTCCAGAAATATTTCCAGTCCTTTCAGCAGATGTAGTTCTTGCTAAGAGGATGCTGAAGGGGCTTGAAATTGAAATTGTTCATTTTCCTGGTTTTAACTAAAGGAGCTTCAATTCAGAAGTCACTACTTTTATGATATTAATATTTCTGTCCAAAACCTGAAGAATTGCCAGAACTTAAAATAATTATTTAAATAATTATGTCATGAAGTTTAAGCTTCCAGCTGTTAAACCTGAACTTATTTGTGAGCTTAATCCTTAGCCCAACTTTCCATTCCCAGGGAAAAGTTGAACGAGGTTCATGATGAGTTACAGAAGAAAGAGGCTGATCTTGCAGAGCTCCAGCCTGATGACAGTCAGAACCGTGAGTTGTTTTGTAGGAGATGAGTTGGGGTATTTTTGGTATAATACAATGTTAAGTTTCTTCTGAATTTATTCCCATATCCACTGGCCTATGGGATACTTGTCTGGGTGAGGCTTTTTGCTGCAGCTCAGTTTTAAATCTGAACTGGGGGGTGTGGAGGGGTTTTGTGTGTGGTGGTAGGCAGGGAGAGGATCCTGAGGGAGATGAGGTTTGTTCAACAAACTCTGTAAAACTCTGTAAAATGGGATTTCAGGGTCAGGTGGGACAACTGAAACAAAAATAAGAAGTTAAACCGTCTAAACTTCTAGCTTCTACATCATTCTCTGTTTGAGGGGTGGTGAAATCAAGAGAACACAGAAGCCCTGAAAGTACCATGTCTGGTTTTTCTTTGTCTTTGTTTATGATTTCTGTAAACAGCCCAGAAGATTGGAGAGCTGGAAGCAGCTTTACGAAAAAAAGATGAAGATATGAAAGCAATGGAAGAAAGATATAAAATGTACCTTGAAAAAGCAAGGAATGTGAGTGGCATGTTTCTGAACATATGCATTCCTCCCTCATAAATTGTTAAACAGATTGAGTGTGTGTCCCCACCTCCCAGTTAAAAGCTGCAAGCTGCAGTTTTAGGCAGATTGTTCAACTGCGGTCAGTTGAGTCTGAGAGAATAAAGAGGGTTTAGGCTGAGCAGGAGGTGCTGTAAGGATTCCTTTGGACCCTTTGCTCTCTGTTGTAGGGTGTAATAGCCTGACCAATGCCCAGCCTGTTCTCACATTCCTCCTTTGAGCAGATGAGATGCAGAGCTGTTGAGAATCAAACAGACCAGTAATGCTCTTGTTTTGCCTTGTCCAGGTGATAAAAACCTTAGACCCCAAGCTAAACCCAGCATCAGCAGAAATTATGTTGCTCAGAAAACAGATACTGGAAAAAGACAAAAGAATTGAAGCACTAGAGGTAAAAATTTTACATATATTTAATAATAACTTCTAATATGCCCTGTTTCTGATATTAGCCATTCAAGATACTGTTACCTAGTGATTTCTGGTGATCGGCTGAAATTCTGAAAGGATTATTGACAGCAGTCCAAATATTTAAAAAAAACCAAAAAACTGGGGAAATGTACATGGAGTTTCACAGCAGTATTGATGTGGCTACTTGCAATATTTGCCTGAGCAAATACAGAACTCCTCAGCATGATTCAGTAGGCTGATAGGTCTGGCTGTATAAATGCTGGGGCCTCACATTTCTTTTATGTAATGAGTACTAGGGAAGTATATTATATAATAGCAATTAGTCAGTCACTGGAGGTACAGCCTTTGCAGGTGAAAAATTACTGAATTATTTATAGATTTTCTGATACACAGCAGACCTCTTGTGCATTTCCCCACACAAACCCTCAGAATAAATTTCCAAGTTCCATTTGTGTTTCTGACTGCAACTTGTGCAGGCTGATATTTATCTCTCAGGTTTTTATGAAAGAATCTTTGTTTACACTTGTAGCCTTTGTAGTTGTTTTGTGTATTGAAGCATTTCTGCTGCCTGTGTTTATTTCACTCAGTGGAGTGCAGCAGGTTTATGCAGATAAAAATTTGTGTTTTAACTGAGGTTCGTCTCCTTGCAGAATGAATACAAAATGGCCAAGCTACGTGACTATGAGGAAAAGCTGATTGTAACGGCATGGTACAACAAGGTGGGTCAAAAATCCACTTACTGAAACATCTTTTGCTACATGTGCCAATTAAATCTCAGTGAACCTAAGAAACACAGCGGGGAAAAATTCTGTGCGCATACTAAGCCAGCGTGAGCAGGATGGATAATTCTTTTCCTCCTGCTTTTGCTGTTGTTTAAGTTGTTGTTTAACTCTTGCAGAGCCTGACTCTGCAGAAGCTGGGCATGGAAGCCAGGCTGGTGGGCAGCAGTGGCAGCTGCGGGGCCGGGCCCGGCCGCTCCTTCCTGGCGCAGCAGCGTCACGTCACCAACACCAGGAGGAACCTCACGGTGAAAGTACCAGGTGCAACAGCTGATTAAACACCAGGACATGAGGAAAACTCACATGCTAAAGTGCCCTTAAATGTTTTATACTTTTCCACTTTACCTACTTGATGGAAGAGGAGGTTAGAATGGCGGGCAGCTGCGAATGGCAACATCAGAACCTGTCAGGAAGGGATTCAAGTGATCAGCCAGAAAGTAGCACGTAGTTTTCCAAGTAGATTTAATAACTGCAGCATGTACAAGCACAACTTAAAAGATTTCTATTTGTCTTGAGATTATATTGTAAATATGAAATTTGGCACTCTATATTTAAAACTCTATTTAAGTGGGTTTGGGCTAGAAGGTTGACTTTTATAATGGAAAGATGTTATGCAAAGGTGTACTTCAGGAAAATGGCACTACTGGGCATTTTTGATGGGCTCTTGTGAAAATAGATCTAAAAGATCAGTAATGTCTTTTTTAAAAAAAAGACTATTTTAGAATAGAAAGTACAATTTTAAAAGCAAGAAAGTACTTGCATTTATAGAAGAAGAAAATAAAGGTGTGGTACCAGTTGTTATGTAACAGGAGACAGGATTTGTTTTGTGAGAAGCAGAGTTTATCAGTTTATTTAAAAAAACAAACAAAGCAAAGCTGAAGTTGGTGCATATATACATTGAGGAAAACCTGTCTTTAAGATGTTGAATTCACTCAAGCCAAAAAAGCTTGTCTTTTCCTGGGTCAGAAAAAAGCTATTATACTAACTCAGAAGTCTGGGCTGTTGGTATTCTGCATTTATTTGCAGGAAGGGGATTAGTTGGGAAGGAGCCCTGTTTATTTCAACCTATTTATACAACCCTGTGCATGGAAATTGCATTTCCTCTTTTTTTTTTTTTTTTAATGTAGTTTAATTTCATTTATTCTTCATTTATTTCCTCGTACTAGGCAGAGGAATGAGAGATGGCTTTGGCAGTTACTGGCAGTAGAGATTGTTTGTTGGCAGGGACAAAAGTGCATAAACCGTAACAGTTAAATAGAAGATGAAATGGGGGTTGATACCTGAAATCTGTGTGCAGGAAGTTGCTGTCTTTCAGAAAACTTGTGACTTTATTTCCCAAATGCCTAATTCTTGTTTTGCATTGTATTTTTAAGGAACTTGTTAATGTCTGTTCTTTGAAAATGGTCTAGAAAAAATTCGTTATACCCATAGTTAAGTAAAATAAAATTGCAGCGGCCCTGAAAATGAAAATAATACACTTAAAGTAGTGTTTGAGGGTGCTAAACCAGACCACCAGCTAATATAAAACTCAGCTGCCTGTGAGAACAAAAACACACCTGTCTCACCATTAAGGCAGTCTTTCATTTGAGAACAGGGTTCAGCTTTACAGAATTTTTAGGTTTTGAATTGTGACATTTGCATAGTGTGTCATTTTGCCTGCCCCTCACTGTAGCTTGTCCTTTGATTTCTTCCTTTCCCAACATCCTGAATTTTTAATTGGGCATTGCACGAAATGCCAGAGAAAAGGCAAGCAATCATTTTTGATCCTTAGGGTTGCTTCTTAGTTGTGGTGGTTGTTTTACAGTGCTGTAGGTATGAATAGGCATTAAACAGATTTCCTCCTTCAAAAGGCATCGTTGCAAAGCCTGTCTTGTGCTAAGTGTGGCATGAGCCAGCCACGTGGCTCTTGGGGAGTTGTCTGTGGTGGTGTTCTTCAGGACTCCATGCTTTTTTTGGACTACCTCGTGGGTTTTGAGGTCTTTCATTGCTGCAGTGGTGTTAGTGGAGTCGGTGTTTTTAAGGTACAATTGCATATTTAATCTGCCAGTGCTGTGGGTGGGAGGGAGGTGGTGGTGGTGGTGGTGAGCCAGTGGAGCAGATGAAGTCTTAGCAAGATGCTTCCATTCCTAAAGTCTGGTATTTGGTGTGTTCTAGTGAAACGTGGAGCTGTCTCTGATGGTGTTGAGTGGGTCTCTTAACCCTCGTTCTTTGCAGCATGGAAACGTTCATGGATGTCCTTCAAATACTCCTGTAGTGTTGGTAGGCTTGATTTGTTGTACTTCTTCCAGTAGTGGAGCTGTGTCAGTAGTCTGTCAGGTGCTGAATAGTGACAAACTTGGAGCAAATGTCTTTGACTTACACTTCTCAAAACTGCAGACCCTGGACCAAAAAATAACCAATTACTGAGAACCTCCCTATCATTTAATTGGAAGTTTGTCTTCTGACAAGTGATGGAAGAATTTAAGTCCCGAACTACAGGCAGGGATCAGCCGTTTTCAGGGCACAGTTGTCCCTAGCAAGCACGTTGAGGTTGCCAAAATGAATCTGGTTTCCAGGTATTGGGTGAGATGTTGCTCATTTGGGACTTTTCCAAACTGCTAAGAGTGAAGCCCTGTGAATATCACTGAAGGGTTTCTTTGGGACTGAGAACCTGTTTAAAAGCAGCTGTTCCATGACTGGTTAAACCTGGACTCTGTCCCGTGAACGAGGAACTGATGTGTGGAAATAAATACTGGATTATAAGCCATGGTGTTATATTCACTTCAGCTCATCTGCCTGTGCAGGAAGGACCATTAGATCAGGATCATTTTAATGTTTGCTGCGTTTGTGTCAACCCAAAAAGCTGCTAAAAGCACTGCTGAGCTACAGCTGAGCTGCGTCCAGCGTGTAGCAGTGCTGTCAGTCCATGTCCTTGGATGCACCACTGCCGAGGCAGGAGGAACAGAGAGGCCCCTTGGCTCTCCCGGCAGGTGAATTTGTGCCATCCCAGCAGCACAGTTCAGAGCAGACTCAAATAGGAGGTGACATCACTGAATACTGCTGAAGTTAAACAGCATTATTAGGAACTTAGCCAGTTTCCAGTAAAACGGGTAATGTAGATCCAAAGAAACGAAAAATACGTTCGGACTGACATATCATTTGTTAATTATTTTTATATAAGATTAATTACTATGGAAGAGAAGTGTTTTATAGCAATAATACAAAATGTGGACTAGTAGGTTCTTTTACTCAAGATGGGTCAGGCAGCAGTTTTGAGAAGATTCTTTTGCAACATCCTTATTATATAGTGCATTAAGAAACGTACACTGAAAATAAATTTTCCACCTGATTTTTTGTTCATTTAAAAAAAATATATATATATGGGTATTCTATTTTCTATGATATACACTTACTTGGAAATAAGTATTATAAGCAATACTGATGTTCTATTTAGGTAGCCATAATTAGAAAGTAGAAAATGCAAACAATGGTTTAGGAGTTGGTAATGTCAGATAATTTTCTTACTTGTTTCTTTTTCCCTTTCCCCTAAAGTTGGAGTTAAGGTTGTCAGTGTATTGGTGTCTACATCTTCTGTTTAAAACAAATGTAAGCACTGTGTTGCATAGAACTCAAAAAATTGCACTAATTTTTAAACTTTTGGTTTTATTTTTTTCTTTGGGAAAAATCCTTTTATATTCACATAAAGGTTTTTAAAATGAATTCTTTGGTGTCTTTATTCCAAGTCACGTATTTAATGGTCCCGAGATGGTGTTTCTTGGCAATGCACAACCTGATTCTACATGTTGGTACACTTACACCATCTCAAATAATATCCTGTTTCAGGGTTAGACACGTATTATAACGTGGGAATGGATGGAATGAGCTGTGCTGCTCTCCTCTGCTGTTTGCAGTTCATTCCTCCCACCAAAGCTGGTTCCCTCTGCTCAGCCCACAGACACTTGTCTCAGAGCTGGGCAGGGGCCTTGTGAAGAGAGAAGCTGAAACCCTTCTGCAGCTGAGCTGTGAAGTGACCCCAGTAATTCCTCCTTGCTGCTGAGGGAGGTGAGGGTCTCTGCCTGTTCTTAGCCCACCTGAGAGGACACGGAGACAGGTACAGCTCTAAATCTCCTTTCTTGCATTTATTCAGAGAAGAAAACTGCCTGCCCTGCAGGTGATTTATGTGTTCCATTCTTAGTGCCATTGCCAGCTCTGGTTCCCTGAGCACTACCCCCAGCCCAGCTGTGCAGGAAGCACGAGCTGAGCTGCAGGATGTGTTCAGTCCTCACCCTGTTTGCTTGCAGCTTTCTGGCAGCTCCTGAAGAGCCAAGCACTGCAGCAGGAGTTGTATGTGTTCAGGTGAGGGGTGTCCCTGGAAGAGTGCAGGATCAAAGCCCTGAGTGCAAAGGAAAGGAGGAGCTGAGGTCAGTCATGTGTGGGAGATGGTTTAGATGGAGGGGGCAAAATATCCAAGAAACATGTGAAATGTGTTCTGCTTTTGGAATTTAACTAACCCAGCAGAGGCCTACAGAGGAGGCTTTTGGATAGAGCAGCAGCTTGGGAAAGGAAATGGGAATCTGAGCAGAGCAGTGGGGGGGAAATGTACCACAAACAGTCAGATGACACCTGTGAACTGGAATTGTTTTGGGAGTAATGCTCACACAGCAGAAACTTACCACTGTTCCCCTCCCCTGTTCCCAGTCAATTCCAGGCATGCAGCCCACTTGCAGCCTTCACCTTTAGCTTCTCTCAGGGAAGGAAAAGAGAGGAGATCAGATCTAGGAAGTCAAATTACTTCCTTGTTTCTGCTGGAAAGGGGAGGTGGGGGGAGTCTGTGGCAGCAGCAGGTTTGGAGGGCAGCTGGCATGAGGAGAGGAGGGGTGGAGGGCTGGGGCTGACCAGGAGTGGGATGAGACAAGTCTGCATCTAATCCATGGACTGGTTTGTGTCCTACTAAGTGTCCTCATTTCTCCACCTTATGGGTCTGTGAAATGGTCTCAAGTACCAGAAAAGTATCTCAGTCCAAACTCTTGTTTCCACTGGCACAGAAAATCCCAGGAGGTGGCAGAAGCCCCCGCCCAGCCGGTGCTGAAGGAGCTGTGCCAGAAGTTGTGTTCTGGGAGAAATTTGCTTTCTCTAGGAAGAGGTGAGCAGTACTCCAGGGGAAATTCAAAAGAGGAAAAGACTGCTCTCTGCTCATTTCCTCAGCAGGAGAGCAGGAGCTGGAGGTGTGTGTTTCTGGTGCTGTGCTGATTTCCTGAGGCAGCCCCCATCCTGCTCCTGGGAGCTGCAGCTTCTGCCTGGAGGCCTCAATAGGCTCCTTGTGGTGCAGCTGTTTCCCAGTTCAGTGCATTTACTTGTGTTAACCATTGGTTGCCAATCTCAGGACCGTTTTCATTGTGTAGATGATGGTTCAAAATAGTCATTTGTTGCTGTTATTTTCCAAGGCACCCTTTTCCTCATTAGACTGTTGAGTGCAGTTTAACCACATCGTGTATTGCTGGAGCTCACCCCACTGCCCTTGGGCACACCAGCCACCCTGTGATGCTGGGCAGATAAACAGGGAGGATTTTGCATATTGTGATTCTAGCTGTGCTGCCAGGACCATTTTTTCCATCACTTCTGTAGGAATTGCCTTTGGTTTTACAGTGCCAACCTCCTGCAGTGCAGGGGCAGAGACACAGGGCATGGCCAAAGCACACAGCCCGTGTTGGTCTTCACTTCAACAAGTCACGACAAAAATGCTTTGATGAGGATTTATTGGTGTATGAGACAGGTGTTACAGAGTGACTTTTCTTAGAGAAGCACATATTAAGGAAATGTCAAATGCATTCTTGTGTTAGTGTTATAAAACAAAGGCTGGTATTGCTCCCAGGCTGATCCCGTGACCACATCATCAGGGGATAGAGTGCAAGGTCTACTTGGAAAAGAAATGTTTTTGCAATTGCTTTGAAAGAAACAAACCACCCAGCCTTCCCCTGGAGCTGTCAAGGGCTTGTTTTCAGCACCCCTGACAGAGGATTTTCCATGTGAGGACAGTGGCCCGGGCTTCCCTACCGAGGCACAGCACAGATCTTGTAGGGCTGTGGGGCCATTGCGATGCCTATCATGGGCTGGAGGCTGAGCGTGGTCTCCGGGGGGACCTGGAAGGTGAATTTCTGGAGCAGGGAGGCGAAGAAGAGGAAGAGCTCGGAACGGGCCAGCAGCTCACCCAGGCAGGAACGCTTCCCTGTGGAGACAGCAACCCACAACATGCTCAGACTGTGCTTCTGCTGCTGAAAATGC
Source organism: Regulus satrapa (assembly GCA_013396955.1). NCBI lineage: Eukaryota > Metazoa > Chordata > Aves > Passeriformes > Regulidae > Regulus > Regulus satrapa. The sequence continues at coordinate 363,773 of VWZN01013643.1, read as the reverse complement.
TTCTGCCTGCCCTTGGGACTGTGGTCCAGCTGCGTTACCCCATTCCTGGATGAGCTTTTCAATCCAAACCAAGCTTCCCAATAATAACGTTGGCATTACAGCGTGATCTGCCCCCCAAACTCAGGGACTTTGTGCGAACAATTCACACACACACATGACCTGGAGGTGCCCATGCTGGGAGAGCTCACCAAAGAGAGCTGCCAGAGGAGATTGTGGTGCTGGTGAGGGAGATGGGTGCTAAAAGCAACTGCCCCAGAGCAGCTGCTGGCTGGGGAACCCTGTGGTGGCAACAGTGAGGCCCCTGGTGAGCTCAGCCATGTGGGAGCAGGAGCACAGAGCCATGGCCTCAGTAAAGATAATCCCAGTGTCTCTGAAATTTTAGGGGTTTTTTGAATTTTGTTTTGTTATTCAGCCTCATTTCTGTGCATGTGAAAAGAGACACAAAAGGGCTCCCAGTGTGGTTGTGGCGCTTTGGGGAGACCATGGGAGCATTTTGAGCAGTGTCTCCCAGGGTGCATCTGCCCTTTCCCTTTCTATTTTTCTCTCTATCCCCATCCTGCAGTTGGAAACCCAGGCATGTGCACATGTGCACCATAATTCAACAAATCTTACCTGTAGAAAATGGTAGAAAATACTCATTTTTCCAGAACTTCCCATCCTTCAGAAAATGCTCAGGGTTAAAAGTATCAGGGGTTTTCCACTCATTCTTGTCAAACAGCAGAGACGTTAAATTTGCCATTATAACAGTGCCCTAAGAGGAAAAAAAGGAAAAATAAATCACACTTTCTCTGGAACTGACAGCAGGAGGGGCAGTTTTAGCTTCTAGTTTCCTCTCCATGAAGAACACCCTTAGTCAAACTCTACTGAAATTATTTGTGCAACACCCCACTGCAGGCCCAGATTTTTTACTTCTTGTCTGTTTGGAGGTGCAGTTACATATCTACATTTTCCCCTCATCAGCATCATTTTTATTTGTACTCTTGGGCCAAAGTCCCTGGAAGAGCTGGGACCTCTGCCTCAAAGGCACGTGTGGGGGTGTGGCACCACTTAGGGAGCTGGAGAACATTGGGTGGCAAAAATCCATGTTCAGCAGGAGTGAACTCTGGACAGGGCAGGGACAGTGTCTGCACAGGAGGGACCTGGCCTGGCACCGTGGCTGGGAGTGTTCCTGGAGTCCCAGCACTCCCGAATTCACCTTTGGGATGTAGTAACCATCCACGTAGGCATCCTCGGATGCCATTCTTGGCACGTTGAAAGGGACAACGTTGCCTTTCCTCTGCACTTCGTGGATGACAGCGTTGGTGTAGTGCAGGCTGTTCCTGTCCTCCAGGGCTGGCGGCCGTGCCTGCCCGATGACCGCATCGATCTCGGCTTGCACCCGCGCTGGGGGAAAGAGCAGGAATGAGCCAGGGAAAAAACCCTTGGAGCAATGCAAGGTTACTGCTGTAGGGGTCTACCAAGGGACCTGGGCCACTGTCGACGCTTCTTGTGTGAGCGTGGAGACATTCCCAATGGTCTCTCGCAGAGCTGTGAGGGATAAGAGCAAGGGAAGACACCGAATTCTGTTAGCTGTACCTTGAATTTCTGGATGCGTGGCCATAAAGAGCAAAGCCCAGCGGAGGGTTGAGGACGTGGTCTCAGTCCCAGCAAACATCAGGTCCAGCGTGCAGGCCATCAGGTGTTCCTCCCGGAAGGTGTCACTGTCATGGCCCTGCACGAGAAGGTGTGTTAGTGCCACCGGAACAGCGAGGATGTCCAGGCTTGGTTCAGACCTCCCCAAGGATTTTGGCAGAAGCTGCTGACCCCCTGCATCCCCATCCTGCTGATGGGTGGCCTGAACCTGATGGCTGTCCTGAGCTCATAGAAAGCCACACGGGTAGCTCGGCTGGAGAATCTGGGCTCCTTTCCCATCCCTTCTGATTTCTAAGCCCCGCTCCCGCAGGGTTTTCTCCCCACTGCTGACCTTGGAGATCTCCAGCAGGTAGCTGTCGATGTAGTCCCGGCTCTCTGAGGGGTTCCAGTCCTCCTTGTGTTTGTTGATCTGCTCTTCCATGAATTTTTTCAATAACCGCCAGTTTTTAAAAATGGTATGGTGGGCTCCAGGTATGTACTTCATTATGGATGGGAAATTGTTGTACAGCTTTCAACACAGAAGGAGAAGAAAAAATTGAATAAAGGACTTCAAAAACTCTTCTGACATCAAGACTTTAGCCTGCAATTGCACTTCCTGAATTTCTGGAGCTGGTGGAAACAGCTCAGCTCCAGAAGAGCAGAATTGTCATTATGGGGTAAGTTGTGTGTTACCCACTTTCAGCTGGCAGGTTGGCAATCAGTGGGCAGGAAAAGTGATTTTGGGTGAGAGAGAGCAAGCAGCATGAGCATGGCACAACTTATACAGAAAGGAAAAAGAAATGACAGGCAAATCTACGCTGTGCAAAGGAATTGGGAATGACAGGTTTGGTGATGACAACACTGTGACTTATGAGGATGAGTCTAGAGAAGAAACTGGCGCAGGGTTGGAGGCAGGGGGGCTGTACCTGGCTTGTGACAGCTCCATGGAGGACAGTCATTTCATACATCAGCTTCAGCAGCCTTTGGAAATCCTCATCGTGGTATTCAAACCGATTGCCAAAGATGAGGGAGCAGATGACATTTGAAACAGCGTTAGTGATTTTAAGCTGAGGGTTGAAGGGATTCCCTGGAGAAGAAAGAGACCAGTTCTCTTCCACTCTTCTCAGACAAGGAGAAAACACATCAGAGGTAAAATAGTCAAAACATGAATGAAATGAGTGGCCCCTAATGGGCACTGTCCTATGTCAGTGCTTTTCTGGGGTGCCTGGGTGACCCCATGAGCTGCCAAGCTTGGCAGGGCAAACCCAGTGGTCCCAGTTCAGTCAGCTGTTGGAGATTTTATTTAATTAGGAAAGCAAGGTCTGCAGGATGTATTTTGAATTCATTGGAAACCTCGGCGTTTATGCACACACGGTGGTTCCCAGAGGAGCAGGCTGAAGGTGGGCTGTGAATCATGCTGTGGGTGTTGCCTGGCTGCATTCCCCAAGCCAGCTGGAAGGCAAAGCACCTGCAGGAAGGAGCAGGGATGCTGGCAGGGTTGTAGCATCCCTTGCAAGGTGGGCTATTTTTCAGCATGCAGTGAAATGGTAACAGGCCCTACCAGTTCCTGCCTTCAGAGCTGCTGAGGGCGGTGGCACTCACCCTGCTCGTCCCTGAACACATCCCCGAGGAACCGGCACTCCTCCTGGATGCGCTCCTCCAGGCTCCTCTTCCCCAGGCCGAAGTTCCGCAGCGTGGTCAGGGTGAACCTCCTCTGTGCCTTCCACAGGTGCCCGGTGGAGGAGATCAGTCCTGGCAGGAACACCCCCCATGAGCCAGGGCTGATCCCCCTCTGAGTGGAGAGAAGCTCCAGGGCTCTGCCTCTGTCTCCAGCTGTCTCAGACCTCTGCTCGGACATTACAGCTGAGGGAGAACTCACCGATCTTGCTGAACACCTCCTCGTCGAGGGGGATGTCAGGGCGGGCCATGAACTTGTCCCCTTGGTTCACGAGCACTTCCTTCACCAGCCGCATCCCATTTACCATCACAAACTTCATGCTGCCCATCTGCAGGCCGAAGATGTCACCGTATCTTTTGCTTAGCTGGGGGGTGACATAAGTAAAAGGGATTTTCATTTGCAATGAATGTTCCTAGTGAGACCAGGACAGCCCTGTCAGGGGACATGGGTAAAAATAAGGGAAGAGTGGGAGGGGAGACAGAATGTGTGCACTCTGCCTGAGGGCGTAATCTTTTTTCTTTCCTCTTTTCCTGAATTAGTGATCGGGAGATGATGTTAATTTGCCATAAATCAAGTAAACCTCACCAAGTTTGATTTTTCAGTCCTATGTTTTTCTAGTTTTTGTTTCACCCCACTCCAGCCCCCACTCAGACCTGTAGGGTTTGTACATCTGTGACTGCACCTGTGGGACCATGCTGTGAACTTTGCCCATGGAATCACTCCACACTTGTCACCCTGCTTGTCAGGTAAATGTCAGTGATGAGAGCAAACCTCCTGCCTGCCCTCACGATCTGTGGGCTGTGGGTTATGCCCCTCCCTGCACGGCCAGGATGTGTAGCTGCAATCCCTCCATCCCTTCCCCACGCTGCTCAACACCCACGTACCCTCTCCACTGTGACTGCAGGATCTTTGAAGTCCAAGAGATAGACGTGCCCCAAAAAGGGAAGGCGGACGGGGGTGGGAGGGAAATTCTTTGGATTTCTGTTCTTCATGTAGTCAGCGATGAGCAGGAAGATGAAGAGGAAGATGAGGAATGTCTGCAGGGAGATGCTGTCCCAGAGGAAGTGCAGCATGGCTGGATGGTGGGGCTCTGCAGGGATGTGTCCCACAGCAGGTCAGGCAGGTCGGGCTCACAGGGCACCCCTGAGGCCCCCAGGGCCAGGGGGAGATGGGCGATGTGCTGGCACAGCTGTGGGTGCAAACACAGGACAGCAAGCAGTGGCTTTTTTTGCTGCCTGCTGCTTCTGAGGCTACATTCAGATTCCTGCTTTCCCAGCTTTCAGAAAGGATTAAACCCCTTCTTGATTAAACAGAAACATTCCCTCTGATCTGATTTAAAAAAACCAAACCCCACCATGAACCAGAACACCCCCAACTTCTCCTTTACCCTCCAGCCCCCCAGCAGTACTTGACTGAACGCCAGTGCTCCATGCCCTTGTCTAAATGACAAAAATGATCTTTGTGCGATCGAGATAAAAACCTGGCAGTTTCAGCGTGCTGTTCCCACAAGCCCATCTCTCAGCATGACCCTGCTCCCTCCTTCCCACGTTCCCTCACCGTGCTACGTCCCAGTTTCAGCTTCTCAGTGCCACGGAGTTGCCCGCTGCTCCCAGAGCCTCACGCTTCCCTTGTTTACAGCAGCTCCTGCCTGGTACGAGGAGTCCAGGGCCAAGCCCCAGGTCTCAGGGGACATCCGAGATAAGGTTGCACAAACCTTTCACAAACCATCTGACTCAGTTTCGTGTTTCCGTGTGTCTGTGTGACGTGGGCTGCAGTAAACAGCTGTCCCGGAACTCGGTGCTTTCTAAGCACCATCGTTTTCTGCTCTCCAGACCAGTGCAGGCAGAGCATGCTCTGCAGATGGTCTGGCTCTGGCCATCCCTTCCCACCTGCCTCATCCTTTGGGTCATGGCCCGCGGTGAAGCTGCTCCAGAGCCCCACAGAGCTCATGAAGGTGCTGAGAAGCCGATGCAGATGCCCAGCTCTGCAGGCTGGGGCCCTTTGGGGGTAGCTGGCAGCAGAATGTGCTGCATTTTCCCACCCAGGAGCAGCTCTGGGCTAGGGAGGTGTTCATGCACATGGACCATGGGGAATTTTGACATGTTAAGTTGTGTTTTACTGTGAAAAAGCAAGGAGCAGCAGAACTCTGCCCTTGCACCGTGTGGCTCTGTCACGGCCCTCTGCAGTCATCAGCTTCCACCTCCTGCTCTGGAGAACATTTTGGGTTCCTTTCCTCTCTTCTAGGGGCATCAGTTGTAGCTGTTGGGATTGCCCAGAGCTGATGACAAGGCACAGAGGTGCAGCAGAGCCACTGGACTGATGCCATACACATGTTCTCCATAACCCTTACACTTGGGAAGCTGGAGAACTCTCTGGTTTATTGTGGAATTTAAAGGGGAGAGGTGTGTTTTTGAGAATATTTCTTTTCACCTCTGGATTTTAAGCACACTTAGGTATGAGCCCCTGGAGATGCACACGTTTGCCAGCAGTGACATGAGAGGATTCACTTGAAAATTAAATAAATTCATGCCTCCTGCCTTCAAGGTATGGCACCACTGCATTTAATTTAAGGAAAAAAGAAAAAGAAGATTACTTCAATCATTTCTTTTATCCAGGAGTAGGGGGAGGAACCCCTAAAGTAATGAAGAAACACAAGCTGGAAATTAAACAGAGAAGAGATCAATATTTATTTGCTAAGCCAGTGCGAATAATACAAGCTGTAGCCACGTGCCAGAGGTCAGACCTACAGCACAATGAATACAAAAACAGAGAGAAACCAGTGCCTAGTCCCGAGTGGCATTGAAGACTTCATAGGTGGAAAAAAAAAGTCCCTGGCTCTTTTATGTTTTCTCTTTTACAAAGACAAAAACACAACATGGGAGCCCATGACTGTGAAACAATAATTAAAACCGCAGCAGGATTAAAGCGATGAGTGGAAGGACAGCTCAGTGACAGAATCCCCGCGCGCCCAGCGTGGCAGGGATGTGATGTGCAGAGGACTCTCCCCTGTGGCATAAATCTGCCACTGCACAGCGATTGCTTTGTACCGCAGCAAAGCTGTTATTGCTGGGCACGGAGCAGAAAACCAGTGGAAATGAAACTCGATGTAATCCTCTTTTCCTGTTAACTATTCCATATCCTACGAGGGTACCCACAGAAAAGTCACTTATGAAAGGTGAGAAACAAAATAAAAACAACAACAAAAAAAACCAACTCCAAAGCAAACGAAACAAAACAAAACAAAAAAAAAACCCAAACAAACAAACAAAACCCAAGGGGAAAAAGAATCATCTTTGCTGTGACTACAGCCCAAGCTGAAGCCCACAGGAGGCAGCATTTCTAAGCATAAATGCTTGGTCACAGAAATGGACAATTCTCTACATTAAGTGTTACCTGAAGAGAGCTGGCACAGGAAGAAGCTGTGTCCATCACGCAGGGTGCCCTGTCCCAGCCGCTTCCTCGGCCCCACGCAACATCCATGCTGCTCACACACAGACACAAATCTTTGCCAGAAGCAGAGGGGAAGTGCTGAACTTGTGACTTCCCACCACAAAGCCACTGTTCCGACACTTCCTTCCTAAGGGCCAGCAGTGCTGAGCCACCACAGACACAGCCCTTCCAACACTCCCTGCTGCTCCCTTTGTGCTGCCTTCAGGTGAACTGCTCCGCAGCAACCCCAGGGGATAATTTCATTGCAGCTTTTCTGATTTGTATTTTACTAGCACATACATTTCGCTTTTCTAATATAAAACTGCTGTATCTTGTTTTTATAGCCCTTACTGACCTGCTGGATGCCCAACTCCTTGTGCCATCTCATTTGGGTTGGGCTTTGGTAGAAGCTGCTTCTACTCCCTTGTAGCCTCCTAATTAAAATTTCCATATACTCTAAGAGAGCCAAAAAAAGAGAAACTTGCTGCTGCTGCAGAGATCTCTCCTTAGACTTTTTTTTTTAATCTCTGGAAGTGTCCAAGGCCAGACTGGATGGGGCTTGGGGCAAAACTGATTTCAGGGAAGGTGTTCCTGCCCACGGCAGAGGGGTTGCTCTTTAAGGTCCCTTTCAAGCCCAACTATCCCTTGATTCTGTGATTGCCATCACACAGCAGCAATGTGGTGCTGCAGGGAGTGTCCACCACACTGAGCCCAAGCCCACCTGAGGCTCAGGATTGCCTGTTGCCACCTGAAAGTCCAAACTGATGCTGATGAGTCCAAGGCCAGCTGCTCCCTCAGGAGCCCTTGGCTATTCGGGTGCTGCAGCGTTAGGGGTTGCTAATATGATGGACGTGACGGACATATTCCCTATGGAAAAGCCAACGTCAAACCACGCTTTTGCAGCTGGCAGACACCTTCCTGGGAATTGCTGACAGTGGAAATTAGGTAATAAGGCTTTTAAATCCCTGCATTTTGTCAGACTGGTAGCGGGGAGTGGGAATGAGGTGAGAGGGAGAGCCAAAAGGGTTTGTGTTTGTTGCAGCGTGCAGGACGTGGCCCCCTGTGCCCTTCCCCTGCCACCCAGCTGCTGGCGGGTGCTGGATCTCCGGGGGCCATCATTTCGTCCCCGAAGGCCGGGTGTGGTCAGGGGAAGGGCATTTCCCCGCTGCAGGCGGGGCCGGCAGGCCCGGCTCAGCCGCGGGGCACGGCGCGGAGCCGGAAGGGTTTGGGGCAGCGCGTCAGGCTCAGCGTGAAGGCGAAGGACGGCGGCGCTGGGGCCTGGAAGGTGAATTTCTGCAGCAGGGCTACGAAGAAGATGAAGAGCTCGGTCCTGGCGAGCTGCTCCCCGGGACAAGCCCTCTTGCCTGGAAAAGGAGCACAAATAACCCGAAGGAGTCCCGAGCGGGCCCCAGCCAGCTCCGAGCCTCCTCCGGGCCGCGCCGCCTTGCACAGGCTGCGGCGGCTTTTCTTCCTGGAAAGGTTAGGTGGCAATCTTCACCCACACAATCCGCTCAAACCTTCCCCAGAAGTTTACTGCCGAGCGAACTGCGCCTGTTCCGAGAGGCGAGGAGCGGAAACAGTGCGAACAACCCGGTTACGCAACTTGCGCGAGAAGAAAAAGACTGATTTGGGTTTAATCCTGCAGTAACAAATTTATTTCCTTCCCGCTCCGAGTAGGCTCTGTTAAGAGTGACCGGGATTTTCACTGTGGGGATGGGCTGGAAGCTGGACAGGAGCGATACCCCCTACTCTATAAGCAGGAAAAAAAAAAAAAAACCTTGCAAAAAGAAAAGCCCCCTCCCCATCCATCATCCTACCTGCAGAGAAGGGCAGAAAAGCCTCTCGCCTCCTGTAGTGGCCGTTTTCCAGGAAATGTTCAGGATTAAAGGTGTCTGGAGTCTCCCAGACGTTTTTGTCGAACATGATCGAAGTCAGGCTGGTCATCAGGGTGGTGCCCTGCCAGAGGTGGAGAAAAGGGGCGATTATGCTGCGGAGAGGAGCCGATGTGTTTGTCAAACTGGGTTATTATTAGCTCTGTAAACGACAGTGTTTTAAGGGGGAAAAAGGGGTTTTTCACCACCTTAAACTACGTAATTAAATGAGGGTGAAAGGCTGTAGGGTTTTTCACTGGTGTGTGCCTTTATGTGTCAGCGAGTGTTGATCTGAGCCCTGAGCTGCAGTAACAGGTGATGTTAATGCAAACCAACTTTAAATTGGTAGCACTGCATTCCCATAGGAACTTGAAGCAATTTAATCAAGTAATTTTCAATCGATTTGCTTAAATGTGCTTTTTTAGAAAAAAGAAAAAACAAACTGTTCTAGTTTATCTCCACATTCTCCATGAACAAGAGAAATATTCTAATCAATGTAGAGGAAAATGCCTGGATTTTTTAAGTTGCCTCATTGCAACCAGTCATATAGAGGGAAGAGACCAGTTATAGATAAATTGCTTTTGTAATTGCAGAACAATGTGTGTGAAACAATACTCATCACCTGTCTTTCATCAAGTGCTATTTTTAATAGATGATTATTGTTTTGTAGAATTTACTACCCCAAACTGTTTGCTTTCCTATCTTTTCCTAGCCCTCTATCCCCGTAATGTGTTGAAGGTGTCTTTTACAAAATTTAAGGCTTAAACCCTTTTAAAACTGGAAAGTACAACCAGCACCGTAAGGATCTCACAATTCTCCTCTGTAAGGAGGTGAGACCCATACCAGCCCCACGTAATCCATCAAGAGGGCTTGTGTTTTCTATACAATTGTGATATTTCTGTGAGATCCTGCTGGCTGGTTCCCCTCCAGGTGAGATTTGGGGCCTTGGCTGTGAAGACCCTGCTCTGGCGGGATAGAGGCTGGCGGGATGAAGGCTGGCGGGGTAGAGGCTGGCGGGGTAGAGGGCCGGGGGCC
>VWZN01013643.1:336529-353983 GCA_013396955.1 Regulus satrapa | reverse complement strand
GGGATGAAGGCTGGCGGGATAGAGGCTGGCGGGATAGAGGCCGGTGGTCCCCACGCACTTTGGGCAGGCGGAAGCCGGCCAGGGTGGTGTCGCTGGTGGCCATGCGGGGCACGCCCAGGGGCACCACGTTGCCCATGCGCAGCACCTCGCTCAGCACGGCGCTGGTGTAGGGCATCTCCTCCTTGTCGGCCATCGAGGGCTGCCGGCCCTGCCCCACCACGGCGTCGATCTCCTGCTGCACTTTCTCTACAGGGAGCGAAAAAACAAAATTCAAAATATCCCTCCTCATGGAACTTTTAGGGTTGGAGAAGCCCTCTAAAGTGATCAAGGCCAACCGTTAAACCAGCACTGCCAGGCCACCACCAAACCATGTCCCCAAGTGCCACATCCACACTCCTTTTGATGAACGCTTCCAGGGGGATTGCATCACTCCCCTGGGCAGCCTGTTCCAGGGCTGGACCTTTTCAGTGAGGAAATTTTCCTTAATATCCAAGCTAAACCTCTCCTGGCTCAACCTGAGGCCATTTCCCCTTGTCCTGTCCCTTGGGAGGAGAGACTGGCCCCCAGCTGGTTGCACCCTCCTGGTAGAGCACAAGAAGGTGCCCCGAGCCTCCTTTTCCCAATTCTCTCAACGGCTTCTCCTGAGGCTTGTCTCCAAAAGGTTCCCAAGAGGATACCTGGGCACAGGCATATCCAAGGCGTGGCAGAGCTGGAATAACTCCGTTCCCTGAGTTTCCCTTAGCCAATTTTGGGCTAAGCAAAGACCCCTCAGTGGCCCTACCCTGGATGTGGGGGTACGCGGCCATGTAGAGCAGAGCCCAGCGGATGGCAGTCGCCGTTGTCTCAGTCCCAGTTAAGAACAGGTCCAAGGTGGAGCACAGCAGGTTTTCCTCATGGAAATAGGAGCTGGTGTCACCTTTAGTCTTGGAGAGAAAACATGGCAATGAAAACTCTTACTCTGGAGGGGGTGCTTTAAAAACCCAGTCCAAAAATCACCTGTGCGTAACTGAATTTTCCTGCTGCTCTTTTATATCTACCCCTGGACTTGGAAATTTCCAGCCTTTACTTTCACTGGATTTCAAGCCCTACGGACTGTTTTGAAAGACACCCTGATTGCTGTGGAGTGGCTCTTGAAAGCAGGTAGCATTTTTAAATGTCAAGTTTCACAATAGCAAACACAGGCCTACGAGTGCTCATAGAAACACGAACATGTTCCCTGAGAGTCCTCCTACGCTGTGTGACAGAACGAAAAAGGGAAGAAGACAAAGTGTAAATCCTTTCAAATGAAAAAAAAAAAAAAATTCTGTGTGTTTTCAAAGTCATCAGGCTTCTGCTGCTGCTAAAGTTTTATGTGGCAGAGGTAGGGAGGGGAAGGCAACATGTGTGGCAAGAGCTCCCCTGATTAAACGGCCCTGAATCTTCCCTGCTCATTCTGTGGGCTAATCTTTAGGTGGTTTTAGTTATTTCCTTCCTACCTTTTCTATTTCCTTCAGGTAACAGTCAATATAATCTCCTGCCTCAGACTGGTCCAAATCCTCCTTGTGCTTTGCAATCACTCCTTTCACAAAATACTGAAGTTTCTCCCAGTGCCTGAAGATTTTCCTGAAGGGTCCTGGCAACCATCTCATGATCAAAGGAAAAGCATTATAAAGCTGGTAAGGAATCAAACAGAGCAAAAGAGCATTTCTTGAGTTAGAAAAGAGCAGGTATTGTAGTCGAGAGGATGTGACTCTCAATTCATCAACTCTGCCTGCTACTGTGAAAAAACTCATCCTTGCTTTAACATTCCAGTTTGTAAAGATTTGCTTACACAGGTGTTATCAAGTGCAAACAAGATAAGATCTGGACAGGTATTTTTCTGCTGATAAAGTTCTCAAATACTGAGAGGCCAAAGCTGCCCGCTAATAAAAATGAGCCCCTTAGTGTGTCCCCATGGAGGGGACAGAGATCAGAGCTGACCTGTGGTATGTGGCCACACATAAAATACATATCTATGTATATTATAGTATATACATATATATACCAAATCCACCTATTTTGGTTCTAAACATGGAATCTCAATTTTTTTTTTTTCATCAGTAGAAGTTATTTAAGAAATTGGTTGGGATATGGGTGAGGGAAAAGATAGACATTTTCACAGTGTTACTAATTCTTGAAACAGATACTTTTAAGGTTTTCCCTGTTGTTCTTTGGTTATGTCACGCATAAGATTGTTTTCACAATCCTGTAGTGATTTTTTTTTCTCCCTGTGCCCAAATAATTTTAACTTTTTTCCTTGCTTTCATGGTAGACTTTCTGTATAATTCCAATCTAATGTAGAACAATTCTCATGGTCATTTTCCTTTACACATTGCTCTTTTTCTATGGGGAAAGGCAGATTACATCAGTGCATTAGAAACTCCAGTTTATGAGCTCTTACATGCAGCTGAAGCTGGAAAAATAACCAAGTGGCTTTACCTGGCCCCAGAAACTTCCAATGAGCAGCAGTGTTTCAGCCAGGGAGTGCAGCAGTTCCTGGAACCGGTTGTCATGGTAGTCAAAGCGGTTCCCAAAAGTTATGGAACAGATGATGTTTGAAACAGCACTATTAATTTTGTAATGAGGGTCAAAGGGTTGTCCTGGAAGAAAAAAAAAATGAAAAGAAACTGCCCGAAGGGAGGTTGTGGCCAGGTTGGAGTTGGTCTTTTCTCCTAAGGAACAAGGGACAGGACAAGAGGAGACAGTCTCAAAGTTGTGCCAGAGGCGATTTTGATTGGATATGAAGGAAAATGTCTTCATTTGAAGGGATGGCAGGTTTGGAAGGGGCTGCCCAGGACAGCGGTGGAGTCACCATTCCTGGAAGGGTTTGAAAGGCGTGTGGCACTTGGGGCCGTGGTTTAGAGGTGAATATGACAGTGCTGGGTTAATACTTCAACTCAGTGAGTGGAAGGATCTTTTCAAACAATAATCTCTCCATGATTGTATGATTCTAAAGACAGCTTTCATTCTTTTTTCCCGTCTCAGTCAAAACCATGTTCCCTTCCTGATGCACAGCTGTGAATCAGGGTGAGACCTCACCTGCTTCTCACCCACGGTGGTGCTCAGGTTTCCCCCCGTGTCCTGGGGCATCCACCACCACCGCCAGCATCCCGCTGGAGCCTGGGCGCTGTGGGCCAGGACATCCCGTCCCGTGTCCAGCCCAGGCTGCTGGCAGACAGTGACATTAGCACTGAGCTGCCCAAGCAGGGTCGGAAGCATTTTCCAGGGAAGACAACCAGCAGCACGCCATGCTATGGCTGTCGACTCTGCACGCCCCGACGTGTGTTTGGTGCCAGTTTTAAACACCAGGAGAGAGTCCCTCAAAGCTTAGCCCGGGGCAGGGAGCCCAGGATTAACCAGACTGCTAAAATACCATTGCCCTGGGCTTTAGTTGTTCACCATGAAAAAATCAAGGGAGCTGGAGGAGAGGGGGGAAAGGGTTGCACCTGTAAACCCACCCATCTGTCCCCACCTGTAAACCCCAGCAATAGCTCATGTGGCCCATAGAGCACCTTTATAAAGTGAACTGTGATGTGATGCTTGTCACATCTGTGTTCCCTGAGAGAGCTACTGAGCAGAAAACTTCATCTCCTTGGGCACATTTCAGGAGCCTGGAGAGCCACTTGCTATGACAAGAGACTGATCACAGTGACAAGCCCAGTCCAGCTCTGAGCTGCTGTTGAGCATCACTTTGAAATGCAAGGCACTCCTCACAGCACTGCTGATCTCTCCACTCTTCAAGAAAGTAATTAAACTGGGCTGGTGCTCAGATGTTAGAGTGATGGACATGACCACTATTTGTCATTACTAATGGGAAGAAAGGCCCAAACCAGCAGCTTAATTAGTTTATTGATTAGGACTATAGAAGACTATAATCAATTGGCAGCATGGAGTATTTGGCCTGTTCAGTGCAACAGAAATTAAAATGGAGCAAGTTTAGTATATAATTTCACAATTCCTTTTTAGATCTTTCTTGTTTACTATATATAGCTCCATAGAATTAGCTCAACCCCATCTGCTTCTATTTAAAGCTGAAGTGCAACATCACCCATGTACCAACATACAAATTATTCTTACTAATATCCCTCTGGCAGTTTTTAAAAGCTGGACCATAAAAGAGCAAGGCACACGCTTCATCTGCGTGTGATACAAAAGGAAAGCCTGACTAAACAAGTTTTAAAATACTTTGCAAACCAAGGACAAGCAGAGGTTAACTAAGCCTCTGAGTGGAAGTGCCTGATAGCAGGAGAGCTGCGTCTATTCCTTCACAGAATGCACGAGACACTTCCTTAGCCATATAAACACTCGCTTTTAATAACCACCTAGTATATATTTGTTTAATATTAATAAGGAACAACTAAAGTAGGAGGCCTGAGGTCTAAAATAATTGCTAAAAGGCACAGTCTGGAAGTGTAAGATAGAGATTTGAGCTGCTGAAGAAATGTTTTGCACATTTGGAGCTGTGCTGGGGTAAGAGTTTTTTACTTCTCATCATTCATTTAGCTGGAAGCTCTGAGCACAGTGCTTGCATTAACCCCCACCTTTCTCCTCCTCAATCGTCTCCACGAGGTACCGACTCTCCTCTTGTACTTTTTTCTCAAAATTTACAGCAAGGTTTTTCAGTGCTGCTAAAACAAACTTTCTCTGCTGCCTCCATATGTGCCCGTTGGATGATATGAGCCCTGTAGGTGGAAAAAAACAGGTGAACAATCCTCTCTGTGGGTCATTTGCGAGCCAAAATGGCCATTCATCAAGGACAGAAACCCCAAACCAAGGCAAACAAAGCTCGTGGATGTGGAAAAGGCTGTGGCTTTGCCTGGGAATTAAAATTCAAGAGTAATTGGCTTATGCTAAAGATCTAGCTTTATGGATTTGCTTTAATCTGCTACTTTGTCACTTTGCGTGGGAAAAAAAGGTGTAAGCCAAAATACTCTGAGAACTATCACGCTGTTGGCAGAGCTGCAGGCAGGAGCACCCCGTCTCTGGAGCTGTGTGCAACCCAGGCAGGAAAAGTAAAGCAGAAATGAAAACCAAAGGGAAACGCTGCAAGTGTATAGATCTTGGGGCAGTTTGCATTTACTCCTCCTCTTTCATTAAAACCTGGTTTTGAGCCCATCCTCATCCCTAAATCTCACAGAGATTAAAATTTAGCCCTGTGAGATTATTAGTCTGAACTCAATTCTTGCCTTCCCCTGTGCAAGCTTTTACAGGTGCAGTTCACAAGGATTGAATTTGACCCATTTCTTTCCCTGTAACAGTTATCATTCCAAAGAGATGAAAGTTTTGTCCCAAAATCCCATTAGCTGTGCTTACCAAAGCCTCTAAATATTTCTTGGAGGAGTGGAATATTTGGCCGATCAGCAAATATTTCAGCCTGGTGGACAAGAGCTTCTCTCACCATCTGGTACCCGTTGACCACCACAAATGTCAGACTTCCAAACTGCACGCTGAAGATGTTCCCGTACCGACCCGTAAGCTGAAAGAGAGTCCATTGTCCTCTGAGAACAAGAAGATGGGGATTTTCAAAACTCACCAGGCCATGAACAGGAAAATCTGACTTTGATGGAGGAGATGCTTGAGGCAAAGGGACTTTAGAGAAACCCAAACCCAAGCACACAGGTCCCATCAAATCTAAGCTACTCCATGAAGGCTGGAGAAGGCATAAAAAGGGTTGGAGAGCTGTAGGTGGGAGAGATGGTTTGCTTATATTTGTTATCTGGTGTGGCCTGGGCTTTACCAGGTGTTTACATCCGTTTGGCTCATAACAAGGATGTAACTTGCTTTGGAACTGGTGGGTGTCTGCTCTGTCCCTTTCTGTTCCACCACCTGGGTCATCACACTCAGGCTCTTCCAGCTAAGGGCAAAGCATGACAAATTATCCCTTTCATCAGCTTTGTGTCTAGAGTAGTGTGGTTTCTTCTCCAGTTCTCCCATTTAGACAGGAGCTCTAACTGCTTATTGCTAGAAACGTACTTCTAATTTTAAGCCTGAGTGCATTTATGGCCAAATTGCAGCCATTTTCCTTGCATGGACTTTGCTGGCATTAGTGTCTCCTCTGAGATGTATGAGAGTAAAGCAGGGATCATATTTTCTCTCTGTCAAGGAGCTCACCCTCTTCCTAGAATGAATCTATGTGAAAGGACACACAGAGTCACCCCAAACTGCTGTGGTGACTCGTGAAACCTGCCTGGGACCAGTGTCTCACTCATTGTGTGCTTGTAAAGAAATTGGATTAATTTTCTTAATAACTGTGTGTATTGACAAAATATCCTGAACCCGCTGCCTCAGCCTTCCCCGAGGATTCCCTCAGGGTAGCACAGGCTACCCGTGCTGGTAGCCTGAGAACACCCAGGGTAGACAGGCTGGTGTCAGCCTGCTTAGCAAAAGCAAGGGACAAACAGTCACCAGAAAGGATTTTTGCAGCCAGCATGTCAGAACTTCTTCCACCTTTTCAGAGAGGAATACTCAGCATGTATAAAATCTCTCTCTTTTTGTCTCTGGTGGGAGTCAAAGCTGTGGAAACCTTTTGAGAAAGATCACTGCCTCTTTCTGCAGCACAGAAGGAGCCACAGGATAAAACTCAGGATTTTAAATGTTTCTTTCAGATGTGATGGGGGGAATTGTCGGCCTCTGAGCAAAGATAATGACAGGACAATTTCCAGGGGTGATCTCCAAACACTTCAGCTGTCATACAGCACTTTTCACCTGTCCCCCAGTCTGGCCCAGCCCTTTCTGGGGTCCAGAAAGAAATGCTTACAGTCAGATGGGAAGAAATAGGAGGAACATGTAGGTCTTCCTCTGTTATGGGTTTCTTTCCCATTGGACCATCCTATTCCCCTGGAAGAGGAGGTGATAGTGAGAGATAAAAGCAAGAAGGGACATCTATCTCATGTGGTTATTATATACTCAGTTCTGCAGAGGCTGCCCTTGCTGCTTCACAGTGTGGTGATAAGTCATGGAAGGGTAAGGTATTGTTAGTAGGGAAAATGTCCATGGAGCTCTTACCTTCTGCAGTGCAAGGTGGAGGGGCTGCTTAAAATCCACAAAGGTTCCCACGAGAGGAAAGAGCTGTGGCCCTGGAGGGAAATTCCTGGGTCGTCTCTTTTTCACGAGGTCAATAATCAAAAGAGACATGACCAGAAGCACCAAGAGCATCCGGCCGTTCAGCTTTTTCAAGAGAGACACCAAATCAGGCCAAAACTGAAGCTCCATCTTGGCTGATGAACTCGCAGGTTTTCATCCCAGGGAGGGACCTGATTCTGGTGTTATATTTGCTAAAACAGGAATAAGCAAGGGCTGGAGAAGAAACACAGAATGCCAAAATGCTGATAGCTGACTGGGGACAGAAGCTGCTTTTCCATATAGAGCTGCTGCCAAACCACCTGCTGAATAACTAACTTTAAACACCAGGATCTCCAAAAACAACCCCAAAGCCTCACAACATTTGGCCAAACAAAAGCAGTCTTGCAAACCCTTAGCTTTACATCTCTGTCAACTCCCTACTTTTCCTATGGAACAGCATCGCTCCCTTTTGCCCTGAACAAGGGGCTCCTTTATACAGACACCCCGCTGGGATTATCGGCACGGCAAACATTCGAGGCGAGGTGAAAGCAGCTTAGGGGGCTGATCACATGTGGTGGGCGTTGTGCAGTTCCAGGGATGGCGAGGCATCTGAGGTGATGGACACCACACGAGTGGCTGAGGGGCTGATCCTGTTAAGTGCTAAGCACCATCTGCAAAGGGCTGGGTGCCTTCAGCACCCACCGAAGCCTTCCTGGCTTTGCTGGAGCCATCAGGGAAGTTCACACAAGGGAAGAACTGTAGGGGCCCAGGACTCTCCCAGCCACGCAAATGAGAGTCAAAGGAGCTTAATTTCAAGAGTGAGAACATAGGCTCATGTGCTTGCCATGGGATTGGAACTTATGCATTTAAATCTCCTGGGTTTTCCGAAAATCTCCTTTGAATAAAGCTTCACGCTGTCCTGGGAGAAGGCTGCAGTGGACTGACAGTGACCTCTCTGACTTGGAACTGTAATAAATACCTATTAAACAGTTGGCTTTTTGCAAATATTGAAATGAAAAGTAGTATGTGTAGTGCTAGATGATTACAATTTTTTAGTTCTGCTATTAACAAAGAAATTTAGAAATGCTATAAATATTTTTTTACAGAATTTGTTTTTGTAACAGATAGTGAAACTCTCTTGCGTTCTTGAGAGAGCTTATCAGGGAGAAAGACAGAAAGCCTGGCGAGAAGAATTTCTGACCGAAAGGAGCAGACAAACTGATGCCACTTGGGGGGGTAGTTTTTTTAAATGATGCATGAAGGTGTATGAATATGTAACAAGACATTGTATTTAAAGAAGTATATCTGTAGTTAGGGTGTGCTCTTTTCTGGTGGAATGCCAAGAGGCACCTGGCTAGCTGTTATTTTGCTTTATTATACTTCTCAATTGTCTTTATTATTTATTTATTTCTTTGTTAAATTCAATTATTAACATTTAATTATAGAAATTATTTATTTGTTTAAATTATTAATATTGATTGATTGATATTATTAATAATAAACCTTTAAACTATATTAGAAAAGCTAACGTCATATTTCACAATTTTGGGGCTCTCATCTCAGATAAAACCTCACCTCTGAGACCACCAGGAGATCCTGAGTGGGGAAAGGCACGCCCTGCTGACTTTGGCAAGCCCCCACTCCCTTTCTCCTGGTGTGGGTCAGGGGTTAGCAGGTAAAAAAACCCATGGACAAGGAGGAGATAATAAAGCAAAAAGGAAAGGGATAAAAGCTCCTTAAACCATGGTATTTAACTCCAGAATTCTTGTGTACAAAGATCCAGAGGAGAAAATGGATTGTAAGTAATCCCTGGGGGAGCTGATTTGGGAGGGAAGGAGTGAGGTGTGATTGTGACATGGACTGGTTACCCCAGATCTGCGAAGCGAGTGTGGAGTATCTCCAAAGCTGCAGCTCGGTTCTTTCGTGAGAAAAACCGTCAGCAGGGAAACAAAGCAAGAGATAAAAAGAGAGAAAGAAACCCCCTGGGATTACTGGGACTGTGTCCCAGGGGAGGGGTTGGACCTCTCCAGAAAGGGAGCTGAGGGTTTCCTAGCACAATCTGCTAGGAATCCACTAGAGAATTGCTGGATTGAGGGGGGACTCCGAGAGCAGCCAAGTATTTCTTGGTTTGAGGAACCGCCCAAGACATCCAGGGATTGTTTAACAAAATTTAAACACATGTACCTGATTTCTGTGTTGCTTGCAAATGAGAAGGAGAGGTGAATGAGAAAGAAGAAATAAAAATCGAGTGAGGGTGAATGAATGTAAGTGCATGTGAGATACGTTGCTGATTTGAGAATTTAATCTTATTCTCTGGAGGGAAATGGATTGAACTGTCAGAAAGGAAGGATTCTCTGTGCTGTGGGGAGTAAATGACAGAAAGAATTGGTTGGGGAAAGGGATAGAAGTTAGGGACGGACAAATAAAATGGGACAGAAAAACACTAAGCCATGTTCAGATAAACAAAGGGGTAAAAAGATGCCCCAAGAGATACCTGAGGATAGCCCGTGGGGTTATGTTAGCTAACTGGGACATTGACCCTTTCAGTAGAAAAAAGGAGAAAGTAAACATGATCCAGTTTGGGGTGATAGAATGGGCAAACAAGGAGATAAGATTTAACCATGTTTTTTTGCCCAGATAAGGCTCTTTTGAAGCCTGCATTTGCCAAGCGTTAAACATATTTGTAAATTCCAAAGAACCATTCAATACGGAAGAAAGTGTATATGGTGCATGCTGGACAGGAGAAGTAGATCCACTGGGGATAAAAGTTTCCAAGAGATCAGAAACCCCAGAGACGGAGGAGGAAAAGAAAAAGAAACAAAAGGACTGGGATCCCCTGGAATGTTGCCCCCCTGCCCATTCCCATTTGCCCCCACACCTCTAATGGCTGCTCCCCATCCTCCATCTCCCATGCCCCCGCTGGCCCTTCCCCTGGTTCCCACACCACTTGTGCCATCCCCACCCGTCTTTCCCTGGGCACCCTGGCCATCCCCAGCCCAGCCCCACCTGCATTAGAAGCCGCTGTTCCAGCTGACCGCGTGCAGGCCGCCCGTGCCGCAGTCCGGGTTCCGACGGAAGGTTCTGGTCCTTCAGCAGTGTGGGTGATAGGCAGACAGAACCCCTCTCCTCAGCAGGTAAAATTACTGAACCCCCGTTAGTTGGCCAGCAACACCCAGTTTATGATGCAAGCAGAAGGAAGTGACGCGGTGAACCCAGGTTATATATAACCCGATGTTACCCGTTAATAAATGCCATTTTGCCGTCCACCACACTGGTGTTTGGTGAGCTCGTGGCCCCAGCGGCTTGGGGTTAGCCGCCGTGCCGTTCCTGAACCGGGTCGCCAGCCCTCTGTGAAGGCAACACAGCAGACCCAGCCCAAGGCCACCCCACCCCTGGAGGACCCAGCTTCGGGGTGGGCACCTGTCCCTAACCCCACCCCTCTGGAAATCCTGTATCAAAAGAGAAAGCTTAGGGAAGAAGCCCTCCCCTGACACTTCCCCAAAACAAGGGAAAAGGGTAATGAAAGCAAGAAAGTGAAANGGTTCCGACGGAAGGTTCTGGTCCTTCAGCAGTGTGGGTGATAGGCAGACAGAACCCCTCTCCTCAGCAGGTAAAATTACTGAACCCCCGTTAGTTGGCCAGCAACACCCAGTTTATGATGCAAGCAGAAGGAAGTGACGCGGTGAACCCAGGTTATATATAACCCGATGTTACCCGTTAATAAATGCCATTTTGCCGTCCACCACACTGGTGTTTGGTGAGCTCGTGGCCCCAGCAGCTTGGGGTTAGCCGCCGTGCCGTTCCTGAACCGGGTCGCCAGCCCTCTGTGAAGGCAACACAGCAGACCCAGCCCAAGGCCACCCCACCCCTGGAGGACCCAGCTTCGGGGTGGGCACCTGTCCCTAACCCCACCCCTCTGGAAATCCTGTATCAAAAGAGAAAGCTTAGGGAAGAAGCCCTCCCCTGACACTTCCCCAAAACAAGGGAAAAGGGTAATGAAAGCAAGAAAGTGAAAAGTTTGGGATGAAGAGATTAATTCATTCCCATTAAGAGAAATCCCAATGGGAGGTGGAGGTACAGGGTTTGTCAATGCTCCCCTGACTTTTTCAGAAGTCAGGAATTTAAAAAAGGAAATAAGAGGTTTACTAGAGGATCCCATCCGAACAATTCGATCTATNGTCAATGCTCCCCTGACTTTTTCAGAAGTCAGGAATTTAAAAAAGGAAATAAGAGGTTTACTAGAGGATCCCATCTGAACAATTCGATCTATTTTTAGGTCCAAACGTTTTTACTTGGGAAGAGATGCAATCAATAATGAAAACAATATTTTCCCAAGAAGAGAGAAATATGATTGGAATGGAGGGGGTAAGAATTTGGGAAAGAGAAAACCGGCAAGGTCCCCCAGGAGACCCAGAAAATGCCAATAACTCCTCCCAGTTGGAATCAAAATGATGAGGCAGGGCAAAGGTATATAAATGATTACCGTAATTTGATTATCAAGGGAATAAAAGAAGCTACACCACAGGGGCAGAATGTCAAAAAGGCTTTTGAGGGACAGCAAGGAAAGGAAGAAACTCCAACAGAATGGTTAGAGAGGCTTCAGAGAAACATGAAACAATATTCCGGAATAGATCCTGAAACAGTGGCTGGAGAAGCCCTATTAAGGGTCAAGTTTGTTAGTAATGCCTGGCCAGATATTAGGAAAAAACTGGAGAAATTGGGAGATTGGCACATTAAGTCACTGAACGAATTACTAAAGCAGGCTCAAAAAGTTTATGTCCGAAGAGATGAGGAAAAAGCCTAAATATAAGCAAAATTTATGGTAGCCACTATGCGAGAAAGTAATTTCCAAAGGAATCTGAAGTTACCAGATACCATTCCTAAACACTCAAGTCATAGAGATAGGGAGAAAGAAAAAAACCAGAATGCTGGGTCAAAGAAAGCCCCAGATGCTTGTTGGGCTTGTTCATTAGCTGAGGAGAGCCGAGATATCTTCGCCTTTGAATGGGAAGAAAGCAGGAACTAAGATGGGCGAAATTGCCACAAGGGTTTACAGAGTCTCCAAATCTATTTGGACAAGCTCTAGAAACAATATTACAGACATTCCCTACACCTCCTGGAATACATTATTCAATATGGAGATGACCTTTTATTATCAGGGGAAGCTGAAGCTGAAGTGAGGGGAACTACTATAAAACTTTTAAATTTTCTTGCAGGAAAAGGATTACAAAAGGAAACTACAATTTGTAGAATCAGAAGTAAAATACCTTGGACAAGATAAGTATCAAGTTTTATTAATGAAGTAGGAAATACTCCCTGTAAGAGATATAAAATTAATAATGGAACTTCTACATGGTGGATCCCAGAGAAACCAATTCAGTATTGGACTCAAGGAAAAACAAAAGAGGACAATTGTAACTATAATAAGGAGATTGGGGTTTTTCAGTGTAACAATACGAGTAAAAATCCTTACTATGGGATCCCAGAAATATCCAAATTCTGGGAAAACATAAATCGACAGAACAAGGATTTTTGGGAAGCACCAAAAAGCAGCAATAAGGTGTCCTATTTTGGATATGTGGAAAAAGAGCCTATCCTGAACTCCCTTCCCAGTGGAAAGGGAGTTGTACTCTGGGAATTATACAACCAGGTTTCTTTCTTTTACCAGGACCAAATGTAGATCATCTGGGGATACCAGTGTATGAGGATTTAAAAGGAAATAAAAGGGATGTAATTGTAGGGTTTTTAAAAATAGGGGAGATGAGGAGTAGCCCCCTGAACGTATATTGGAAACATATGGACCCTGGGCACAAGATGGGCTCTGGGGATGCAGAACCCCAATCTCTCTGCTAAGTCACATTATATGACTCCAAGCAATTGTAGAGATAATAACAAACAAAACAGGCCAAGCAACAGAATTGATGGTAAATCAGCAACGCCAAACAAGGGCTGCAGCATATCAGAATAGGTTTGCCTTAGATTATTTGCTAGCTGAAGAGGGAGGTGCCTGTGGAAAATTTAATACAACTGATTGTTGTTTGAAAATATAGACAAAATAGACAACGGAGATGCCATCCTAGATGTAGTCAATGATATCAGAAAAATAGCTCATGTGCCAGTACAGAAATGGGAATCTACGCTAAAAAACAGCCAGTATTGAGAGTAGAATGGTGGAAGAAGTTAGGCTGCTTCCTTTTATATGCTATAGCTGGTTTGATATTCCTTCCTTGTCTAATCCCCTGCTTTACCCAGCTAATTACCAGTGTTTTTCAGAATATGGAATTAGTAACCATGCCTATGGATCCAAAATGGACAACATCTGGAACAGCACAAAGGATCATGGTGCTAAAGAAGCAAAATGATTTGTGANGAGCAGACAGACTGACGCTGCTTTGGGGGGGGGGGGGGGTAATTTTTTTGAATGATGCATGAAGGGTTATGAATATGTAACAAGTCAATGCGTTTAAGGAAGTGTATCTGTAGTTAGGGTGTGCTCTTTTTTGGCGAATGCCAGTTAGTCATTATTTTGCTTTATTATACTTCTCAATTGTCTTAATTATTAATAAAACTTAAAACTATATTAGAGAAGTGAATGTCATATTTCACAGAATCAGTCTTGTGTCACCTGTTGATATTAGCTACAACTTGGTTCCAGCTGCTATTTTTTTTCTTTTCTTTTACAAAATTTATTTTTACAAAGAATCTAAATTGATACTAATGCAACAGTATAAATAACAGGTTTTCAGATTACTTGCCTAGAACCTAATGTGATAAATTCTGAAGGATGGTCAGTTTTTACTGGCATAGAATCCTATGATGGTTTGGGTTGAACTTAAAGATCCTCTGGTTCTGACCTCCTGGTATGGACAGGGATGCTGTGTCTTCAGCTTTAAGGAAGACTCTAATTTTTAAGGACAAAAAGTACAACTTTTCATAGGAAACAAAAATTGGGGAAAAAAAAATTCAGGTATTCTCTAGTCTTTCATAATTTAAAAAGCTTTGCTGTCCATGTCTTTCGTTATCTTAGAAGCACGCACAGGCTATCTGACAGACCTGTGCTTTGGCTATGGTCTTTTTTAGGGACAATAGTTACCTGCAATCCAACCCTTCTTGCTTTGAAATATTGACAGGTTCCTAGATGGGAATAGGCAGCAATCGGGGAGCAGCAATGGGAGAAACATCTCCCATCCCTTGTGCTTTATAAAGCACATTTTGCATGTCCCCGTAGCACAGCTGTGAGCAGCAGTGCTTGGATGTGCTTTGCTTCTCCCCATGCCGGCGCACCCACGGTGCTCCTGCACCATTTGCATCCACCAGCACCTCTTCCAGCCTTCCTGGTGTGGCAAGCCAAGCCTGGCTTACCAGAGGCTAAATCAGGATAGCGGGCTCGTGCTCCTCATCCTGGCACCGGGGAGATGACTCGGTTGGTGGAGGTGTCAGCCTACAGCATGCTCAGAGGGACTGTGATGATAAGGCGTCAACTTCTGCTAGCCCAGTTTCACTCCTCTGTTCCTCGCTGTGCCATATGATTTGTCAGCATGCACAGAGTGCAGATCCCTCTACCACTTGTGGCTGCTGTGAATCGGGCTACGTGCAAAGCCAAGGTGTTAATGTGTTCTTCTGGGTGGTGTTGTGGGGGTGGGTGCATCGTGGTTGACAGGAGAAATGTTATTTTTAGCAGGAGGAGCACATTTTGCATCTACTCACATGTGTCTTGTCAGTCAGAAACCTCAAGTCTATTCCTTTGCCTTGAAGCTTCTCATGTCCAAATGCATCCACTCACAAAGTTCTTCACACGCCAGATTTACAAAGAATTAGGGAAGAGCCTTACCAGTATTACCAGGGCTCTCCTGACCTCAGCAGACAATAACACCAGCATGTCATCAAACTGTGGCGATGCTATTTCGGGTCCAGGCTTTAATCATCCCAGTTCTCAGCACGTGGTGATGTGCAAATCCCCAAAGCACTGAGGAAGTCACGTCGCTGTGGCACATGGGCAGTGAAAGGTTGTTGGACAACTCCAATCTCTGCAATGCTGACAAGATCCTGATCACCTGCAGGATGACCCTGTTCCTCTCGTCAGCACCATGAATGCTGGAACAGGGGTTTCCTGCAGATCAAATAACACAAATTAGAATTCGTAAGAGGATGTGCAGTTGGGAACAGGATGTAGATACACCTTGCCCCAACTTCTCCCTGAAAACCTCCCCTGACCCCCGTACACAGCTTTTGACCTCACCTGAGCTTGAGGATACCACGTAGATAAGTTGTGCCATACTGCATGGACACACACACATCACTGCCTGAATATTAAGGCATCTTGAACAGCCAAGAGACAGAAATTGGCCCATATGCTTTGTACCTTCTTCCCTGGCTAGATGTCTAACTGTGTGCAGAAGGTTTTGAAACACAAAGAGAAACATTCTGTTAAAAATGCAATTACCATTTGTTTTTCAAGATATAGTATCCCATTATTTTTTCCAGAGAAGTGAAATTCAATAAGGTTACAACAGAATGTAGTCCAACAGTTACCGTGCTTTCAGAGCATTATTTAAGCTACAGAATTTCTTAATGATTAGAAACATATGTAGGAAAAATCACATGCAAAATGAGAATGACTGGAGACAATTTTCCCCAAAACCACTTTTTTTTCAAGCGAGTAACAGCTCATCCACCACTGTTGTTCCATCCCTCATGTTGAAGGTGTGAGACTCCCACCCACCTGGGGAGCCACGTGTTCAGGTCACATCAACAAACACACTCCAGGGGAGTCCAAGGACCCATTCTGATTTCCAGCAGGGAATATTTTGCTGTTTCTCTCCTCTTTATGTCAGACCCAAGGAAGTGAGGCCATTTTCACCATGGGCAAGCTCTTGAACAGCGGCGACCACCCCGATATCTGTCTTGATGCCGCGTGCCAGGAGGTTTTCTCACAGGTGCAGCTGCTGTTTCATGGTCCAGTCCAGGTGAGTCTTCATGAAGCTGGAGTTAGTGACAGATTAGGACACTCATTTCCTTTCAAGATTTACTTTACTGGATCAAATGAAATCTACAGGGATTTGTAGTTTCAGGAAGCCAAGAATGGAGAGTGCTGGGGCACCCAAGCCTCCTGGAGGAGACTTAGGATGGTTGAACTCACTTCTTAGGCTGAAGTTCCCCACTTGGGGTGATTTCACCAGGACACAAGGGCTCCCATATATCCTGGACTTTGGCTTCAGTGCCCAGAATCAGAGAGCCAAGTCCATAATAACTGCTCTGTGTGTGTAGTGAATACTAAAGTGCCTCAAATTTTGCATCTTCTCTGTCTCCTCCCTCACCCAGATTGGGTGCAAATAATCTCTAGTTTTTCTTAGGGCCATAGACCTCTCACCTGTAACCTCCTGGCCACAACACTTCCAGTGCTCATTAGAGCTCTAAGTCAGGGACCTGTCACCAGGAATGGGCAAAGGGAGACATTTTGAGCCTAAACCAAGTGGTGTGAGCAGACCACCAGTGTCCGGTCTGTGCCATCTGGGAAGGATCCCAGAAGATGGGACGCTCAGTTCCCTTCTCTAACAATCCAAAATGTCCCTTTTCTGCTGTAGAAGCCAGTTGGGAAGGGATTACATTCATACTCGAGCCCTATCATTAAACGCAGGTAGCAGAAAGCGCTGCAGGGAGCCCTCCCTGCGCCCCCCCCGACCCTGGATCACCCCCGGCTTTGCGCTCCAAGATTCCGCTCCCTTCGNAGCCGGCTCCGGGGGTGCCCGGTGCTTCCCCCGGAGGCCGCGCCCGCGGCAGCGCCCGAGGCTGAGCCCGCCCTGCCCTGGCACGGCGCTCCCGCCGTCTGCCGCAACCCCGGCGGCTCCGCATCCTCCGGCTGCCCGCAAACCTCCGGAAAACTCTCCCGTCTACGGCGCACCTTTTCAGTATTCACAGAGAAGAGTACAGTCACATATTCCTCTCAAAGCCACAAGGACTTGACTAGAGCTAAAATGTCATTTATGTACATATCACAAGCGTTTTTCTAGGCACAGATGTCTTTCTGGTGCCAATATGCTGTTTATGTACTTATCTGTCACAAGCACATGTCTACATACATATGCCCTGCTGGCAGAGGCACAGAGCATTTTGAAACTCTTATTAGACTGCTAATGAATAATACGCATACAAAGGAGAAAACAGAAGGTGGGTCTATCAGGAACAGCCTCTTTCTTAACTACCTTTTAATTGTAGGAGAGGAAGAAAAGAGATGAATTTTGATATGTTGGCATCTGTGAAGGCCTGCTTAGCAGCATCCAACGCCATCGTCTTAAAAGTGGATTTTTCACAGGTTTGGGTATTTTGGGGGGAGGGGAGGATTTTTTTTTTTTCCTCTTAAAAAAAAAAAAAACC
>VWZN01013643.1:309937-335763 GCA_013396955.1 Regulus satrapa | reverse complement strand
GGGGGGGGGGGAGGATTTTTTTTTTTTCCTCTTAAAAAAAAAAAAAACCCACAAAATTTTGACACTGAGAGTATTGCAAATCCTGGTGCCAATGATGTATGATAGTGTGATTGTCACCATGGAATGCTGAAAAGCTCGAGCAGCTGTTTGGCATATTGACAGTGCGAATTTAGAGCGTTTTAAATGCAAATGACAGTATTCAATTGATCGCAGGAAAACAATGGGTCATAGCCTTACCTTTCCTTGGCTATGCTCTGAATAATCAGGCTGCAAATCCATGCACAATAGGGATATTGTACACGTTCTGGGGATTTTGTTCCCTCGTTCATGGGGGTCGATATGATGCTTCTTTTGGGCACAGCTGAAATAGAGGCGACGCTGAACCGTCCCAGGCACCTCGCGGGGGTGAGGTACGGAAATGGGCATAATTTGCTCCAAATCCACCTCGTCCTGAGTGTCAGCCTGTTTTTCTTCACTTCTATCCTTTTCTGCTTGCTCTTTAATCATTCCCAAGGGTGGCTGGCTTTCTGCCTGACTTGTCTCCATTATACCCTGCTGCAATCAATATGGCAAGCAGAAATCAGCAGGAGAAGGCATGTTCAGCTCCCAGGGAGAGCCGGTGGGAGGGAAGGAGATCAGGCCAGCCAGCTGCAACCCCAGCCCGGCAGGCGAGCCGAAATCCAGCCGAAAAAAGCTGCCGCCAGACGGCTGGGTCCTGTTTCCTTCGTGGTGCCCCCTGCCCGGCAGCGAGCAGCAGGTAAAGGTCTCCCTCCTTCCCCCAGTCCTGGGAGGGCAGGCAGGAAAACCTGGCCCTGGTAGAATTTATGCTGAAAGCCCCTTTTAAAAATTCCCCCCCCCCTTTTTTTTTTTTTTTTTTGGCAGTGGTGGAAAGAAAAAGAAGGGTCTTTCCAAAGCAGAAAAGTCCAGGAATGGGGGAGCCACACTTTCACCTGAGCAGTCTGTTACATATGGACGCTGGTGAGTGCTTGCTGGGTTCTCCCTGGCTCAGGTCTCCAAGGTTGGCCATGATAGATTGAAGACAGACACTGCCACTCTTGCAATAGATTTTTGGTTTTAAGACGCACATTTCCTTGAAAACAAGTTAAAAACACATGCAGGAGTGGTGTGGATGAGGACATCACCAAAACAGGCTTTACCTAGCCATGGACATCTCTCTCCAGGAATTTGAACTTGGTGAATATCTCCCCTTTCCCTAATTTGAAATCCTGAAATGGCTGTTCAGGATCCATTCCCTTATTGCAACCCCCTGATTGTATTAAATTATACCAGTGAGCAGAGCTTTTCTGTCTCCTGTGCTTCCATCTACCCTTCTGGGGTTTCAATCTTGAACACTTTGAGTCAAGTCCATGGGTTGTGTGCTCTGGGACATTTCCAAGTGTTTCTGCAGTACAACCACTGTACAATCAGCATCACAGTTACCAGAGCAGTTGCTGAGATGTCTGCAAGATATCCATGATCAGATTTGCACCTGGGATCAGGAGGGTGAGTGGAACATCACAAATGACCGATGCTCTTGTGTTGTCTGCTTGTGAGATCCGTGCTGTGGGCTCCTTGCTTCAGAAATTGGCTTCTCCAGGGAATCTGACAATTACAGAAAGTTCTGGTTTATAAAGGGGAGGTTCCTGAGGAAATGGGGTTGGAGACCACACGGTTAATGTGTGGTCCATTTATGGCTCCATTTAAGGAGTCTTCTTAGAAGGCTCCAGAAGTTTTTCAGACTTTCCCAATCTTGCCCAGCAGTCCCGGATGCCCATTCTGCCTGGGTACAAAAATCAAAGGACTGTACAGCTAAATTACACCTATTTCAGCATCGAGCCCTTCAGTCTCTGATGGAAGGTAATGAATAAAAAACCCCCCAGCATCATTATTACCTATGCCTTCCTAAGATAAATCTGTTTACCTGTAAAACAGATGCATTAAAAACCAATCAGCCAATAGAAATAATTAGTTACAGCGTAGGCATGTGATTTGCTCAGCCTCTGGAACAGGGTAATGTCTTGCTTAGCTTGAACTCCTTGCTGATGGATGCTTGGTGAAAGGTCTTGGAGACGATGTACTCAGCTAAACGCTGGGGAGACAGAAAGTGATTACTACAGAGAGACATTGCTCAAGTCAGCTCCGCGAGAAATTCATCACCAGCAGCATTGGCACCACACATGAGCAGCAGCGTATGGAAACTGAACTGTAAAAAGTAACAAAATCAGTGAACTAAGAGAACATTGCATACCGTGAACGTGAGGGAATGCGTCCTTTCCCAGAGGGAGAAACGTTCCTATTTAGAAAGCTTTTGTTTTGTTACAGGAAACACTTGGATGGGGGGATTTAGCTGTGAACACAGAGCCTTTGTTTTCTGGGAACAAAAGGAACCCAACCAACACAGGTTGGTAATGGATAAACTTTCTATGCTGAGCTGGCAGGTAAAGCCTTGGGCTTGGTACAAAACACGCAGCACTGGCGGCTTGTGCCTAAAATCCTGCGGCCCAAACAGCAGCCCTTGGAGGTAAATTTATAGCTCATTTCTGCTTAGTGGCCACAAGACCACCCTAAAATAAAGCGAAGAGCTGCAGAAGGCTGCTCCCCCCTCCCCAGTATTAGCAAGATGCTCTTGA
Organism: Regulus satrapa; assembly: GCA_013396955.1. Taxonomy (NCBI): domain Eukaryota; kingdom Metazoa; phylum Chordata; class Aves; order Passeriformes; family Regulidae; genus Regulus; species Regulus satrapa. Next base: position 333,133 of record VWZN01013643.1, on the reverse strand, counting down.
TAAACCTTTAAAAGACATGAATGTTGTCTTTAGTCTGGAAGGCCAGTGCAGCGAGTCCTCCTAGGAAAATCCTCCTGCATGGAAGGTGGATCTGGGCTCTCCTCTGCCCCACAGGCTTCCTGTGAGCCCTTTTACCTGAGAGGTGGAGCACAGCAATCTTCAAAGGCTGACAAACACCCGACAATTTAATAAAGGCTCTTGCTGTTTACAAGCAGCTCAGCACATCTGGAACGAGAGAGAGGATGCCTTGTCTTCAGCTAAATGAAGGGGCTGATCTCATCCTACCAGAAGGAGAAGGGTAACAATAGAACAATTCCACAAGCGTCCCTTGCGATGACAGGACCAGTAGAATTTTTCCAATCCTGCTGGCAAACGGTAGAAGGCAAAAGTCTTGTGGAGACAGAAGGAATAAAAACAAAATGTCTTGCAGGAGGCTAGAAAACTTTCCCAAAGCATTTTTCTTTAAACTTAACCGCATGATTTACAAGCTTATTATTAGTTCCCCCCCCCTTTCCTTACATAAAAAGAGAAATTTAAAAAGTGTAGATTAACACATTTTTGGATATCTTCCAAGCTCTCAATTCCTCTGCTTAAAGGATTATTTTGACAAATCAAAAATCACTTTTTGGGTGGCCTGGAGAGGCTCAGATTTGCTCTCTCTCTCTCTCTCTCTCTCTGCAGCAGAAATGATCCCTTCTCAGAGGGTCCTTACTTGTGCCTCTCAGACAAATACAGAGAGAAATCCAGTCTGGCTTCTGATCTAATTGCAATACAATATTGGCTGCTGATTCCAGGGAATTTTTTCCAGATTCATCAGGCTGGGGACTGCCTTAGGTACCTTAATCTCTGCCTAGTCACTACTCAGGACATACTAGAGATTCTTCAGTGAAAGCAGAGCCTTGGGATCTGCTACAAGAGCATTTTCACCTGGGTCATGAGAGCAGAAAATGCTTGGGAGCAGGTACTGACTGACATTGTAGTGGAGGGCACAAGAGCTGGGCTGTCAGCTTGAACTCCCTGGTGTCATCCACCTTCGTGGTACCCAGCTGGACACCAGAATGCCAATCCATGGGGTTTGCTGCCTTTCTCACTGGGATGTGGCTGCAGCTCATGGTCTGGCACAGTGATCACCCTGCATCTGGCAAGAATTCCTAGTGACCTCAAAGCCTAACGAGCACATTGAAGGATTACAATGCATATGGGAAAGGTAAATGGATTAGCAAAAATGTGCCCAGAGAAGTTCAGAAAGCTTTAACAACAAATCAAACCACTGTGAAAGAAACAATTGTCCTGGAATAGAAAAAAAGAGTAATATATATATATATATATATATATGTATGTATGTATATATAGATATTCACTTAAAGGCAATCTTCATAAACAGGTTGAACAAGACTATGAGGCTGGAGGAACAGATGGGAAAATAGAACAAACAGATGGAAAAACTCTATTTCTGAAAAAAAAATTAATCTATTTGTAAAGCTATAGCTACTTTGAATGAACATTTCAAGGTTAGGAAGCTGAGGAAATTTATAACAATGCCATCAATTCATCCATCTGAGATCAGTAGCAGGTCTTTTAGACAGGTGAGTAAGGTGCCTCCCAAACAGCCATGTACATTACTTATCCATACTTAATGCCACCATCCTCAGGGATACTTTGCTCCCTTTTAAAGCTGTATCTTATTCACTCCACAGTTAAAAATTACCTTTCAGGTTTTCATTAACCAAAGCTGGCTAATATATTAAAAGAAAAGGAGCAAGTTCACCTTGCTTTCTGCCATCTAATCACAGGGGGAAAATAGGCCTGAACTCACCAGCACTGTTAGAGAAGTCCTAGAGACAAGAAGGGGAGAAGGAGTGAGCACCAACTTGATGGGGAAGTAAAGGCATCTTCATTAAATGCCTCCTACCCACCCAGCTGCTCTTGGGCAGCTCTCTGAGTAGCTTTAGAGGGGATAATCAAGAGAAAAAGTGGGAGGAAAGGTTTGATGTTACACTGACTCCAGGGGGAAACCTCTCTTGCAGCAGCCCAGCTGCAATGATTGGGGTGAGACAGCCTTGCAGGTAAATGTGGGTCTTGTGTTTTAGTCAAGGCACCACCACCTGCAGAGACAAACCCAGCCCAAGCTTCCCACAGTGTTCCTAGAAGGGTGAGATACTTACAGAAAAGAAATTTCTATCCATTGACCAGGAGTCCAGAAACTCTCCCTGGAGTAACTGAGTTCAGCCACCTCCAAGCAGTGCTGGGATAAGCAACAAAACTGCATTACAAGAAATGCTGTGTTGCTCTGAGGACTGGGGAGACGGTGGTTTGGGCTGGGCAGTGTTAATAGGTGCTGGTTTGTGCTGTTGGCCCCAACCCCTCTGAATCAGAGCTCCACAGCTGCACGAAGGGACAGTAGAAGTGCTCCAGCTTGCCAGGGAGATGCGAAGATTGAATTTTAACTGAGTGCATTCAGCAGAGTGGAGGTAGAAAAGGATGTTGGCTTTCAGCACGGGGTCTGGGATGGGGATACAGTGATGGGGACCCAGCTGCCAAGCGTGTTTTGTTGTCTCCCTTATTTCAGGTCATTTCTTTTAAGTCAGCACAGGGCTTTTAAGGACTGTGTCCCATATCTGGGTCTTAGCAGATTTGCCCACATGTTTCCCTGTGTGCATCTCTGGGACTTACAAAAGCATCTTTAGTGCTCAAGTAAGTTCCCCTTTGAGAAGGGACTGTCAAAGACAGGCACTAATGTCATTAGGAGGTTACAAGGGGGAAACAAGAGAGAATTTGCTACAGATCCTCATTTCCATAATCTTGCCTCGGCTTCCTCGTTTGTCAGTTCTTAACCTCAATTCCTTAACCTCCAAATCTGTGGAGTCGTTGACCTTGGGGATTTGTCTTCAAACTGATTTCAAGTTTTAGGCAATCTAAATTAGGCTCCCCATGACAGAAGACAAAACTTGGTCTTTGCACCCAAATGTGAAAGACAGGCCCAGAGTGCAAGTGAAATCTTGCAATCGTTTTTTCAAACCATCTGCCCATCTGCAGTCCCAGAACAATATCAGTTCGGTGCTGCCTTCCCCCTCTCTCTCTCAGGAATAAAGAAATTACCATAAACAAAGCAGATCAAGGGTCTTTTTAAGCCAAATGCAGCCAAGACACATTGCTTCAGAAAGGAGCAGGAGAGGAAAAAAGAGCTGCAGGGGAAGTTTCTTCCTAATTCTCATTAACTCCAGTTTGGCCAGTGATGCTGAACACTGCAGCGTAATTTGGAGTGGATGGTGCTGTGTCCCTCTCCACGGGCACTCCATTTCCAAGGTATTTCTGTAGCAAACAAAAGTGATCACCACAGAAAAAATAAAAAAATAAAGAAAAAAAGAAAAAAGGAAAAAAGACTGCAGAACTGCTCCTTAAAGCTGCTCCTTAACTGTGCAGAGGAGGGAGAATACAAGGAAACAGGGAAATTATTCTGGACACAAAGAGCCTTTTGGTCTCTCGGACCATTTCTGCCTTGCACATGGCAGTCAAACCCCTGCCTGAATCATGCTCTTTATTTCAGGGAGCGAAGCCATTGTGAGAAGATGCATTTATTTCCAAGAGTGTGCTCTGAGTTAGAGAGGCTGCGGCAAACTGGCAGGGCAGCTTGGCACGAGGATTTTCTGGAGCAGCAGGTAGAGATGAACAACGGGAGCTGGACCAGTCCCTGCATGATGGGGAAACAGGGGAGGCAGAGAGATTAAATAATTCAGTGTGTGTTGATGTGATGCATGGAAAAACACTGCCAGAAGTCACAAAGCTAAATGCCTGGGTACCTCTCCAATGGATCAGAGAGCAGGTTTGGGGGGTAGAGAGAGGGAAACAGGCACATCCGTGCTGGGGAGCAGCTTGTGCAGTGGTGGCTGCAGAGAGGCTGCCCCCGAGGTGCCGAGAGGGGGAAGGAGATCTGCGGGAGCCTCAGCCTCATTATTTTTATGTTCAGCTGCCTAATTACTACGTGTCAGCTGTCTGTTGGAAGGAACGATGTACTGCAGCCTCTCGTTTGGGAATTTATAGTGATTAATGGGCCTGGAGGGAATGACTAATGAGGAAATGTTAGAATTAGTAAATATGCATCACCGTGCAATGAGTAAAGCAAGGGACATGACAAATGAGCCCAAGTATGTGAAAGATGTAAATGTTGCAGAGGGACAACCTTTGGGATGTCCCAGGGACCCGAAGAAACCGAGAGGAACAGGAGGGTGGGAGCAACACAGGTGTGATCCCGTGGGGTGACAACAAACCAAGTAAGAAGGGCCCTCCAAAGCCTTCCAAACAGTCCTAGGCATTCTTGGAGGAGCAAACTGGCTCTGGCAGGCACTGCAGCAGGATGGAAAGCTGTTTCCCTGTCTGTTGTGTCCTGTGGAGCACAGCAAGGAGCAGCGGTGTCACGGCCGAGTGTCAGGCGATCGCCGCAATCTGTCCTACACCAGCACCCGGGTCTTTGAAGATATTTAGGTACTGCAAGATCCAAACCACTTAGTTTACCCATTTCATGTGCTAAAATTGCTTTCAGCTCGACTGTTTCAGAAGAATTTGTTTACCAAATAATAGCTTTGCTGCGTGCCAGGGACCTGTAGCTGGTCCAACATCCATGCAAAGTAACACCTGCAGGCTCAGCCTTACAGGCAAGGACAGCACAGAACAGCATCATGGAAGGGCCTGGGTTTTGGGGCTACTTTCCTTCTATTCCTATCTAAGAGAGATGAATAAACCCCCAGAATTACAGCTTGCAGGTGTTCTTGAATGGGTGGCATTTTAAAACTGTACCTTAAAAAAAATTCTACTAATTTGGGTGAATTTATTTGTAGCTGTAAAATGAACCGGATCAAGGAAGAAAAGCAGCTGTCTTAATTTCTTGATATAACACCTCACTAAGATAATCTGCCAGTCACTGGTCTGTACACCTACCTGTCCACTGCCAGCATCTGCTGGTGAGAACATTCCTTGAGCAGTGCAAGGTAAACCTTTGTACCTGTGTTGCAGTTTTTGTATGAAAATAGAACCCACATTAAAATGTTCATTAGTCTTGGGTCACAGAAAATCTAGAACTAGATCTGCTACAGAAAACTGAAATTTGGTCTCATTTGCACCTACCAGATCAAATTCCTCGCTCCATGTGGCTTTTCCATTTTATTTCCAGCACAGCAACATTATTCAAATTTCACTCAATTGAAAGATGCAGCTGTTTCTATTTTTGGTGCATCCCTGTTAGAGAATAGAAATCAAACAACAATTCTACACTGTTTGGTGATCAGCAATATTCTGTCTGTAAGATAATTTTCACTCATTGGAAACAGAAGTCAGGGGAGCAATAGCTTAGGTGCTTCTGCCCTTTAAATACTGCAAAACAGCTGTAATGTTATGTTTTCTCTATAATAGACATTACTGAAAGCTGAGGCAATTTCAGAGAACATAACTAGATCATAGACAAGCCTGTAGCTGTGGAATAGATAATTTTCCTTTTCCAGCATGCCTAGATGAAAAAATAAAATTATTTATAGGGGGGAAAAATGAACAAAACAAACATCCCCTCCCCCAAACCAATAAATTAATCTCCTTTGTGAAAATTAAATCATCTAAATAACTCCTGCCTTGGAGAAAAACTGTGAACTCCTACAGGTAGAAGCAGGATCACTCTGTGTTTCAAAGTGCTTTAGGGCTCTGAAGGCAAAGCAGAACCACCAGTGCTGTCCTCCAGTTGCTGACTGGACAGCAGTGATTTCTGTAATTACATTTTAAAAGAACAAGTACTTCCCTTGCTTTTTAGCAGAGATCAATATGAACTGGGACCAGACACGTACCAAACAACTTCTTCATCAACAGCTTGACTCTGACAGTGGAAGTCATCCAAAGTCACTTCTTTAGTCCCTCCTAAAGCAGAAAATGGCAATTCCCCCTGCGACACATCCCCTCTAAAGGAACACTCGCAAAGGCTGGTTTGGCAAACCAAAGAGCATCCAGTGCTCCCACAGGCAATGGGAAGTGTCTCATGGACCCAAACCCTCAGGAGCAGCCCAGCACTGCCTCTTTCTCTGGCAGTGTTGATGTAAAACACCAAATCCCAGTCTCAAGATCAGGATTTTTTCCTTTCCCACAGGTCTGTGGCCTCAGCCAAATGCCACTTCCATCACTCCTAACGGTGCAATGCCCACTGCAGCACATGTGAAGGGAGAGTTCATCTCCCTTGAGAAAGTTCAGGACTGAACCAGGGCTCTCACTTTCCCTGGTTTCACCACCAGCAAGAGCAGTTCAACACTTGGTTGAAATGACAAAAAAGAACACATTTCGCTGAATTGTTATATATATATATTCTAATTACAATCCATTCCCAAACGAAATATTTAATTTCAATTTTCCCAATGATAGCTTTATTCGGGGGTTGTATATCCAGGGGGAAAGGATTTCTATTTTTCAACAGCAAAACATGATGTTTTCGAATGTACTTTTTCAGTTGGAAAATGACAGGATGGAAAATCCACAGCTATCTCTACTTATAACACATCATAGTTAGGTGTGTGTGCATAGCACTTAGCACAGCATAAAACATAACATAGCACATAACACATCCAGGTGGGTGTGCATATGGCATGGGCACAAAAAGTAAGTTTTAGACACAAAGTTTGAGAACACAGAAACTATTGGAAAAGGAGGGTTAAATAGCAGTCAGATCAGATGGTACAAAGCAAGCTGTGCTTTCTTCATCTCAAGGAAAGTTAAAATGCAAAAAACCTGTTTGCAGGTGACACTGAAAACACTTTAGATGTCCCACCCTTTATTGCTGGGTACAGGGAGACCTGGTGCAAGAAACATTTGCAATACAAAGTCATTTGTACTGGGGAAACAATACACAGCCCTCACCAGAGATAAAAGTCAGAACCCAGCTGATGTTTCTGAGTCAGAGGCAACTGGTCAGATGTGCCACACACTTCTCCCCCTCCAGCTGAAAATAACACTGCTTCCAAATGTTCTGGGAGCATGAAGATTTCAACAACCTCAGCAGAGCTGCCCTATGCTGTGTTGTTTACTTTTGAGGGAAACTGTTGACTGCTTTTCATTTTGCCACATGTGAGACAAAACAATCCGCTATCCTCTTATTCAATAAAATTGTTTAATATTCCAAGTTTCTCGTGTGATTCAGAAGGGAGCTGTTCCCCAGTGCCAGCCTCTCCTGCTGGGGGGTGGAAAACGCTCGCTGCTGGCTTGGTTTAGCAGCAGGATGGCAGCAGATTGGCCTTTCCAAAGCAGGGGGCCTTGGGCAGCAGTGGAAAGACATGCCCAACCATCAGCCAAAAATATCGCCCAGACCCAGGGGAGGAAACATTTTTAATAGCTCACCTAAAAAGGCAAAAAAGATTTGCCAGAGGTTCCGGCAGTATCACAGTTAACACAGACATTTCTCCTGGTAAACAGGGAGAAATGTCTGGATTGCCTGAAAGGGGTCAGTTATCACCCTGGGAGCTGCTGGCCAAGTCTGACCTCTCCACCTCACACCTGGGTGCAATTTCCAGCAGCCCAGCCACTGCTTCCAGTGAAATCAAAGCCGATGCAGCCGTTGACTTCTAAGATCTCCAATAGGGAGATCTCAGCTGTGGTTACCAGCTGGGCTGCGCAAGTGTCATTTTCCAAAAAACCCATCTGCCACACTGAGGCTTCAGTAGCCAAGAATCTGCTACTTACTACCACAAAACTGCTCCAGATTTTCACAGGGGTAACTACTAGCATTTACATTTTGGGAGGGACAGAGAAGGTGGGTTTAGAAACTGTTACTTTCAGTGTTGAAAGTAAATTTTTCTCCTCCTGCACTAGTCCAAGTCTGCCTTTTTCTCTGCTGCTTTCTTGTTTCGCTACTTCATTTTCAGATGGGTGCCCTTGGCTTCCCAGGACCATGGGCCATCTCATGGCTTTTATCTTTCTTGACATTTTGCATCTGTTTTATGTCTCTAACTCCTTTGATTTTAGCCTGGCTTCCCTTTTCTCATGTTGAAGCTTAGAGGCAGAGGCAGCCCAGCTGAGATTCACATCTCTAGGGATGTTAGATGTCTCCAGGGTTGATGTCTGCATTGGAGCTGGTGCTCTAGATTCCCTTTAGCATCAATGGAGAGAAATGAGCGACTAAACCATGATTTATCTGAGCTATTTGAGGCATCTGAACTTAGTGGGGGGTAATTCCTGCATCACCAGCATCTCTTTCGCTCAATTAGGAACCTGTGGAGAAGTCAATACTGGGAGGCACGACTCCTATCCTGTATCACAGAAGAAAAAAACCCAAAAAAAAACAAACAAAAAAAAACTGCCCAGAAAGTGCACTGAATGTGCCTTTCCTTTGGGAGAATCCTGTCTCTTAGCAGGTGCCTTTCTACAGCCCTTGGCTCAAACGATTCACAGGCACCTGCCTTCCCAGGTGACAACACCAAGGTTCGTGTACCTGGTCACGGATTTCTGCAAGGTCTGGTTGATCCACCCCCAATTATTGCCAGGGTATCTGGTGTGAGTTTTCCCCAAGAGGCCACGTGAAACCTAAAATATCATCAAGAACCCTGTTTGAAGAGTATGGCCATTTACACACAGGGGTGCAGGCTACAGAATGAAGGTTATTTAGTAGAAAAGGGGATTTATCATGATGGATGAAGGGCATTTTTAGCTCGAGAGGCAGCTGGTTTCCCTGCAACCAGATGGTCACAGTGTCCAGGCCAAACTTTGTATCTTGACCGTGCTCCAGTACGATGATTACGACTGACTGAACTCAGAGTTGGCCACCATGCAAATATTAAGCACCCCAGAATGATTTCTAAAGATTATTAGATTAGTGCAGCACCCAGGTCAACATGTCACCACTGAGTTCATGGAAGAATGAGAGGCTGAAATCAAGAGTTTAAAATCACAGGCACCAGTAAAAAGCTTTCTCCAAGATCGAGACACTAAACCATTAAAACTGGGCCAGGATGGAAATGCTGGAGCCCACCTAACCGACAAGGAAATTGAAATATGCATCAAATCTGAGCTCAGAACTCAATCCTGATTTCATAAATGTGCATTTTGTCAATAAAAACATTGGCTACAAATATCTCAACACCTCCTGGTTGTCAAAATGTAGCCTGGGATGGAAATTCAGATTTGTGAGGCACCTCCAATATTCTTCATGAGATGGCATATGATTATCCAGAATGACATACTGAACCACAGCCATAAAATCCAGCTTGAGTTGCCCTAATGCTAAACGACTCCAAGACAGATGTGTGAAAACCTGCTAATAGTAATCTTTAGGTTAGTTTAGCAAAACAGCTGAGTGTGGTGGCATCTTGGGAACTTGCTGTCAAGTAAACTTCTGCTTTGGGAAGCAGCAGAAGCAAGAAGGAAAGGGTCTGGTACCTATCTGCTCTGGTCATCTGGAATTAATCTGCAGCCAGGCATCTGTCAAAGCTCTCAATTCTTTGGGTATCCTAGAGACAGCTGAGGGAGATAGTACATGCAAAGGAAGTCCACTCTGGAGATCAGTTCTGTGCACATGAGGCAGACTGAGCATACAACACCTGCATCAACAGAAACCACTCATGTTCCTGCAAAAAGGCACATTTTATGCCCAGGTATAATATACATTTTAAGATTGTACACAGGCACCTGATAAGCCATTTAAAAAAGTAAAAAAGGAGTCAATAGGAAGAAAAATAAAAGTAAAACTACTCTCTCTCCAATGCCTGCAAGTGGCTTCTGTGAATTGCTTGCCACAGCTCCTCAGGGCATCCCAATCCAGGGCTCATCCGTGGAGGGAGGATCTTCCCCAGTGCATCTGCACTTCATTAGGAGTTTGTAGACTGCTAAATGAGCAACAGACCCCAGCATGAATGCACATTGTCTGAGCTGGGCTGATCACACTGTGTGATACAAGAGAGTGTTAAAAAAAACTGCTGTTCTTCAGTAAACATTGGAAGAGAAGACTGAAGATTAATTCAAACAGCTTGGAAAACTGAAACAAGAGAAATGAGCTGAATATTTCCAAATATGGGCTACCTTACTTCAGTATCAAGCCAGGAGAACCTTGGGGCATGCGAGCCAACCAAGCTGCAACTCCCTGGATAACAAGGCCTTAATTAAAAGCTAAATTGCACATACATAAAAAACCCCACAGGGCTCACTTCAGCCACAGAGGTCATGAAATCACAGGCAATCATATGACAAACATTAATCCAAAAGTCCAGGGAACAACTGCTCTGCACACACTCACTCAACACAAGCCACAGAAACACTTGCAAAAATGCCATAACGAGCTTAAGGCTTTTAGTACAAATAAATAAAGCCACAAATAGTAACAGCAAAGGAAGAGAGAAAAGGAACCACCAAGGGCTCTGGTCTTCTGTAGCAGGGAGTTGTTCAGTGAAAATGCCAAATTAACTCCAAGAGAGAGATTTTATTCAGTGCTTCCCCAACTCCCTGCTTCCCTGCTTCACTCCCCCAACTCCTGCTAATCTGATCTGGAGGAAAGTCTTCCCCTCTCCAAATCTGGCACTCATTTTACCCTCACATACAATCAAAACATGCCAACCAGCACTTGAGATGTTTTTCTTTAATACCATTAGGAGCAATAACATACCATGTTCAACATCCCATCTCCAGCTGCTTTGGAGAAAAGCAAAAAAAACCTGAGCTCAGACACCAAACGATGCACAGGGGGCTCAGAGAGAGGAATAATTAGCTGATTTATGTAATTCCCATATCCAGCCCGGGGTTTTATCCAGCACCCTGTGTTGGATGGTCCTGACTCCCATTACCTCAAGCAGCAGATCTCCCCAAACACGCCGTGGCACCAGGGATGAGCACAGATGGTCCCATGCACCACAGATGCAGCCAGGAGGTCAGTGCAGGGTGATTTATCTCTCGGAGCACAGCAGACCCTGGGGCTCAGCTGTTGGGATTTGGGGGCAACTCAGCTACTGCCATGGATATCTGCTGAGGATCTGCTGCTCTGTTTCAGCACTGGTTTTGCCATCAGAGACCAGCAGCTTGCAACAAAGGCAGTAAGAAAACCTGTAAAAGAGAGGAAATTTATGTAGGGCAAACCAGGTGCATTGTCCCTGTTGGCAGTGCTGACCCACCACCAGCAAATTATGATACATAACCTCCCCTTGCTGACTTGGTATTACTAATTTTGACTCAAGTCACCATTTAATGAACCTTCTTTTCATTTCCATTTCAGCTGGAAGCTTCCAAGACCATTTCCTTTGAAAGACACACCAACCCAAAGCTCGGCGTGGTGTTGGGGATGGTGGGGTTGCCCACAGCAGACTCCTTTAAGAAGAAGGTTCCCTGTACCTGTCTTTCCCCAAGCCTTCCCTGATGGCTCATTGCATCTCCCAGGTGTGACATGGGGCCACAAGCCCTTGTCCCATGGGACAGTTAAACAGGGAGTTTCCTGGGAATTAATAATAATAATAATTATAATAACAATAATATCATCTGGTTTCACTGGTGGAGGACCAGAACCTTGCCAAGAGCAGGAAAGGAGCATGTACTCATGAAAAAAAACAATGTTCTCTCAAATAGACCACAAAACAAGACAATTAAACACAGTCTGCCAGCAGAAATACACAGAAATACATTTGGGACAACGCTTCCCAAGCCTCCCTTCTGCATTCACGAGCACAGTGTGGGTTTTGCCGTGCTGACTGAGATAGGAAAGAGCAGCCCCAGCAGCACCACTCTTAGGGCTGGATCCAGAGGCAGCACAGAGCTGGATTTTCCTCCCAGGGTCCAGCCGGTGGAGATGCGGCCACACAGCTGTGAGGGAAGAAGCTGTAGCTATAAGTGAGTGTTGTTCTCCATCTCCTGACGTCAAGGGAAGCTTTGCTGGTGAGCCCTGCCAAGCTCCAGAGAAGCTCTCCCACCCCACACAGCCCCCACGTGAGATCTCAGCCGTCTCCCAGGCGGGTGCAGGCACCGCCTCCACCCCGGCCCCGAGCTGCTGGGATGGGGGGGATGTGCTGCCAACAGCTGCTTGCCCAAAAAGCCACTTTCCATCAGCAGCACCTCGTGCTGGACCCTAAACTGATGGAGGAGATGGTGGTTTGTATCCAGGAGACCCCAAGGTGGGAGTGTGGTGAGTCCCCAGACTGATGGCAGCAGGGTGGAGAGAAACCAACTCACCAGCAGCTTCACCCTCTACTGCTTCTCAATCAACCCCTGGCCTTGAGGCTGCTGCTCTTTATTTTCATTGCTGACAGGGGACATCTCATTGCATTTCTCCCTTTATGGGAAGAGAGATCTTTGTGCCTCCTCTAGAAAAGAGAAAGAAATAAAATCATACAGCCATTTCCTTCTGCAAATAGTCAGGACTGAGCTGGGAAGTGGATGAAGCTAGGAGCAGGTAACTCTTCATAGCTGTGATGCAGGATTGAAACAACATTCCCAGCATATCCTTAAGCAAACCCATGGGAGAAGCCAAAGCCACCCCAAAGTTTCCCCTTCAGCCTGTAATTTTCAGACAACAAACCAATCCTTTCACTTTTCTAAAGGAGTGAAGAGAGAGGCAGAGAACTGGAAAAACCCTTTATAGAAATATCAGCTGTTCCTCCTCATTCCCACCCCCAGTTCTGTTTTTTGACAAGTTAAAGTGAGGCCATAACTTACTCTGCTTTGTTCGACAGGGCTAATCACACGTGACTCTAATCACTCATGATGTTTTATTGATTTTAAGCACATTTAATCAGAAATTGGCTCGGAGTTAGATTCCTGCTAATTACTGAGAAGCAGCATTTTGAATGACTTCACAATTGGACTGCAGATTAGAATGGACAATATGTACTAAAATAATGATTCATGCATTCAGCTCCCTGGATTTATTTTGTTTATATTGGATTTTTTAATCTTTAAAGACATAATTCTGCAAACGGGCTAGCAGCATTTAAAACCTTTAACAAAATGGGTTTAATTCAACAGGCCAGGCTTTGGCCAGAGATGGGATATGTGGGGAACAGTTTATCCCCAGCTAATGCAGTTATTTCTTTGAAGGTCGCTGGATGTGCCTTGCCCACATGGGTGGTGGTGGCACTGCCAGGAGAGGTGAAACCACTGCTGGGGGCTCCTTTAGCATCCCCACCAAATCCATCAGTTCTGCTCTGAAGGCAGGGTGAGCTTTTCTCAGTCAGTCCCTGCACAGTCCCTATTTCCAACCCCAAACCCCAAATGCAAAGGGCTCATTAAGGCAGAGGCACCCAGCTCCAAGAGGTGCCTGTGGTGAGCTGAGTTCTGCCACCACCTCACCTCTTCTCCTGCTCAAATCTCTCCACAACACAGTGTTAAACAGTTTGTATTTCCATATTTCTCGACCTAAAAGCCACCCTCTCATGGAAAATCAATTGTTGCTGATCACAGCCTGGAAACAGATTTTTATTTTTCAACAGCCACAGGTGTCTTGTCTCTACCAGTGTCCAGGAGATCCCTGGCAAGGTGGCTGAAAATGCTCCAGTGACGTTGTCCATACTCAGAAAGAGCTGTGGCCAAGCACAGACCTTTCTTAGCTCTGCAAAGCTTCCTCTGCCTCCTGGGAAACACTGATCCATGAGCAACAGGGAAGCTGGAGGCTGGCAGAGAGGCTAGACTAGAGACTACCAGCTATTTGAACTGATAGGAAAGGAAAATTTCCTTCTGATTGAAAACAGAAACTTTCCACTTCCATCTCCGCTATTTTATTTTTGTTGGAAAACAAGAAGTCACACTGGGGAAGGCTCTCACAGTTTTAAGCTAAAATTTTCAAGTTTTGAGTTATAAAGTCAAAATTTTCCATTAAGAAAAGGCATCTTTTTTCCCCCAACACAACTCTGCTGGGAATACTAACAGCAATCTTGCCAGCCAATTGCTTTCACACAAAAACAAGCCTAAATTCAGAATGATGCACAGAATACTCTGCAATAACCGGTGTCTAAAAAGCAACAGCTCCGAAGTCTCCTGTTCTGCTCCCACTCTTTTCCACAGGTCTGTGACACCCCAGTTCAGTGGGTGGAACTTGCTCATGAATGATGTGAAACCTCAGTTTCACAAAAAGCTGGGGAATTCACCCCAGAATCACCACTGGCCTCCCAAGGAACCAGCCTGCAAATCTGTACTAATTCATCCTGCATGGAGAAGTGGAGGGATTTTCACTCTTTAAGTGCTGTTACACTCTGCAGTATGGCAAGACTCCAGCCTTACTGTAGGACTCAAACTGTAGTAAGTCCAAAGTGTAACTGACTCCTGCATCCTTCCCTTCATCATCACAACCCTCCCCACTCCCCACTGTGCTGTTTCATTGTCACTGCAGAACAAGATTTAGAGGCAAAGGGAAATCTGACCCTGGTTTAGCTTCACAAATAGTAAAAAGGAAATATCTCTTTGAGTTGGACTCCTTTGATATTTTTCTCTTTTTCTTTTTCTTTTTCTTTTTCTTTTTCTTTTTCTTTTTCTTTTTCTTTTTCTTTTTCTTTTTCTTTTTCTTTTTTTCTTTCTAATTTCTTCCTTTCTTAATTGATTCTTTCCTGTTCTTTCAGTTGTTCTTCATTCTTTCTTTCCTTTTTACTTTCCCAGGAGTTGAACTCCTAGAATCCTGTGAGTCTAGAACTCTATAAAACTCACTGCATTTGGCACTACTGGGTGTAGGTGTTCACAGCTCTGAGGAGTGTTGTTTCAGTAGTTTTCTGAATGGTCACGAGTGACAAAACAGCAAATCTGTGTTCTTCCACTCACTCGTTGACTCCAACTTCAGAGTCTTCAGTGAGAAGTGCAGGCCTGAAATTATTCTGAAGTTACAGCACCTACAAGAATTTTACCAGATGGAAACCTGAAAAAAGATTGCTGATTACTTCTCAGATGCATTGCTCATTTGTTCAGAGTAATTACTAGATGCAAAACCAAAAATAGACCCTTTTCCTTTGATCCTCTCCAGTTGGAGTCTGCACATGACAACCCAGAGCACGTATCTGGATATTCTGTACTGAAGCTGCCACAGTTTTCATTCAAAACCCAAGCAGTGTTTCTCATCTCACCTATGAAAATGCAAATGAAGAGAAAATCTGTCAAAGGACACTGGCAAGCATCAACCTGTCCCAGCTCCTCACAGTTTGCATCCTCCTGGGGGAGAAAGAAATCACTTACAGAATTTGGAGCGGCTCAGTGATGACACTGTGCTGTTCTCCTCTGGTTATTCAATCATTTTAAAAAATCCACCCTGAAGCTGGCAGCTAAGGTCTTTGTAGGTCCAGCTTTGGGATTAGCCCTTTATATATAGCCTAGGGCAAAGGGTGAGGAAGAAGAGCGGTTTCCAGGAGGTGTGGATGAAGAACAGAGAGGATGGGGCCAGGGCAGAGCTTGGCATCCCTCTGTGTGTGTCAGAGCCAGGAGAGAGCTGGCAGCAGGAGCTCAGGGGTACTGGGGATGCTCAGGAACACACAGTGCTACCAGAGTGACCCAAGACACACAGGCCAATTGATTGCTCAAAAAAGAAGGCGATCCTCTTAGAATGCAAAGCTGGCTGAGCACACACACACGTGCTGGCCACCCTGCTCCAACATTCCTGAGCAGGAGCTGCCTCACTCCCCTCTGAGGAACACCTTGACATGGGCACCTGACTCCCAGGGAGAGGCTGGGAGGGGGTAACCAGTGCCTGAAGTTTTCTCTGCAGGTTTTCTAGCAAGGCTATATTAAAGGAAGATGATACGGATCTGCTGCTCATCAATGCCTGTAGAGATTTGTCCTCCTTGGATGGCTTTGGCAATGTGGCACCAAGAGCTGGACTGGCTCCATGGCCAGGAGTGAAATGGAGGGTGGAGAAGCTGGGGTATGTCACACTGCCATAGCATTCTTTTGGCTTGTAGCAAAGCTTCAGCACAATAATACAGTCCCAAATTCAACCATCAGCAAATGATTCCTCTCCTCCAGCAGCAGCACTGAGGCTGCTCAGTGAATGGCACCGGATCGGTGGGATTGTGGTCAATTTTCCAGCTGTACATTCAACAAGCCTCCTTCTTTATGCTGAGCATTAGCATTGATATCCTGAACTAGAGATTAGGCAATACTGTACATTATTTCCAGCCAGGGATTAATTAAATCTCAACATTTCTGAGAGGCAGCTGGTACAAAGGAAGCCATTCATTTCATCAAGGTCCAAATGAACAAGGTTCTCATTTGTTTCTAGGGTTGCTCCATGGTGGAGTGAAAAGTAAGCTGAGAGATACCTCTTGGAACTACTTTTAAATGCCTGATAATAGTGTAGATTAGGTACCCTCCAGAGGTTCTTCATGCCAACCCCTGCTCCTTCCTCTTCAGGTCCTGAAACTGCCTTTTCTCTGCCCTAAGAGTAGGTCCTTGCCAATGTGGCAGCAATGTCCCTTTTCACTGCCCAAATGAGCTCTGCAGTGCTTTGTTCCTGACATTTCTTGGGCTGGAGGGAAGCAGCACAAAGCCCGTGGCACCATGCTGGAAAAGAAGGAGGGGTATGTTTGTGTCTTAACACGGTGAGGGGAGGCAAGAGGAGACAGGATTGCGTTTTGCTCCAACTGGCTGCAAAGAGGGGGTGTGAAGGAGACTCAGCAGGGATGAAGATGGGGCAGCAGAGCCGATGTGCCCTGGAAATGTGAAGTGGGAGTCCACCAGAATGTTTTCAGAGGGATTTTGCCCAGGAAAATGGAAATCTGCAATCAAAAAGCCCCAAAGCTGAGCAAAACACTGACTTTGTTAGAACACTTCACTGGCAAAACTGCTCACAGATTTACTCATTGTCCTCCCTTGCCCGTGGTGCTCATGCCTACATGGACATGGCTACAGAGAGACCAGGGGCATGTCTATGCCATTCACCACAACATTGTCCATGTTTTCTTGGCTTTTTCTGGGGCAGTGAAACAGCTGGGGCTGCCCACAGCTGCTCACTTTGCTTTCTCAAAGTCTGCTGTTACTTGTTTGAGCTTATTTAAACTTGCTTTCTTCCTGTTCAGTTTTATTCTGCTTTTCTTCATCAAAGTCCTACTTGGTCCGAGGAGGGATTTTGAGACCTGGAGGGTTTCCACGGGTCTGGCTTGTATTAGAGGGGGGCAATTTCCCAACCACCGGCGGAGTTTCAACATTCCCTCTCTCCTGCCTTGCTGAGGAAAACCAGGGGCACACATGCAGCCTCCTGCAAAGATCCTTTTCCAGCAGGATAAAATCAAGGTGAGAGAATTTTGACAAGATCAGCAGAGTGGGCTGGGCTGGAGAGCTGCTGTTGGCATGTCTGGTGTCGAGATTTTTCAGACTGATGTTAATTTCTGCAGCTCTTCCTCCGTCCTCCTCCCTCCCTGCAATCACAACCCCATGATCACAGCAATCCCCATTTGCAATCTGCACAGGGGGCTCTTGCAGAGGTTTTAGTATGTGACATTCCCGAACCAGTGACAGTGCCACGATAATAATCATATAAAAACCATCATAAATCTGCGTTTTGCCCTTCATTGTTTCAGTGCAGCTCAAACCAGTCAAAGAAATAACATGTAAAAATCAATGAACTTAAAAAAAAAAAAAAGTATTACATGGACATAAGATACTCTAGCAGCCAGGTCCAGTTAAAAATATCCCTGTTCACTGCAGGGGGGTTGGACTAGATGATCTTTGAAAAGTCCCTTCCAAACTAAACTTTCTATGATAAGCAAGCCAGATATTCCACTCTAAATAACAGCTCTGGTGTCTTTTGTTATTTGGAGAAGAGTTTCCTCCTGGTCCTTCTCATGGATTAGGATCCATCCTCCACCCACCAAAAAATACCCTAAATCCACTGGGCAATGATCTCTGTGTAACACAGAACAGTGTGTGGCTGCTTAAGGCCAGTGAGTTCCTGAAGTTGGAACTGAAGTGCCCCGTTTTCCCCTCCCAGCTTCAGGCCCAGCTACACAATATTAATTTTAGCCCCCCGTGTGTCTCATGTCCGGTGGATGCTGCTTTTTAAAAGGTGCAATTCAGCACCAGCAACGCGAGGAGTCCTGCAGAGCCAGCAGTTTTCACAGGGAACCACGAGATGGCGATGGAATAGAAATTTCCATCCAGAGGAAAAGCAGTCCTGGGTTACAGAGAAAGGACTGAACCCCCTGCATGCTGAGCCCCCTGCCAGAAAGTAAAAAGCAGGGAGGTGCTGAAATTTTACATTATTTTCAGGTGTTTTTTTGTTTTGTTTTTTTTGGGGGGAGGGGGCAGAGTATATACAGGTTCTGTATTTATAGATGATCAACTATCTGAAGCATAACCCAGTTTTCCTCTTTTTTTCTTTACATCAATATATGCTTTAAAATCTCCTGGACTAGAGCAGAAATTTAATCCTTTTATGACCAATAATCAAGTCAGCATGAAGGGGCAATAAACTGCAGCCTTTTAGAGTTTGCTGCACAAGAGTAATTTTTAAAAAGCCATATTTCCTTTCTCTAGTTCCATTTCCCAAGACATATGTCCGTCACTGAACAGCCCACTGAAGGGAATTTTGACACAAAGTGAAAAAATAATTAATTAAGATTTTTAATTAAAACAGAGAGATGCATGGGAAATGGGGAGCAGGTAGTTGCAATCCTTTTCCTCTCTGAGCTCACCCTCTCCCACGGGATGGTGTGACTGGGACTTGGAAGATGGGATGAATAAATGTGACTGGAGTTTAAGTCTGGATCTTAAGAAGGGTCTGAATATTGCTACTTAAACCCTCCTGCTTTATCACTTTATTTTTCCTTATAGTCTTTCCTCCCTACTGGAAATGTATCCATAGGAAAAGGCGCAGTCCTTTTTATTTAATTTATATTCATAAAATTATTTGGGCTGGAGGGGAAAAAAAGCTCATTCAGTTCCACCCCCTGCCATGGGCAGGGACAGCTTTCACTATTCCAGGTTGTTCCAAGCTCTGTCCAACCTGGTCTTGGACACTTCCAGGGATCCAGGGGCTGCCACAGCTTTTCTGGGCAATGTTTCCCAGTCTGTGACCACCCTCACAAGGCCCCGTGGTCAGTCCTGTGGTTATTCTCAGCATCAAGGAGTAATGTTGGCAGTTTTATTCAAGGGGAACCGAATCAACAAAAATGAACCTGCTTTGAAATGCTAGCAAAGCAGAAAAAAAAAATAAAAATCCATGTCCAGCATCTCCATCCTCCCTCTAAAAATGCACAGTGAAGAAAAAGTACTTAAATCCTAAATTTTCACCTTATTTCTCCAGGGTAACAATATTTCTACTGCCAACCCCAAATCTGGGGACCTCTTAAACTGAATGAGGATAAAGGTCCAAATTTTCAGCCTATAATTCAATTAGGACTTGCACAAATGCAGTTTCAAAGTGCCCTCATGAAGATTTGCCCTGCAAATTTAAACTTCCCTTTGCAAATCTGCCCTTTAGGTTCCTGCTTGAGAAGGAGATGGGAGACAGCTTGAGGAGATTCATTTTTCCTTTAGTTTATATATAACTTGCTAAGCTTTTAATTTTTTTAAATGAGCTTACTATGTCCAATTTAAGTCAAAATTTAATGATCCCTGCAGTAATTCATTTAAGGATACAGCTTCCATAAATGGCATAGCATAAGTCAGGGAATAACTGTCCTTGTCCGCAGCGCAATCATTAATCAACTTTATTAAAATCAGGATTGGCTGAAGAGGTTTGCATAATAAAAGAAGACTCAGAGCCTTTTTCAGGACCAAAATGGACCTGAGACCAAACTTTGGATATTTCTTCCCCACTTCCCCAGGACTTTGCTCCATGTAACTTGAGAGCATCCAAGTCCAGCGTTCATGCTTGGGCTCATGGCTGGAGTTAGATGGAGTGATAGTGGTCCTGAAAAGGGTTAAAAAGGACCAACAGTCCCTAACACAGACAGGCATTTTGCTTTGCACTAAGGACGGGAAGGGGATGTGGGAAACATCCTATTTCTGGCAATTTTAGTGGTGTTTCTCAATGCTTTGGTGTAGGGACGCTTTCTGGATGAGGCATTAGCCTCAGAGCAAGCACCTGGAATTATTTTACATTATTTTACATTATTTTATGTTATTTTATATTATTACATGTGATTTTATGTCTTCATCTCCCCCTCAAGTTGGGCAAGGCCCTGAATGCCTGCTCTGCTTAGACCCGATGCTCTGAGTGGCTGAGCCCCTTGGCAGGTCAGGGGAGGCAGGAGCAGCCCAGGGTGCCACCATGAGGGACCAATTAGATCTCTGGATCCAATTAGCAGCAGCTGTGATTTGTGTGCATCCCCTCTGTACATATGGCTACGTTGAACTTTCCCTCTGTTTCAAATGTCCTCACGGAGTGCGGGCGAAGTGAGAGGAAGGAACATTTGTCTGGGGTTTTTTGGAAAGCCTTTGTCATGATGGACGAGGAACCTTTTACATCATTCTCCAACTTGCAAACAAATTAGGTACCTTTATCACCTTCCCCTGATAGTGGAGCTGGCAAGCGACGGCCCGATGAGCTGCCGGGGAGAGGGTAACAGTGTGCAAGTGTTTCATCGGACACCATCAACCAAGTTTGCTGGAAATAAAATATAAGTGAAGTCAGATGCTGAGGGCTTAAGTGTCCATGCATTAACCAAGATGGTTTCCATCTCATGGAGCAATTTGGGCTCCGGCCATTTAGGGCAGGACAGGAATTGTTATTCATTTTAATGGATGCTGGGCATCCAAATCCCTTCGGTGGAATTGAAACATCTCATCCCTAATTTCTATGTGTTTCAGTCCCTCACATGCAGCCAACTCCTGCAGGGCACTCCAGGAAGCCTGATGGAAGTGTTGCTGGTATTACCCATAATGATCCTCAGTTTCATTGAAGAGATCAGACCAAGAAGAAGAAAAGGAAAGGTCCAGGTCTGTCGACAAAATGTCAGGGAGATGAATAGAGCTGGTTCCTTCTTCCCCATCAGTGCTTTCAGCCCAGAAATAGAAGATCCCATCACCTGCAGCCCACCAGCAGCCCTGAGCTCAAGGTTTCACGGGCAGCGAGGCAGCAGCAGGGCTGGCAGCAGAAGGGGACGATGCAGGGCAGGTCCTGCTGCTAACGATCCTGGTGAGGGAGGCTGGGGAGCAAGGCTGTGATGAGTGACTGGGAGTTCTACAGCAGAGCCCAGGGGTCACATCTGCCCCTCTCTCCTCCATCCACAGGGATTTTAATGGCAGGATGTCCTTCCTGGCAGGAGGGGCTGATAATGGAGTGGATCACCAACTCCAGCCCAAAAGAAGGGGATAAAACCACTTTACAGGAGGCTTTACAGGAGACTTTTAAAAAATGTAATCTAGCTGGAAAGTTTCTTTTCAAAAACAAGGCAGTGTTGGAAAAGAAACCCCTGCAGACATTCATAGCCTTGACAGAATTTAAGGCAGAGTAAGAGGAAAGAGGGAATAATTTTTAAATTATTAAAAGACAATTTTATTGCTCAGTGAACAAGTCAGTGTCTCTTTGCTGGCAGTGCATGGAAATCACAGAGTGCTTTAGGTTGGTAGTGATCTCTGAGATTATTAAGTCCAACTTGTCACCAAACCATGTCTCCAAGTACCATTTCCACATGCCTTTTGAACACTTCCAGGGATAGTGATTCTACCACTTCTCTGAGCAGCCTGTTCCAGTGCCTGAACTACCTTTCAGAGAATAATTTTTTCCTAAATGAGCCCTTTTACACAGCAGCTGGCTGGCAGTCAGCTCCTAGAGATAAGTGGGGAGAGGTTGTAAGTAAGTTAGGGGAGCAGCAAAGGGGGCTGAAGGTTGCATGACATCAGGTCAGAGTGCCTGAAAAAACCCAAAATAGTTTCTCTCTATTTGGCTAAAAAGTGAAGGGGGCAGTTCCCCATCTTTTCTCTTACAGGTGGTTCAGTTTGTCTTTCCTTGGTGGGTAGCAGACAAAGTCGGGAATTATTTTTAGAGGGGAAGGATAAAATGGATGATATTTTCCAGAAGTGGAAAATCCAGCAGAATTCAATTTGATCCTTGGAAAAAGATAAACATCTTCAAATGCCCAGCCCAAATGCTGAAGTCACCATAGCTGACCCACAGAGAGAAAGAATGGTTTTGTGGTTAAGGCACTTCAGTGTTCTGAAAAATCTGGGTTTAATTTCATTAGCCACAACCTCCCTGTGTGCTCACAGACAAATCACTTCCTATCTTTTTGCCCAGATCACTTTATGTAAAATGAGGGTGAGAACTCCTGTTTTCTTAACATACAGTCCTGGCCATGAAGAGTTTGCAGCCGTGGTGAAGTCCACACATTATGGATTGAAGCAACAAGTTTCAGGAGTGCGTCTCCTCGATACTGATTTTATCTATTCTCCTTCATGGAAGGAGCTGAATTCCCCACTTGAAAGCAGAATATTATAGCCACAATCCACTCCTATTCACGGGTCAGGATTTGAAACCAATTCTTGTATTAAAAAAGATGAATCACGGCACAAAAATGACTTAATTAGCTGTGTAGACAGCCAGTGTGAGCACAGAATACCCCGAGCGAGGGTCCTCTCCAGCCAAACATCGTCCTTTAGGGAACTTGGCATTCCTTCCAGGCTGTGTGTCAAGGAGACTGAGCAACTTTACATCAACACAACATGGATTTTCCTTCTACCAAACTACTCTGCAATCTGTAATTTTTAACCTCACAAGTTTGAGATTGTACCTTAACATTTGCAGGAAGCAGATGGCTTCTGCATACTGCCAACCTGTTGTTACAAAAGCATCTTCCAAGAATTGTTTTCTACCCACAGTCGCTAACCATAATTAACCTTTCATATGATTTAATAAACAGCAAAAAATATTTGCCATCTCATATTAATAAAGAGAGCTTTTCAGGACATTTTCCCCCCCTTTTCAAGAATGTAGAAAACTGCAGTAATTTTTGCATGGGCTTGTTTTCATTGCCTTTCAAATTATTTAGGGATGCAGTTTACCTATGCTGATTAAAGCCAAGAAGGACAGCACAAGAGTGGATGAGCAGAGCATCTTCTGGCATGGCCCAAAGTGGCTTTTTATTTCAGGAAGAAGAGGAAGTTTGGGTGAGAAGCACAACTTCCTAAGTGGGGCAGAGAGGGAGAGCAGAACCCACCAACAGCCACAGTGATATCGAGTTGTGTTTTCCTGCTTTCCCACACTCATGATTTTAATGCTTCATGGAGTTTTAAGTGATAATAATAGAGTCCTGAAGTATTTTGACCTTTTTTTATTTATTTTTTTTTTTT
>VWZN01013643.1:285696-309922 GCA_013396955.1 Regulus satrapa | reverse complement strand
AGTTCATTAGTGAATGAAAATGAAGATGTTGGCTAAGACTTACCCCCATATTACGGGGGAAATGAAATGGCAGATGTAAGTAAAAAGCTGGCATGGGGAACCAAAGTACATATTTCTGTTTCTGATGGGTAGTTGCTTTGGCTTAGGATATCAAAGGCTTTCTGCAGAGCTGCAACTATAAAGGAAATATTCTCCTGCTTTAACCAATTTCCATAATGAGGGTTAGGGAACACTGTCCCTGCTAGAACAGAAGAACTTCTTTAATTAATATTTCTTGTGACTGTTGAGTGCTCATCATCTATTAGTATGATAATGTACCTTTGAAATTACAAATACAATTATGATAACTGCTTGGCTATTTAAAAAAAAAAAATAAAATTATATACATACTAAGGTTGAGCTGCAGCCTAGGAACTGATTCCAGGAGATGGCCCCAGGTTTTCTGCTCTCTCCCTGTTTTTTGCTGGTAGACTGGAATTTGCCAAATGGTGTTTGGTTCCTGTTTATTATCAATGTGCTGCCAAGACTGAAATGGATCAGCTTCAATTAAGATGGATGCACATCAAATTAATGCAAGTCTAAGGAAGCTGACTTTGTAGCTGAAAATAAAACATAGCAAAATAATTGTAAAAGAATTTGCTTTTTGTATCTAGAAATTAGGCAAGATAAACCAAAGATCTCAGAGATCTTAGGCCTTTTTTATTTTTTAATTAAGGACAAAACTTCTGTTTTTATAAATATAATATGTACCTGAAACCAACTGAGCAGTTGCAATATTTTCTCTGCATCACATTTCAGATGTTGACTCATATATTTTCTTGCCTGTAATACAGCAGAAACCCACCATTTTGTTAAAGATGCCATTTCTTTAACTATTTCTGGTAGCCTTTTCCAGTAATTAATGCTTTATTTATATCAGACTGTAGGTACACTCCTTATTCTGCTTTATTTTATGATAATTTTGTCCCAGTCTTGCTCTAGAGATTTGTGTGTGTGTGTGTGTGTGTGTGTGTGTGTGTTAGATTTTATCTAGTTAAGAACGACTTTAAAAAAATTATTCCCATTAAAAATTATTTTCCTGTGGACACTATGAACACAAAATATTTATCATGATATTCACAAGTTCAAAATATGCAAATACTGTTTTTACTTTTGTAGAGCTCAGTGAGATACAGGGTAGAAGAAACACAGAATCAGGAATCTTTTATGCAATCCTTTTCCTTTTGGTCTGGTACCACAAGGTGCCCTCTCTGACTCTGAAAATTCAAAGTTTGGTGCTGCTGTTGTCCTTGGAAACAATTTATAAAGCCCAGTTTAAAAGGACTAACCAATTGAATTTAATTTTCTTTCCTTTCCAATTCAGTTTAAAATTCAGGTGTACATTAAGCTTTTGATCTTCTTATTTTTTTTTTCCTGTACAATGTCCCAATATTATTATCATTATTATTATTTTAATACAAAGGTGTTTTCTTGCTGTTGTTTCTTGTTTTGCTGTTTTTGGTTTATTTAGCCTGTTGGGGTCTTTTTTCCCTTTTTTCCGATAGGACACCTTAAACAGTCAATCCCAGCACTTTCTGGATTCATTGGATCCAGCTCAAATCTATGGGACAAACACTGTGTTGCCAGAGGAGCCCCGAGGATCTATAATCTGCAGTTCCTTTCAGTCCCCTGGCAGCCGTTTCCAGCCAGGACGTGTTTGATGGTTTTTTTGGAAGAACACGTTTTCATTCAAGAGATGTTACAGCAAAATTCAAGCAAGGTCTGCAGTGGTCTGTGTCCGAAGGCAACAAAGCCAGCTTTCTCCTCGGGTTTGGGTTTCTTTTCAGCACTTACCAACTTTGTCTCACAACACCCTTGAGGAGGCAAAAGCGCTTTTTGTTCCTTTATTAACAGGCGAGGGAAGCGGGACATTAAAATCCCGGTGGTGCAGCAGGAGGCAGCCCTGGGGACGCCTTGGCGGGGCAAAGGGGGGGTTTGGGGTGATGCTTTGGGCACCCCCTGGCCCCTGCTCACCTCACCTGGCTTAACCTCCTCCCAAAAATTTATTCTCTCAAAATTCAGTGCCACAAAGCTCTGGGAGAGCAGCGGGAAGGCAGAGGATTTATTTGCCGCTAACCTCTTTGGGGAGTTATTTTTTTGTCCCTCTCCAGCCTGCACATGGCCCTGCCATCGCTGCCGCCCCTCGCCAGTTTTAAGGCATTTATACACAGATCCCTGTGGAGGAAATGGGCTCTTTTTGTCCCGTATTGCAGATGGCAGCTACGAGAGAGGAAGATTTATGTCCCTTGCCCAACTTCACCCTGGAAGTCTTTGGCAGAGATTTGCACCCCGGTCTCCAACCTCACACTACAATTTGTGACCATTGCTCCTGGCTTCACTTCAGCTTCTCCTCTCTCAAAGCAGGGATAAGGACAATTGCCATCTTTCACCCTTTTATAACAAATCTCACAGTAGTTTTTTTTTTTAAATTTTTTTAACCATCTCTTTGAAGTGGCTTGAGGCTGTGGAAAACTCCCTTTTCATAAAAGGAAAACTAAAGTTATGGACAAAAAGGCTGAAGCAAAAAGACTAGAAACTGTAATACTAACAGAAAAAAAATCAATGTTAAAACAACAATCTGCTGTTCCAAGGGTCATCCCGTAATTTACATGGAGTAATTCATGATTTTCCAGCACAGTTTCTGGGCAGACCTTAAAGAACGATGGCTCTGAGAGAATACTAATTTTAAAAAGTATTCAGCTCCTCATCAGATGTTGAGGAGTATGGCATATTTCATTTCTCCCTGCACATTAGCCAAATTAAATCAAAATAAATATCAATGAAAATATTGCACAGGACATAAAACCCCATCCATTTGTGCTCTATCCATATGCTGCTTTACGAGACGCTGCGTTTCGCTCCTGCTCCGCTCTCCGCTGCCAGCCCCGAGCGCACAGCAAGGCGCGGAGTCCCCGATGTGCTTTAGGCATTCATCCCTCCAATACTGCACCCCGGAGCCTGCCTGCAGTTTTGTTCTCACCCTGTATCTCTGCCAGGCTTGTTTGTGCCCATGGGCAGCAGCCGTGGCCTGGCCAACGCCTGCCAGGCCAGCTCCAGTCCTGGCCACCGGCTCAGGCTGCGCTGCCGCCGCTGCGGGACCAGCCGCAAGGTGCATTCCTGCCAGCAAAAAGTACAGTTGCTAAAAGGTGCTTTGTTCATTAATTATCTTAGGGTGGTTTGGATAAAGCAAACGTTTCCATGTCCAGGAAGTTGCTTCTGAGGGATGCGTTCGCACCCTGCGGGGTCCCTCACTGTGCATCTGCATCCGAGACGCTGCGCAACCTGCAAAGCACCCGCGACAGAAATCATAAACCGCAACTCAGGGCTT
Organism: Regulus satrapa; assembly: GCA_013396955.1. Lineage (NCBI taxonomy): Eukaryota > Metazoa > Chordata > Aves > Passeriformes > Regulidae > Regulus > Regulus satrapa. The sequence goes on along the minus strand of VWZN01013643.1, from coordinate 306,555 downwards.
GAAAATGCAACCAATTTGTGCCGGCTCAGGAGCAAGAGCAGCGATTTCTGCTTTTAAAACCGGCGCAGTTTTTAGGGTAATGTGATTAGAGATTCAACATTTCCCCCTCTCATTATTATTTAGCTCCCTCATTTGAATGCTCAGGTTTGAGGGAAGGGGGATTGCTTGGAAATTACAGACGCAGCCAAATTTCTTCCTTCCCCTTTGACAGGGCAGTGCTGATGGTTATTGTTCTTTTCTAGCTGCATTACGCTGTCCTTGATTTTTGTTTCAAGCAGTCTAATGGCATGATGTCAAATCCTGCTAATTGGTTTAGGATTAAAATGCAGGGCCACATCACTCTCTTGATTAACCAGCAGCAAAACTGCTTTTGTCTAACGATCGTTTCAGAGGAGAAAGAAAATAAAGCATATAAAGGGAGCGTCAGGCTTTTGTCAGTAAAAATACATAGGAAACTGCCTTTTTTTTTTTTCTTTTTTTTTTTTTTTAAGGAAAAAGAATTGCCACTGTGAGGCCCACTAAGTTTTGACTAGTAGCAGTTCAAAAGCAGCCCTATGGGGAAAGATTGCTTCCTGAGGAGCAGGGACTGTGCTTTTATCCAGCATCCCGCCACTCTCTGCGCCGCACCGGGGCATCCGTGGCTGGACCTGCTCATATTTAACACACCAGCAACAAAAAAAATCAATGGGAACATCTCAGCCCCATTTCTGGCCTCTCTGACACCTAAAGAATTCCAGTCCCAGCCGAGTTTGTACCGGGATAAATAACCCAGGACTGAGAAAAGGCTGTGGTGGGCAGTGCAGCACCACACTGGGTGTTGCAAGCTCTAGCAGGGACTTGAGCAGGATGTGGGATGCCTAGGGCCCTGCATCTGCAGTATCCCACTCCACTCACCCCAAGGACTCAGAAATTAATTCTGCATCCTGAAACGGGGTTGTGCTTGCTGGGACAGAGCTCACCTGTTGGGTAACGAGCATAAAGAGGTAGTTTTTCACGGGGATTATTGGGAGAGGAAGAGGGGAATTCATGGTTCAAATTAAAATAGTAGAAGCAACACCAAATGACTATTTTGCTCCCCTCTGCTATAAAAAAAAATACCCCAAGAAATTCACACAAACACCCCCATCAACCCTCAAAAATTCTCCTTACTGCACTGTTTAATCTCTTTGGCTCCTGTTTTCCCTGACCAGCTAAGGGATTTAATTTCCAGGGAATTAGACATCCAGTTCAGGGTATTGTTTTGGGAAATGTGCACACGATTTACCACACACAGTCCTGAAAGTCACCATCAGACCCAGTGCTCCCAGCACGCTCCAGTCTCATCCCTGCTCTGCCGGGAGGTGAAAGGGACTTTATTGGGAAGGTTTTGATGCATTTGGCATGTCTTTGAACCTGGCTCCCCCAAAGGGAAAGAATGAACTCAGGCAGAGAAAGAAAAAAGGAAATAAAAGGGCCCTTCCCATCTGCCCGGCTGCATTCAATGGAGAGCTTTTTAAAAGGTATAATAGAGGTTTGTGTGTTCCTGCTGAGATTTGTTCTGGTCAACTTCTCCAGGGCGCTCAGACGGGGTGGTGTGGTGTGCCCGCCCTCCCCCAGCACCCTCAGAAAGAAATTACAGCGGGTTTCTTTTTATTTTTTTGACACTTATTTTTTCTGCTGCAAAAAGTGTATGCCCTGCACACACATTGCTCTTGCACAAAGGCGACTTGAGCTAACCCCGCCGAAAACTAATGTGGGTGTTTCTCTGAGTTTTTATCACCAGTGCAGTAAAGCCTGGTGTTCCCAAGCATGGCATTGAGGCATCCAACCCCCAAATATCCCTACAGGATCCAGCCCAGGTTTTCTTAGGAAGCATTTCTGGGACAGTGGGGATGGGGAGCGTCCTAGGGCTCAGCACAGTTTTCCAGCATCCTGCTGTGGAGGTAAATCAACAGCAAATTGGCCATACTCCAGAAGTTGTCCTGCTCTTTATTGTGCTCTGTGACTTGTTGGTGTGATTATTAAAAGCCAGGTCGGCTGAAAAGCTGATTTTTTTTAATGTGCTCCTGGCCCCAGAGCAGATGAAATGACATTTAACAACACCAAACGCTCAAGAAGGGGCCCCGTGTCAGCACCCAACAGGTACAAAAACGCCTGAGAAGCTCTTGGCTGTCGTGAGCAGCTTTCTGCTTTGCAAACTATGATAGAAAGAGTGGAAATATGCTTTGTCTGCTTTTCCCTGACTCCAGGACTCCAAAGCAGGAAGATGAGAACATCCTGCACACATGTTAATTAGTCATTCCTTAAAACCAAATGTCACAGCGCTCATATTTAATTCCAAGAACAGACTGATGAATATGTACGTATAGTTATATTTCATTTACATACTCTGGGATTTGTTAAGAGACGCCTAATGAAACTATCTAAAATGAATTAGATGTTCTCCTAACAACATTTATTTTCAATTGATGTATATCAGAGGAATATTCCCAATACTGTAATAGGGGATTTTCACAGATATAAAATACATATATTGCATTTCATAAATGAAGATAGGGAGTTAAAGCAGCCACCCTCTAAATGGGATTAGATTCTTGAAGTAGCAAAAACCGAAAATGGGGCTTGAGGGTCGGGGGTGGCAGTGATTTGGTTTGTAGGAGACCAAAGAGGATAAAGCTCAGCACCCAGAACGCTGTAAGAAAGTGTCCACATAAAGAAAATATTAAAGGAACTGAATTAGCTCCTCAAAGCCAGCAAGAAAAGAAAATCCCCTTGAGACATTTGCCTCCTCTTATTTTCAATTTCCCAGTTCTGTATCTAATACTTTTTGAAATTTATTTTTTCCTTTACTCAAAGCCCCTGCCTTTTGAGCAGGGTCCATCCAGGTAGCTGCTCTCAAAAAAAGCCATTCAAGCCCAAGAGGCCCTTCAGGGATATTTTTTTCCTTTTTCATACCAGACCAGTTTGTAGGAAAACCCCCGTGGTTTTGGTTTTCTGTTTTCTTCTTCCCCCTCTAACTGCCCTGCACCCTGTGAGCTCCCGGGGAGCACAAAAGCGTGGCCGCGCGTCCTGGCGGGCACATCATCGGCTCGACAGGTCCTGCCGCGGGAATTCAGCTCACACTCCCGCGGATGTGTGAGTCTGGAACAAATCTGGCTCACTCGCCTGCCTTGGCCGGCCTCCGTAGGGCTAAGAGGGGTGGAAGGCAGTAAAATCTCCTTTCAGTCTATAAAAATCTGCAGAGATATTTGGAATGTGCGGAGGGAGCAGATCTCCTGGGTAAAGCAGAGCAATGATTAAAATAGTCACTTTTCTGACCGTAATTGCGATTTAAATACTGCAGCTTTTGTTTGCAGAGTGCCTTTGGTTTATATTCTAGTGACAGTCACACAACTGCAGGGGTTGTTTGTGGAGTTAGTGGCAAAAACATGTGGTTTGAATTTAAAGTCCTAAAGTTAGAGGATCAACGTTTCTCCAGCAAAGATATTGCCAGTGTCTCTGTGAGTCATAATTTTAAATCATCAGGAACCTGAACACTCATTAAATGATTAAAGGGAACAGTAATGAAAAAGCTAAAAGAAAGGATAAATATACAGCCATAGAAACAGGAACATCTATTTTCAAAGCAGAAAAAAAAATACTAGCATCCTGACAAAGGACAATAAACTTATCAAACTAATTCACTTCTCTTTTTTTTTCAGGCAAGAATGCAATCTTAATAAAGCAACAAATTTCAGATGGCAGGCTAAGATTACAGCTCTTCTAGACTAGGTCTAGAGTTTTCCCATAACCAGGTTATTGCTGTGGGTTCTAGTCGTAATTAACTCTGGTCGTAATTAACTTTCTGAGAATAAAATGATCCCTGAGACCAAGTGTTTGATGGTGAAGTTTCCTGTTGGGGTATCAAGCTTGTTTCTCGCTACAATCTCCGTGTTCATGTTTTCCCCAATAATCATGGCCTTAACTCAGCTCTCCCATACCTGAGCTCACTCCCTTCTCCCCTCCCAAGATAGAGAGTGGAACATGCAGACCAGAGCAGGTATGGGTTTTGCAAACCAGCATCTGTTTACAAGACAGAGGAGCAAAGATAATCCCACCCACTCTGCAAAAACATACCTCAGTTGAGCTGCTTTTTCCTTCCTCAGAAAGATCAGGGGCTGTCCAGTTCTCCAAAACCATTCTGATTGGCTTCAGTAAGGCCTGGAATGGGAATGATTGTGGTTACCAGAGATGGTGCTCGTTGGAAACCTTGGCACATTGAGTTTACAGGAATTGCATTGGGTGGGTTGCAGTTTTGCTCCTTCAGTGCCTGTTTTGAAGAAAATATGCGAAAAAAACAAATAAACAAAATATATAAAAAAATTAGGTAAGTGTATTGACTGAGGCATTGCATAGCATAAATAAATATAAATACATGAGGCTCGCTGCCTGACTGTATCGATACATTGGCAAGAATTCAAGGGTTATATTTGAAATGCAGAAAATAATCCAGTGAGTCATCTTCCCCACGCTTTGGCTTGCCATCCTCTCCCATTTTCGCTTTGACCCAGGAGGGCACAGCACGCAGCCTGAAAATAGGCAGTGGGATGATGTGGCGTGGCTGCACCGCTCTGCTCCGCGCGGGAAGTGCCCGATCCCATCCGCAGGCAAACGGGCGGGATGCTCAGGAAAAGTCAGAAAAATGCTGCTATCATAGGCTTTCATGCTCATGCTTTTCTCTGAACTGCATTCCACCAGCCAAGGGAGGTGAGCACATAAGAAGAATCCCCCCCCAAAATAGGTGATAATAATAATAGTGATGACAAGGATGATGATAATAATAAAATGACACACAGAAACACAACACAAAAAGTCACTTCATTTTTAGTCCACAGGTCCATGGACTGAAAACTGAATCATAAACAAAATCAGAACAGGAAACTGGAGGCACACGGTTTAAAGACGAAAATGAAATTTTGGATTGTAACATTTGCAAATGTAAAAATAGGATTCAGCCTTAGGCTCCATTACAGATGACTCCACCATGACAGCTTGGCAAACTGAATCCGTGACTTACCTCCCCCAAAAAAGCTCTTTTCTAGCAGATTTCCAGGGCCAGGCAAGTGGTTGTGGTCTGGCTGAAAGTATCTTAATGCAAATGGCCAAAGTGGGCACCTGAGAGCAGAGAGCTGGCTCCAACACATGGGTCACCACATTCTTTCCTGATGACTTTCCAGGGCTCTGCTCTCCCACTTGCATTAGATGCTGCTTTTAGAGTGGACGGGACTTTTCCAAAGCATTCCCCTGGTCACTGAGGGGGTACAGCAGGTGCTGCACCAATCCCCAGACCTGGTCCTGGGCACTTAGCTCCTCTGCAGTGACCTTGTGCAACCCAGCTGGAGACGCCCTCTCCTCCCTCATGTCCCCAAACATGGAATGCAATCCCCGGGAAGAACCTGTGCTCATGATTTTATATTAATCTGCTGCTTTCCTGCAGAAGGAATCTGACAGTCCTGAACCACCCTGTTCTGCTCCTCCACTACTGAGTACCAAATCCTGACTCACATGAGCATGGACTGTTGGTCAGGTTAGAGAAAGTTTGAGCTTGCATATATTAAAAAAAAACAAAAAAAACCAAAAAAACCCAAAAAAACCCAAAAACCAACGAATATATGCATATATACACATATAATATATAGACAGAGATGCCCAAGATTGTAAGCAAAAGTTACCTAAACCTCTGTGATTCTAATGATAGTGATACACAGTAACAGTAATACATTGATAATTCATTTCTAAGGATGCACAGCATAATTTAAAGAAAGGATTCTTAGGAATATAGTACCTGGCCTACAAAGAGGTAATTTCCTTTTATCCCACCATTATCCTGTCCTTACCCAAATCTTACTGCTTCATATAAACTGTAGGACCCTTCAACCTACCAACATACTGTCTTCCTATTTAGGATATTTGCTACACTCAATTTTTAGGCAGCTTTTGATCCCCAGTCCTAAGGCGTCCATATGAGGGCCCTTAAAAACAGGTGGGTATGTTTGCAAGAGCAAGCTTTCTCCCCCATCCTGCCATCTCTCATCTTGCTTCATGGATTTTTCCATTAAAAGAATCAAGCATTAAAAAAAACCCCAAAAAAACCAAAAAAAAAAAAAAAAACCACAAAAATGATTGAAGTCTTAAGACCTGTGTATTAAGATGAAACTTTTTTTTTTCTTTTGCACATTGGAAGGAGTTATCTCAGAGATGAGTCAAATGTGGCTGTTTCTTATTTTATCTTCTCAGTCCAACAGCCAGGCAGAGTCACACACGGGACACCGTGACCAAGGGCTTGGTTAAGGACGTCGGAGAACATTCCCTCTTCTCTCTGCATCCATCCACACACAAATCACATGTACAGCTAAGCAATGGATTCAGCACATTCACTAAAGAGATTGTTTTCTTAATAATTCCTCTAAGTATGGGGAAACAACTGAGCGCTCAGTTCAGAGGCATCCCCAGAGCCAATGTGGTTTTGTTCTGTCCTGTCCTTGGAATATTTGTGCTTTGCAAGTCCCTGGAAAGAGGGATGCTAGTGCAGCAGCATAAACCCTTTTGGTTTGCTACCACGTGTCTTTCCTTGGACAATTTGTATTACAGAGGAGCTACAAAGAGGCAATATGTTTGGAATGGCTGATAGAGGAATATTGCGCATATAGGCAAAACATAACATTTTTAATCCCATCCTCATTTAATTTTTTAAGAAAAATAAATGATCCCTGTATCTTGGCATATGCATCACGTTGAAATGGAGCCATTACTCTGGGCAGCTTTTTCACAATGTCTTGCATAATGTGGTGTAAAAATCATGTACAGCTCCTGCATTTGTATCTCAGAAGGAAAATAAAAGGCAGTTAAATTACAATGCAAGAACTAAGCTGTGAATGGATGTTGCATTCAAGAAGTCTAATGCTTAAGAGGAGGAAATGACAAGAGTTTTTTTTTTTCCTCTTCTGGATATTTTATCCTTGCAACAAGCTCAACCGTCAAATGTTTCGAGAGAGGTCAAAACTAGTCTATCTGTCTTTTTTATGTGAGTTTGTGAAAGGAATCTCTCCGTGTGGAGTTGTACAGGAATTGACACGATAAACCTAAATGGCTCCTTTACAACTGTTAGGGTTTTCTGTAAACACATGCTGTCCTGCCAGCCAACCAGCTTCAAACCCGGGTGCTGAGCACAGCAGATGGTCTATCCTGCCGATACACACGCTACTAATTCATATTTCAATACGCAGCTTTGCTGCCTGAACGAAGCCACTGCCTCTTGGAAAGTTTTGAAACTTCCCATAACTGGTAGTCTTGGGTAGGTTAATTGTGATGGGAGGGGAAGGATGCAAAGAGGAGGCCACTGGCTGTCACAGGACTGGACATTTTGGAGGTGCTCATTGCACCGTTATGAGTTGCAGACATGAGTCCTGCCATGCAGTGCCTCCTGCCAAAGGGAAACCATGGCATGGCTGTGCTGTATTAATAGAGGAATAAAAAATAAAATTTAAAAAAAATTGAAATACAATAAAATACATTAAATAAAATAAAAAATTAAATAAGAAATAAATAAAAATAAACCCAAAGAAATCAGCCCTGAAGAACAGAAAAGGTAAGTGACAATGAAAAATACGGCCACTGGCAGCATAGTGGTCGCAACACCTTGCTATTGGCAAGAGGAGGATTGTCAGAGGAGCACTTTTAGGGAAAGGCAGGTTTTTGGGAGGGATGCAGGATAATGCAGCAATTTGAACAGCTGCCTTGTCCCTTACTGCACTAACTCTGCTACTGCTGCTATGTGCAGGAACGTATTTTGGCATCCAGACTTGATGTAAAAACCCTTGACTAAATCAGTTTCCTTTCTCATCTCCTGCAACAACCAGCTATCACCTCATAGGTTTGGGTAAGATGGTGAAGTACAAGATCATTGTCTTTCCACTGGACTGCCAGAGCAGAATGTGAAGAGGAAATTGTTATTTCACCTTGAAAAAGAAAGGAGCAGAGGAAAATGCAGGTTCTTGGGGATTTTATGACTTTGTGATGCTGGTCAGCAAGTTTATGGAGCTGAAGGTACCGTGGACATTGTACTGTGCAGAACCATGGGCACATCAGCCCAGGGCTTGTCCTGGGGCCGGGACATTCTGGTGTCACCAGCCAGTGACTCTGAGGATGGATGGGGAGCATCCACTGGTGAGCCATGGACCACTGCTGCTCCTGATGGAGGAGGACACAGGGGACACATCCTAAACACTTCCACAAGTTCCTAAAGACGGGTGCTCCATGCATTTGGCCTGGAGCCCTCACACTGTTGTATTAACTTCTCTCCATTGCTGACAACTGCTTATACCAGAAAGAAAAAATAAAGCTAAAGCCCCGAAGGAGCAGTGATCCTCAGTATTAATAACCCCTCTCCTTGCAAGGGGATTGCTGCTTGAATTCCCTTTGCTGTGGTTTTATCAAACGCTGCACCTCCTCCACTGAGCTGTGATCAGCTGGGTGACTTCATCTAGTTCTACACTAAGTAGGAGCAGAACCTCCTTCTCAAATTCATTTAATCTTTCTCCCAAAGGAGAAATGCAGATTAATATTAATTTTCTCTTTTTATTTCAATTTACCTTCTTCTCTTCCATCCATTAAACCATAGTGGTGTTTCCAAATCCACTGGTTTTTTTCTCTGACTGCAACAGGGAATGAACTGTGATAAATTTGATAGAGGGGATATTGTAACTGATAAATTTGTTAGAGGGGAAAACGGAATGAAAGTATCCCTAAGAGAGGGAGAACAACCATTGTTTTATACACTATTTTGACTTTCCTTGGTTAAAGAGTCTCAGATGGGGTTTATTCTTAAAACAAAATCCCCCCAAAAACCCAACTTTGAAATCTTGTATATTGCTAAAGAATAGAAAACAAAAACCAGAAATTGCTTCAGAAGTCACTCACACTGTAAATAAGGAGAACACAAATCAGCAGAGAGACAGAGTCTTACAACCTAATGACTAATTAAAAAATACTAGTATGCAATTAAGGAGTGTTCTTTGATAAACATGCTGTACTACATGAATTAGCTCGATACAGACACATAGCATTGCAATAATTTATTATTTTTACATCCTAGGCATAAATGCATGGCATGTGTGCATGTGTATTATATCGATGCAAGGTAACACACAGGGTCTGTTGCCATTCAAAATGAAAAAACCTACTTACTGTAAATCAGATAACCCCTTTCCATTTAGATTTAAACCTTCTCCTTAGCACACCTCCTACCAAGCTGTGGGTGAAAGGCACAGGAAGCATTTCCAGAGGGAACAATGAAAGCTAAAGAGAAAAGAACAGCCACATGTCTGCACCTTTTTGTGAGGCTCTGCAGGGCTCTTGGTCCATAGGATGGGAGTAATTGCAAAGGGCACTGGCACTATTTCTGATGGATATGGGGTCTTGCCTTTCCAACTTTCTTTTGGTCACCTGAACCACTTTCAAAGTCTTCTAAATGAGATTTATTCCCATCGCACACATCCAACTGCAAACCAAATCCTGCCACTTGCAGCTCCAAAGCCTTTCCCCACATCCAAGTGCTTCTTTCCATGCCTTGACTGAAGGCAGTCATTGACAGACACAGCTCCACTCACATTTCAGGCTCCTGAGAGCAGGATACTCAACCCCATGCATGGCATGAACCATGTTGCTGAAGAAGACCTAGAGCAGGTGGATGATAGTAAGATGGATTGATCAGACAAAAGATGAGCAGCAAAGCAACAAAAGCTCAACATGCCATCCCTCAGAGCTTATCTCATTTCTCCTGCAGCCAGGCTGTTTAGATTGGGAGTACATTTTCTGAAATTCTTCTCCTTTCTTACTTTCTGGAAGATCCTCCCAGAAATTCTTGGCTCCCTGCAAGCCATGGGGGGGATCTCGGGGTGCTGCTCGGGTGGACAAGTGGCTGCGCTCCTGCCTGGAGGCAGAAACCACAGCAGCAAAAAACCAGATTTCACGAGAAGAGCAGGGGAGGGAGGGGATGAACAAAAAAGAAAAAAAAAAAAAGAATGTGTTAGTTAACTTTGTGTGGTTGTTCGAGCCACTTCCTGACACCCGAGCGAGTCATCTGAATTTAACACATTTCTCTTTTGCATTTTGCAGCTCACCTTTAAGAGAGCACAAGGCGGAGGAGGTGGGAATATATGGACTTCAGCCCTTCCCATCCGTTTCCCCCTGTTACTTTCAAAGATTTTCTATTTAGAAAGGAAGGCTTTTTTTTTTCCTGCTGTTCATACATTACACATACTTCCCAGCCAAAATATCTTGCTTGTATATTTTTTTAATTTAACCTACATTACTCAAAATTGCTCTAGGAATAGTTGAGGAGAATTACTTTCCCTGTCTCTTTGATTTACCTGAGATTTTATTTCTGAAGAGTGTTTTAAGAAAGAACATTTTAAAAAAAAAGGAGAGATTAACAATTACAGAAAAAACCCAATCCCACATCCTCCTTCTTGTCTGAATCTAATGAAAATGTTTAAACTGCATGGATATTTATCCTTATGAAAAACATATGAACAAAACAAAACCCCCAGTATTCTGGTGAGATTCTGTAAACAGGACAAAACGTTAACTGCGGAAATATATCATTTAAGACCTTTATTTCCTTCTAGCTCTTTCCAGGCACCAAACGAGCTTTGCATGCAGATTTCGTTTCAGCTGGGTGGAATCATTCTCATAACTATTCTCCAAAGCCCCGGCTCTGAGGTCAGCCCTGTTCTTTCTGCAATGGGATAAATATTAACAAGTGTGACTAACCCATTCCTTGCGCCCTTCTTAAATTTTCCAGAGTGTGTCAGCAAGCATGAAAGCCAGAGATCAAAAAAGGAAAGGGTTTTATTGTTGGAACCGGATGGGAACAGGGATGCAATATAGGCGAAGTCCCAGCACTTCGGAGAAGTTGGTTTATAACAACCCCAATAAAAAAATGAGGGAATTACTGGGCTACAAGAAAATGACCTTGTTCTCCTGCTCAAAAATTACTCAGTTTTCACTTGACCCCTACAATAACATTTTACAAGGGCTGGACCAGTGCCCCAGGAGCAAACTTGGCCTTTTCCTGTGGGTCCTGAAGGACCCAGGAGGGGACAGAGGTGGTGGGGAAGGTGTAATATAGCTCTGTGCCTCCTGAGCAGAGGTGACAGGGCTGTGGTAGCCTCAAGGGCTCAGGCTTGCTCTTGTTTTTTCTCTGCATAGCTTCTTATGAAGTTTCATGGATAATCTTCCTCCCTCCCATGCAATGTATCCTGCTGTGACCCAACCTGCCCCCCAACAAATGGAGTTTGTGGGACCAACACATGTCTGGTTATATCCCCCAGTTGTTTCTAGGGGGGGAACTGTTAGTTTAACAAATCTGGTGTTTAATACAGCACCTCGAGATGCTTATTACAACTGCAGTTTGATCTGTGCAGCAGCAGCAGCAATTCAGAGCCCAGTTTGGAGAGGAATTGGGACACAGGAGCCAAGCAGCTTTGTACATAATCAGTAAAGTGACAAGAAAGAGGTGAACTGCACTTCTGGTGAGCAGAAGTGAGCAAGGCATTGGGAAGGGAGGGAAAGAAATCAGGGAGGGTTGGGAATTTAAAAGCATCTATTACACAGCTTCCCAAAACTGGACAAACCCTGTAGATATGGGGAGAGCATGGGGCCTCTGTACACAGTGCTCATACCAAAAATTTGTCAAAACCAGATTACAGCCTCGAGAATATCCCTACTCAAAGTCAGGTCTAGTCCTGACTAGAAAGCCAAGGAAAAGTAAAAGCCAACAGAAAAAAAACCCAAACCACCAGAAATGATGAGCATTAAATCCTGAAAGAGTTTTTATTCACATGATCAACCAAAAACTGGGCCCATATGATTCAGAGTTGTTCCCTCATATTGCACAGGCCTCTTGCTTTTCAGAATGTGTTTAATTCTCCTATGCATTCCTTCAAACAAAAGGTATGCCCCACACTTCAGCACCTCTGTTGCATCTACTCCACTGACCCCACAAGAAATCATCTCACTCACTCTGTTTCCACACCTGGCTTTCTTCTCCTCCAGGATGTCAAACTGCAGAGCAGAACACACCCAAGAACATACACTTTTCTCCCTCCATCTCTTGAAGCACTTTTGCTTGAAAACCAGCAATTTTTGAGGTTACTGGGTTCACAGAAGAAAAAGAAGATAGTTGAATTATGGTCCTAAATTAGATAGCTCCTGCTCCACAGTTTTGTGCAGTGATAGCAGAGCTTCCAAATGTATGAAGGAAGCTTGAAAAGAAGGGAGAAAAAGGTATCATTTATGGACCCTTATCTCATAGCCTGTGATATCTGCCATGGCTTGACAGAATATGTGAAAACCTCCTGCAGACACTGTTCAGGAGAGCTGGACCTGTCCAGAGGTGACACTAATGCAAGCAAGCCTCATACCCAAACCCCAGATCGAAAGAAAGCCCTTATGTTTTTCCAGCATAGGAAATACTTGGAATTGGGTTGGTTTTTTTTTTTACTCAGCGGGTCCTGATGTCCTAAAAATTCCTGTGTGTAAATGCCAGACCCCCAGCTGAGTCCAAGGAGAGTCAAGAAGGAGCCACCTGTGAGCCAGGGCCCAGTGCTCTGCCGAGGTCACCATCTCCATGGCATGGCAGTGACATTCCCTGCAGCAACGCCAACAGAGCCCTGTGGGAGAGGCCATAAGGAAAAGTCCCAGGAAACTTTGTAACTTGCATCACTTCTAAACTTCACCCAATTAAACTGTGGCTCCATTAAACTTTCCTTTAGCTGGCAAAGGACTGGCTGAGTTATTATGGGGAACAGCCCCAGGCAATTAAAAGCAAGAGCAACATTAGAAATCTACGATTTTGGTAGACAAAAATCCCTTGCAAAAGACACAGCCTTACAGAGTTATAGCTTACCCAAATGGGGAGAACCAAATTAAATGAAAAAAACATATTGTATATTATCTTAATTTATATATGAGATTTTAGACAGTTCCAGATTTCTGGATTAAATACAATACCATGTGGCTCCATTAAGCCTCACTGGCCTTTTAGAATATTATTGAAAGAAATAATATATAACAGTTTGAAAGGTTTTTGGATGCTTGGTGGCATCATTATGCAATTTATTAATATGTGGGCAGAGTGACTAATGCCTCTGAGGATGTATTTTTAGTTTCAAAAATAAAATACATAAAAAAGAAAAGTGTGCTGGGAGGGCCAAGAAGGAGAAGCAGCTACAACTGGGTTTGGGCTGGAGGCATGTGATGGCATCCCTCATTCTGTCTGTCCCTCCACACACCCAGTGCCCAGAAAAGCCCTTCGCCTTTCACTTATGCCATTCCTAAAGGGGCCCAGAGGGTCCAGCTATTGCAATTTGGTAGAATTTGGATATTTAGCTCCTTTTCTGGCATCTTTCCTCCATTTTTAAGGCTGAAAGGGACAATTCAGATCATCTAGTTTAACGCTCAATATAAATCCCCAAGAAAATAATTTCACACATTCACTCGCTAATTGAGCCTACTACTATATGTTTCACCAGTCATCTGGGCTGGCCTCCAGTTCTGATTTCAAGATGCAAAAGGATGACAAATCCCCTGCCCCTTTCAACAGTCTGCCCCCTCTCCCTTCCCAATCTCTCAATTTTGCCTGTCTTAAATTTCCAGCCATTGCATCTCATTATGTTTTTCCCCCATTAGGCTATAAAGCCCTTTTATATGTGGTATTTTTCCTCCAAAAGCATTTACTGCCCAGAGTCAGGGGCACTGCCTGATCTGCTTTTTTTTTTTTGCTAAGTTCACCAAATGGAGCGCTTTAAGCCTCTCTCCACAAGATTTCCTTTTCCAACCCTCAAATCATCCCTGTAAAACTGAACCATAGGCTGGGAGTTTACAGCCTCCATCACGAAGCTGAGTCCCTGAATCTCAGGTTAATAAACTCTCTATTTTTTAATAAGGCTTCTGTGAAATGACCAGAAATAGTCCCACAGGATGTGTTATTTGGAGGTAACTATTTCCACATGGGCTGGAGGTATAACCCTGGGAGCAAAGCCCAGGGAGAGCAGTAGGAGAGCCCTTTACCCTTTTCTGCAGCCGTTTTTAGCACTCTCCCACGTTGCATTTCAAAACCCAGGATTTTTCTTGAAGGGCCCATCCTGGTGGACATTTCCTAGACCACTAAGAAGAAGTTGAATGATTTTACCTCCCCATGCACACACAGAAACCAGCTCCTGAGAAAGCTGCTTCTCCCAGCACAAAACTTTCCCTATGCTCTACAGCACTGGGAGCCCCATCTCCATCAGCAGCAGAGGCACTGACAGGCCTTGGCACATCTCACTTCCCAAACCATTCCTTCCACAGGCCCAAAGAGGTATCTAGAAAATCTCTGAGAAATCACCAGAGCTCCTTCTCCCCCCAGAATTAATAGAATTAAGAATAAACCCTGGGGTTTTTCTTCCCCATCTTTTTCTAGTGTTGGTGTCCATGCTTTAGAGCTGTTTCTTCCCATTATTAATTGGTTTATTTGCTGCTTGTTAAATGACAGTGGAGTTTCACAGGAAGCTTGGCTCTAGATCTTTGGAGAAAACTTCCCAATATTGCCAAGAATGAAGCAAAATGACAAGACATGGAGAGTTCTAGACAGTCTCCTCAGGCGCCGGAGCTACAGCTCACTGTTCCACAGATTCTGGATGACATAATGCTCCAGTTTTTCACCCGTCCTGTTTGGTTTGGATGTGAGACTGCACACCAAATGAGGAGTTCAAAAGAAGTGCCAGCTCAGTTCCATTTGGCCTGGCCTTTATATATCCCACAGGGACAAACTTGCTGTTCTGAACTGAGACCAAAAATTTCAGTCAATCATAAGTGATAAAATATCGGAGCGAGGTCAGTGCCACTTTTAAACTTGTTTTCCTCACTTGATTTGCTTGACTCTCTGTTGCTCAGCTTTACTCCCAATGCTAGTGATGAAAATCCTTCAAGACAGGCAACTCACTTCACTTCAGGCCATTTCAAAGTTGCCTACAGATGCTCCCCTAACCGACCTTCACTACTTGGTTTTAAACAAACCTTTTGTTCCCCTCTCTGATGAAAGACCACCAGTTTAAATGCAAATGTGAGTAGGCATTACAACTAGAGCAAACCAGCTAATAAACCCTCCAAACCAGCTAATATGACCCTCCTTTCCAGCTGTGAATTGTCCACAAAGAGCATATGGGACATCTGGATTAGAAGAACATGCCAGTGATTCGTGACTCGGCATCCCAGTACTGGTGTTACACCCAAACAGTAATGTAGGCTTTGCAAGCAGCCTGCAAAATCTATTAGATTTACAGGAGATTTTGAATTCTGGTTTAAAATTTTAAATTTCCACATGGCAAGCAGAATTGCTCAAGTGTTCTCAAAAATATCTGTGCTAGGCAAAAAACTAAAATGCTTGGTTTTATGGTGGAAGCAGGCAGGAACGGGTCAAAAATGCAAATAAGCTTGCATGCAAATAAAAAATAATCTTAAAAAAAAAAGAACATTAGTGGATGTTTCCTAATGGTCACCCTTCACCCTGGTCATTCTTTTCCTCCACTTGCCAAAAGCATAAGGTTTTAATTCATAGTCAATGTAATGTTTGGAGTTTCATCTACTTGAACAATTCTTTGGGGACTAGTTGCAATAGCTATATTCTGGGTTTAAATTGCATTTATTTTTTTAAAAACTAGAACAGAATCTTACCAAGGAGTGAAACTGGAAAGGATAAAATTAGATTTCTGAACCTTCATCTCTTTTTAGAACCAGACATGAAAAAAACTGCATCCAGTTTTGTTAAATATTTTTTCCACATCTGGTGTTCAGTCAAAACCATAAGAAAAGTGCTGGAAATCTCACAAGAAGGCTCGTACTCTTGTGATTTCTAGTCCAATTTTTGCAGCCACAGGAGATCTGTATAGTTCAGATAAGAATCTGAAGCAGAAGCCAAACCCAAACTGTGAACCTCCTGAGGCTCACCCCACCCACAACAGCTTATGTCTTTACCCATCATTTGCAGCAGATGTTCTCCCAAATTCTCCAGTGAGATAAATTCCCTTAAAAGTTTCAGGAGAAAGATTATAAG
The DNA here is from genome assembly GCA_013396955.1 of Regulus satrapa. NCBI lineage: Eukaryota > Metazoa > Chordata > Aves > Passeriformes > Regulidae > Regulus > Regulus satrapa. The sequence goes on along the minus strand of VWZN01013643.1, from coordinate 290,441 downwards.
ATACATACAATACCAAATAAAATTGTCCAGAGGAGCTCATCATGGCCCATTAAACTATTGTTAAAGACCTTCATCCAGCAACATCTATTGATTAGAGCAGTTTGCTTCTCCTTAGGACTCATTTTTCCAAGCTGAGCTTCGGGGGCTTTTTGATCTAAAGGCCACTGACGTCAATGAGAGCATTTCCATTGTCTTCAGTGGGCTCCAGATCAAGTCCTTGACAAGCTGGTTCCCCCACAGGTCAGTCTGGAGAGTGGGTTTCTGCCAGCAGATTGTCCCTAGAACATTTCACTGTAGATTTACAATCTTTATAAAATTTTTAAATGAAGTTCTATAGTTAGATTCATATGGTAAATCATAAATTACAGCAGACTCTGCAAGCTTGGGTTTGAGGGTTGGGATTTTTTTTTATTTGGCTCTCAGGAAACATATAGGGTTTTTCTGTAGGAACTTTTCTCCAAATGCTAATTTTACCTATTTTCTTCGTTTTTCATTTTCTTTTTCTTTTCTTTTCTTTTTTTTTTTTTTTCCCCCTCAACAGAACCTGTGGATTTTCTCTGCCAAACTCCTCTGAGGAAGGTTGTGCCTGTGGCAGTGTTGGCAATGTGGGCAGGCATGGACTCACCATCCTCTGTCTTGATGTTTGCTGGAAGGACGGGAGGTGTTTTTGGGCTCTGCCTGGTACCAGACTAGTGAAAAAGGAAAGCAAGCCAAGAGTTTCAGAGTACTTTTCTCCTTTAAGGTGTATTTAAAGTTGGAGGAACATCTTATGTCCAACTCTTCCATCAAACCCTTGAGGGATAAATCCCTGGAGCAAGGGATGATCCTGATGCAGAGCCTTGCACACATGGACAGTGGTGCTAATCTGGATCTCAAGGATCTCAACACCTCCAACACGGCCGGGCCATGTGAGAGCAGGACACAAGGAACAGTCCTCAGACCCTCGAGTCCTAATTCAGATTCCCCATTGCCAGAGCCTGAATTTAAGAATTCAAGCAGCATTACCAGTCCCATCTGCAAAGTGAGAGCAATAATCCCACAATACCTTCTCAGAAATGCTGCGAGGCCACGAACTCCCTCTACACAGAGTAGTACTGTTCAGTAGTAAATGAAATCTGTTTTCACTTCCAAGGCTATGGCATAAATTACTATAGGCAGAAATCCAGCCTAGCAGGCAATGAACTGGATGGGGCCCACTCAGTTCCTTCCATCTTTAGCTTTGATTTTCATTGTTCTGTTTCATTAATAGAATTTCCTTTTTTTTTTTTCTTTTTTCTCCCCCTTCTCCCGCTGTAATTTTTCTAAGCTGTTAATTTGCCAGCAGAAAGAACAGCCTCAAAATTGTATACCAGCTCCTCCAAAGCACCCACAAGAATCTGAACAGTTTTTAGCAGACTCAGCGTTTTCCTCTTTACTTCACAGCCCTGTTATATATAGAAAAAGAGGCTGAAGAAAGTCTGTTGTTGTGTTTGCACTGGGGGACCATAATCTGGCCACTTGTTTTCTGCTTAAAATACATTGCATTCCACAGAGATTGTCCTTAAAATCAGGGTTATCCTCCCAAGACAGTGAGGCCGTGGCAATCGGCACCACAGGTTTCAAAGGACATAAATATCACCCCAAACCAGGCGTCAGCTGAGAATGTCTTAATTCATTCTATTGTCTCATTTATTCCTTTTATTTTAAAGGAGGGATATTCTGCTCAGATCATCTCTGCAGGAAGGAGAAGGGAGGAAATGCTCAGGAAAACTGTAAGGAACAACAACAACAAAAAAATCATCCAGAGATCTTTTTCAACTCTCCTGTTTACTTTCCCATGTTCCCAGCCCCTAAATCCTACTGGGGACCAGCTCCACTGCTGGCCCCTTCTCTGATCAGTGGTGTCAAGGGCTGTGGATGAATAGGCATTTCATCACCTCTAGCTGCCCCTTCTGATTCATGATGTCTATGAAAGGAATTAACAGCAATAAATTTGATTCAAATCCTATTTTTCCCCAATAGCAGAGTTTGTGAGTGCATATAAGTGCTCCCTCTGGAAAGAGAACTGGAAAGCTAAAAATAAATAAGATGAATGAGGGATTACAGGATAAAGTGATGGCCACTTACAGCCAAACAGGATTCACTGCTGGAGGCTGATAAGTCTCTTCTGATGTTTAGAGCAGTAGAGAATCTGCTCCACCATTTTCGTTCAACCAAGCTCTCCTGGAAGTACCACCTGACCATCTACTATTTCCTTGGGGCCCTGGCAGGGAGGATTTTTGATATCAACCTCTGCAGGAGGGGCACATCCTGACTGATGAGCTCAGGGGTCTCTGGGGTTGGATGAACCAGGTTTTAGGAACTGAGATGAGAAAGGTGGTGTGGAAACTATCACCTAAGGCATCCCTTGCCAAACTTATCTCCTCCCAAACATGATTAAATCCTCACCAAAGGAAGCTTCTGCAGACAATTAGGAAAGGGAACATAGCAGGACTCTATCTGCCCATATCTGAACTTGGGATTTCCGTTGCAGTTTGGCTTTGCCTATCAAAAAGACCTTGCTTTATCTCCACTTTTGAGATACTAACTCTCAGGCACAGAAAGGTTAAGAAATGAGCCCGAGCCTCAGAGCCAGAGCCAGAAATAAAACTCATTAGTTCTTCATCCACAGGGAGCCCTTTGCTTCTGTCTCATCTGAACTGCAATACAAGAACCACTGTCAAAGGCATTTCAAAAGAGGAGATCAATTTTATCATGGCTTTACTCTTTGAAAGCATGAACAGGCTCTCCATTAGGAGTTATAATTTATCTGTCTGTGACCACTGACTGCAAGTCTATGAAATGCATCTAAATGGATTGCACGGAGCCAGAAAACTCAACCCAAGAATGTATAGCATACATATAACAAAGCTCTGCAGGGCTGAAAGTGCAGAATATCAGCAAGTGCTCTGGTTTCTGGATTGATTTGGGAGGTAGGTAGGCTTAGCTGAGGGCTGTGGTTTCTAAATTGGACATGGTTACCTAAAACTATTGGAAATTTGAATTGCATGTCAGATGTCTGGAATAAATGGACTCAAGAGACATAAGAAAAAACATGTGGCCCAGTATTTTTCTCTTTTTTAAATGTCTTTTGGAAACTGTTTAAATCTCATCTGGGGCTTGTATAGTTTCTTTGTTTAGTAATTCAGAATTGAAATTCTTTATAAAGCTTTGCTAATCAAAAGGTAAAAACTTGATTGTTGCACACAGAGCCCTGCATCACGAAAGATGCCTGTACGCTTTCCAAAAACATACTCTCCTTTCCAGAAAAGTAAATGATCCTTTGCAAACTAGGCAGTGCAGTTATTTTATTTACCTCAAGTAGACCGAATTTAAATTCCAAGCTGGGCCCTCATGGCCTGACCCTGTTTCTAACTTTGCCAAGAGCTGTTTTAGCTGGGATGTTCCCCCCAGGTTCCTGGTGCAAGGCAGACTTTGGGCTGCACATCTTTAGCAAGACCAGCCAATATAATGCTGGAGATTTCAAGCCATAAATTTCCTGTGAACTGCAGTCACCTCTGGGGTGAACTGTATCACTCATTCATGTCAACAGCTGTATTATTCCCCCATGACACTGAAAGGGACACAACAGGACTCCTTTCTATAGGCAGAGTGGCCTCACCTGAACCAAGGAGGCAGAACTTGGGATGAAATGTTTCCCACCAAGGTGTGCCTTTGGTTCATAAAAAGAGAAAAGGGAATTTTTCAGTCTTGCCACATCTTGGAGATGGCACATGGCTTCCTGTGCTCACTTTGGGGTCTCTAATCTCAGTTTTTCCCAACCTTCACTGCTTGCTTGGTCAACCAACCAACCAACCACCCTATTCTTCTGCTTCTTTTTCCACATTCTTTACCTGGATCTTCCCACTTCTGATGTTCTCTAGGAAGTCCCCAGAAAAACAAAGATTTTTAAAAATCATTTCTACTTTTAATTTTTATAGCATGCCCAAGCTGGACAAGAGATCTGATCTTTCTCTTTTCACCTGACAAAGATGCATATGCTCAGGCCTAAAATGCTGGGAATGGCATAAGGGCATAAAAATACCACCTTTTGTTCTAGGATACCTCTTCCTCTCCAGAATTTTGAATACAATGAAAACTGGCAGAGAATCTGTGTAGGAGTCCAGACAAAACTTGCGGCCCCTCTCAGCAGAAACCTACGAGAGTTGTTTCAGCTGAAGTCATGTTTCCTAAAAGCCCTAAACTACACTAGCTAAAGCAGAGTTAATGGCAGCATATAAATGTCATTGGAAAGAATTACTGCTGTTTTATTTGCTGCTTTTGCGGACATTCAGGAATCTCTATTCAGGTTCTGTTTTGGATGTATGGATATTCTGGTCTGTGCAGTCTTGGCAGGGTTAAACTGAAGGGGTAAGAAAGGACATAAAGCTCTTGGAAGGATTTGACACCCCTCCTCTTACCCACTCCCAGCATTCAGGTGTGCCAAGATGTGGTTTCTTTTAGATCCGCATAATTAAATGAGTGATGAAGAATTTCTCACCAATATAAAACTAAATTATTTGTTGCTTAAAATAGAGTTGTACCCTCTCCAGGTTGTCAGCTGGCGTCAATCAGCCTGTTCTGGGACACTTCTTGGGAATAACACCACAAATATCAGGACAACACGGTGCAACCCCAGGAGGTCCAGGATTGGGAAGGAAGCATTTGAGTGACCAGAAGAGAAGCCGTTATTGAAATACTCTTTTTTCTTTTTCTTTTTTTTTCTC
>VWZN01013643.1:262132-285653 GCA_013396955.1 Regulus satrapa | reverse complement strand
TTTTTTTTTTTTTTTTGGGGTGGTGGTGGTGGTGTTTTAGTGTTCGGGCAGGAATTCTCTCTCCGGGGGGGTGGCTTGTGGAGCAGTGGAGGACACGGAGGGTTGCTGAGGCGAAGCCCACGCAGTTTTTCTCCCGATTTAACAGGCAGACCGAGTTCATAGTTGCCAAATTTTGCGAGCAGGCAGTAGATTTACGAGCCCCGGGAGCGCACCCGGCTCCGGCTGCGGAGCTGCGCGGCCGCGGGGCCGGGGGACCACGGCGGGGCAGGAGCCGCAGGGAAGAAATTCAGTATGAACGGGGGGAAAACAACTACCAAAAGGGGGAAAAGCAAAGAGGAGCAAAAGGGGATTTCGGTCTCAACCCCTTAGCCCGCACTTTTAAGGGTATGAAATACGGCGGTCCCTGAGCATCGCGGGGCTCGCAGCGGCAACACCTGGGTTGGGAAAGGAGGAGAGTTGGGAAAGGAATACTGTGGGGAGGGGGAATAAAGAGGCAGACAGAAAAAAAGAGAAAAGCATCAGGCGAGAAATCCTGTAAGGTGGCGAAAAAGAGTAACTTGTCCACAGGGTGTCACTCTTGACCCACATTTGGGCCAGCACCCGGCCTGGTCTGCCGCCCCAGGAAACTGGGGATTTTTAGGTCCCCAAGAAATCCCCCAAAAGGCAAAAGTCTCAAAAAAGGACAGACTGGCACCTCTGGGTGTGCTGGCCTAGACAGTCCCCGGCCTGGCTGCTCATGACCCTCCTTGCCCGTGCTGCACCTTGGCTTGTCCAGAGTTTGAACTGCGTCTTCCTTAGGCTCACAGCCCACCATGGAAAAGGGGATGAAGAGTGGAAGAAACCTCTCTTCCCTGCGGCCAAACTCTCTCCCACCATTCTAGCACAAACTCCTGCCATTCCTCTTCAATGTTTCAGGAGTGTTTTAGCTTCACGTGAAATTCCCCGCTCATCCCATACTGTTAGTCTGCTCCTTTCCTGTGGGAAACCTCCTGTTCCTCAGGCTCTTCCTCCTGGAAGATGCTCCATGACAGCTTTGTGGTGACCCCCAAACTAGGATAAATCAAGTGCTGATAATCCTTTGCTTTTGGTGGCTGTAACTCAGCAGAGATTAAAGGGGTTCTTAGGCTAAGGAGAAACCCTATGGGTTTCCACCTTGTTTTCTGCATTGAGCTGCAGGCTTCTGCAGCCATGAGGGCAAAGCTGGAGGTTGTCTGAAAGCAACCCTGACCTTTGGTGGGATGTGGTGCTGAGGCCAGGCAAGGCAGGACTGCCTGCCTGCATTGTCTGTGCCAGCTGAAGGTCCAGTTGATGTGTTAGCCTTCCCGGGATGGGCAGAGGGAACTGCACTCATCCACCAGGCATGGAGGGGCTGGAGGCTGACATGGATGCTGGGGTCAGCATCACAGCAGCCAAAGTACAGGCTGCAACTTTTATAAAGCATCAGCAGAGCATGAATTATGGTGTGTCCTTCTGGCAAGGTTCCTGGAGCAGAGGACACACCAGCAAGAGTCCTATCTCCTCTTCCAGGGCTGGTTGGGACAGGATTTGTGTGTAGTGTGTACAGCACATAATTCATCAGGCTATCACTTACATAGCATGAGCTCGGCACTGCAGCACTCTCTGACATTTTGAAATATTCTGCTGGGGGCCCAGCAGTTTACTGGGAACATTGCACAAGATACATCCCAAAAGGGATGCTGTCCTCTTGCACAACTCAACCCTCTGTAGGGAAGTGTGCTCCTGAAAAGCCCGCATCCACTAATCCTGTCTATGCTCCCTCATTTGTGCAGTGACTTCACTCCTCTGCCCCAGGACGATATTTGTAAGCATGCACAGTAACATTTTAGGCACTTCTCTATTTTCTTTCAGGCCATCCTGAATGTGTCTACCCCAAGCTTTTATGGAAACACCTGCAATATGTAAACGCAAATGTATAAATCTCTGTAATGTGAAAAAACAGCTTCATGAAGCTGTACAAAAATGCAGCCATGTGACTGCAAAGCTTCATTTATAAGTATCTAAATATAGATCATAGCAAGCAGCAAACCCAGGCTTCAATTTTAAAAGCGAGGGCATAGGGGAGAGCGCAGAGTCAGCACTTCTTAAATAAGAAGTTCTTCTTGTACTAATTCATTTACAGCAGCATCTTCCTTTGACACAGCAAATTTGCATCACCGAATCCTGATCACAGAGACATAAAGATTTTTATGGGAGTCGGAAATAGCCTCCATGCAGGCACTGCTGTGGAAGCACTGCACCAGCACCGACCTCTGCGCCCAGACAAGGGCACGCTGCAGTTTTTGCACCGAGTGCTGTGCAGGCTTTGCTCCTCCGGGTGCTTTGATCACATCCCATTTCCATTCCCCGGTTCCAGTTTGCTGAAGTTATTTCCCATCACCAGGGGCTGTGATTGCCCATGATCCCATGCACAGAATGTGCAGGCTGAGCGGAGAATGCTGAATACATCCTCTGCTCCACCTGCCCACACCTGCAGCTCAGCTGTTTAGGATGCTGGGGATATCATAGTGTGGATGATATTCCTTCATCAGGAGCTATAGTGACAGGACAAGAGGGAATGGCTTCAAATTGAAAGAGGGAAGGTTTAGGTGAGATGTTAAGAAGAAATTCTTCCCTGCGAGGGTTGTGAGGCCTTGGCACAGGTAGCCCAGAGAAGGTGTGGATGACACATCCCTGGAAGTGTCCAAGGCCAGGCTGGTCAGGCTTGGAGCAACCTTGTCTCAAGGAAGGTTTTCCCCCAGAAGATATTTAAGATTCCTTCCAACCCAAACCATATGAGGGTCCTATGATTCTATATCCCACACATCATTGTGTGGCTGCCTATTGCCATTGTCTGGGCTGCCATTAGACAGGAAACTTTCTCAAATCATTCTTCTAGCATTGCAGTTTCCATAGAAATAAATTTTAAATTTAGAAAAAGTCAACTGTCTTTGAAAAATCACTGAAAACTCTGCAGAGAGACAGTGGTGAGTGTCCCACCCAACTTTCCCATGTCAAACAGTGGGGCAGCTTTGCAGGATTCAATAATTCTCCATGTTTGCACAAGGAATAACTTCACAAACCCACCTGCCAGGGTTTGAGCAGAGAGCAGAGTGAGGAACGTAGGCTTTGAGAGCCAAAACTCCAATAACCTGAAATTAGCCTTGTTCTAGGTTTACAGGAACCATTTCCTAAACCGTGAGAACTGTGTCCAACTCACAGCCAAGACTGGATCCAGCTGCAGGGAACATGAGATGTTTGGGGAAATTACTCCTTCCCCCTGGACATCTACCCCACTGCAGGAGTGGTGGTGAGAAAAGCTTGAAACAGACCCAAGAGGAAAGTACTTTTCCAACATGAATCCTCACCTGGGAAAGCACTGCTGTTTAGGAATGGGATTTAGGTCTTACAGCATCAACAGGACCTAAGCAGATGCTTGAATGAATCCCTGCATCTAAATCACCACAGAGACTGCTCTGCAAATTCCTAAACATTTTCCACTGGAATAATCAGAAGATCACACATTTTCTAAATATTGCATAAGTTGGCTAGTTGCTTGAATTTAAAATTTTGGGGCAAGGATCTGTGTCATTATCAACAAAATCTGAAATTATTATAGAACGTTTTTCACACTCTCTTTCTTATTCACTGATTTCCTATTTAATAAACATAAAGAACATTAACTAGTGTTTGTTTTCAGCCAAATGTTGAAGCACTGAGGTTTTCTTACAGAAGAAAAATCAAGTCACAACTGTTTATGTTGGATGGGAGATATAATGGGACACTGTGATGCTCTCAGATCAGAACATCCAGCTGAAGCTGGTGGACTTTGGCACATTGGTGTCATCCCAGAACACAGTGCTGCATTTTGATTACTCCCAGATTTTTCCATAGTAAACTTGAGATTTTCATGTGGAAACTTCCTTTTTCTTCAATTAAAAAACCCCAAACACCCAGAAATCTGCTTTACTCATCATGCACTAGGCAGAAAAGTACATGACCAAAGAACACCCACCACAACCATTCTGCATTTTGTCTATACAAAATACATCTGTATTAGCAGCAGTTTTCTGTGCTCATACCTGTTCTCCCTGGTGCTGCCTAAAAGCACTTTTTTCCATGGTGTTTGGCCAAAATCCCAGCAGGACAACGACAACTGCTCCACTCACGAAGTCATGGGGCAGGCAAGAAGCAAAGGTGCCATCAGATGGGAGGAGATGACAAAGATCTGCCAAGAACTGGCACTGGCCAGGCAGCATGACCCAAAGGCATGGGACAAAGCAGCTCTTCCTTCCTACAAAAGAGTGTGAGCAGAAGCTGTTACACCTCCTCACCCCCAGCTATGGAGGAGGCTGCAGCTACTTCATGCTCCAAAGCCCAGCTTCTAACAGCCACCCAGCACACAGAGGCAATACATTAATTATAAATTTATATATAACTCCAAGAATGACCTAGTAACTGTAAAAAAGTACCTACATTATGATACTTTACTACTGCATTTGTTGGACTCACTCTGCAGTTACAAAGGGGTTGCTAAGGAAAACCAATCTTGGTTTTGCCACGAGCAATTTAATTCAGGTTAACAACCTGATGGTTACTCAAGGCCAAGGCTAACACTGGCACCCAACCTTATTATCCATCTCTCAGTTGTGGCTCCCCAATAATGAATGCTCTGCCTCATATTACATATCCACAAGCATGGGGAACAAACGGCACCCAGAACCCCACAGTGCTACAGGAAGGAAAACCCCAGCAGCAGATACCTGGTGTGAGTTGCAGCTCCTTTCATCTGATTTCTGAGTTTGATAAAAAAGCCATCCCTGGAAGCCTCTTGCTCCATGGAGAAGGTCTGTGTATCATTGTCACCCATAGGTTTTGTCACCTTGCTTTTCTCACCGCTCAGATTTGGTTTTCTTATGGCTGCAGCACTGCAACAGTGTTGGGCAGCATAAAATCTGAAGCAAGAGTCCACTGACAACACTGGAATTTTAGGCAGCAGGATTTAATACATGGTATACGGGGTGGGGAATTTCCTTGCCATGGGACTGTGCTCAGTGCTCTCTGCCATTTAACCCACCCATCTCTGATGAAAGAAAACACAAACAACACTAGAAATGATGGGGCAGATAATGGGCCACTTGCTCCTTATCTGAGGCACAGGAAACACAGGCAAAAGCTCCTTAATGTTCGCATCTGTCCCACTACTGCATGGTAAAAACACTGTCAGAAAACCACATTTAACACTGTGCTGTTTTCTCAGTGTAGGAGAAAAACAATTACAGGGAATTTGGAATATTTAGACCACATCTAAAACAAGGTAAAGCACAGACACATCATTGAGACACATCTAAACCAGCAGGACAATCTGCAATATCCATTCTTTCCAGGCATGTTGGCCTAGGGATTCCCACCTCCTCCCACTGGGGAAATCACCAGGACTTTCCAGTCATGAGGCCAACACAAAGAGGCAGGTGAGTATAGGAGTTCCAGTGCCAGCAGCGGTCACCAGGGGACTGGTTTAGACTGGTGACAAACAGATGTAAATCTGTGGTCCCCCCTGCTCAGAGCACAAGGAAATGGGTGGGTATTTTTGGCTTTTCTTCCATCTTTCTCAGGGACATAAGAGTAGGAGAAATATTTGCATTTTATTGCCTTATCCTGGGTTACAAAAGCGCAACTAAGGACTTCAAAATTGCAGTCTGTATGGTGACAGTGTTAGGAATGGCTGTCCATTGTCCTTGCCTGGAAAAGTGGCTATACTCCCTTCCCTTCTCCTGCTTTCCTCATGCTGAGAGGGGCTAACACTTGTCGGGATAGGGGGTGCTTACCCAAAAACTCAGCAAAGCTGGATCCCAATGGGAAACAATGGATAAACGCTGGTGTTGGGTCACCTGCACTGTCTTACTCTGGATGGAACCACAGCCATCTAAGGTGACCCTTGGCCAACTAGACATGAGCCTTTCTGGCCCTCAAAAACAAAGCAAGGCTCATGAATCTAAATTAGAGCCATCAGCCAGACACTTAGGCTTCAGATCATTAAGAGGTGCTAATGGCAGCCTGCAGGCATCCTCCACCGAAACCTCTTTTATATCCCAACTTGCTGCTGGTGTGAATGATGGCTCCACACCCTCACCTGTCTTTGCCACCTGTGATAGCACCTTCACAAGCATGATCAAATCAGTTCTGGACTGTTTTGTTTCAAGTCTGAAAATAAAATCAAAACAAAAGGGATCTTCAATATTAAAATAACAGGGTTTTTTTGCTACAGCTGAGGCAGCTTCTGGTCATTGCTGCCTTCTGCAATGCCATAGAGATTTCCCATCCTCTGAGCAAGCAGAGAGCACCTACTCCAAAGCCACCCTACAACCATGAGAATGCGCCAAAGCTGTGCTCCTCCATTTCAGGTTAAAATTACAGATTTAGCTGCATCATAATTTACCACACTTGATTCTTCAGCATCCAATCTTTTCCTTATTTTAAACATCCCAACATTTTTCATTTTCTTTCCCCATCACATATTCATTGGATGCTGTACAAACAAGTGTAGATTTAAAGTGTCCCTGTAACATTTTACTTATTCCGTGACTTAATAATAAAAAGAGCACTGAATAGAAAGGCTAGAGTTCAATTTCTGGGCTCTATTGCCACTTGCAAGCTGCACTCTCCCACAGCTCCTCGCTTGAAATACAGCCACCCATTCAGCTTTATGCTGCCTCTGGAGCAATAAAACTGCACTTTGCTGGAAGAATTTTAAATCGTTCTACACCAATGCAGAGATCTTTAAAAAAAAAGTCTAAAAATGTAAAAAGTGAGGGTGAAAGTAAAACTTATGGATTTTACCAAGTGGGTAAATTTTCGAAGAAAATTTTCCTTTGCTTTCAGAAGGGAAAAGAGATTAAAAAAAAATAATAATAAATGGGGATTTTTATTTTAAAAAGCCCCAGTAATATAAAACTTGTAAAATGAGAATTAAAGTAAAGAAAAAAAAAAATCTACCTTATGTGAAAATTGATATCATGTTGATGCATTCAGCAATTTAGACTGCAGGAGCCTACAGCCCAGACTCTGCTCCTCTGGGGTTGGGTCCATGAGGGATGTGTGGGCAGTTCTTAGAGCATTAATGTGCAGCAGGATGTGACCCCCTGCTCCAAACCCAGGGAAACAACATCAGGTCTGTGCATCCCACCAGGTGCAGGAGGTTCATTATTTGAAAAGTGTCACAGTGCAATGAGCAGGGCAGGGAAGGGACATTCCCACGTCCCGTTGCCTGTGGCTTGGCACTTCTCTGCCAGGTGCTTGTTTTTCTCCCTGTTTTCTTTGTCTGCCTTGGATTGAGTGTCCCTGGAGGAGAGCTCACTTCTGCGCAGTGCAAAGCGCCGCAGAGGCCTGGCTGCACCTGGCTTTCTAGGAGGGAAATTAAGCAATTGCAAAATGTTACTCTTATTTTTTGGCAATTTCCACACCAAAGTTCTGTTTTTCTTCAAAGCTAAAGGTCAATGATTAATTGAAAACTTGTATTTTCCCCAAAATTATGGACTAGGGAAATAATACAGAGGCAGTGAGCCCAATCCCACTCTCCTTTATACCTTTGTAAAGATGAAATAACTCACTCTATTTGCACCAAGTCTCTGCCTTCTGATTTCTTCTGGCCTGTTCCAGAGCTGTTCTGGGGGCTACAGATGCAGCACTGACTTTCTATGGATCCAGGTCCTTCCAGGACCCATGCATGCATTGCACTCCCACTGGGACCAGCTGAGTTGGACACCAGCACTCACAGCCCTGGAAGCTTCTTATCTGGGGTTCAAAAGTCCTTTTAATGGGGGGCTGATGATGTACATGGTGACAGATGGTGATTCTTGGGGATGTCCTGTGTAGGGCCAGAACTTGGACTTAATGATCTGTGTGGGCACCTCCCAAATTAGGATATTCTGTGATTCCATGTATGAGATGTTGTGCTATTATCTCTCATGTATGAGATTTAAACCTTCCTGGATGAAGGTGTTGAACCTGTAAGAGATCACAACAATTTTAGCAGAGTACAGATTTTACAATCTATTATGGACATGGCTGTGTTTTTATTATTAATGTGTCTTGAAAAATAAGATGTTTCACTAAGCTTACTAATTCCTTGAAACTGAAATCATTTAAGCTGTCTAACCTTGTTCAGGATAATTATTTCTATCCATTATCCATCATGTTAAAAATGACAGCTCTGGGACAAGGAAGCTTTTCAAGCAAATGTTTTAAGACAGTGTTTTAGGTTGCAGGCACTAGCAAATGTTAATTAAATTAGATAAACAATGACTCAGAGTAGCTGTGCAACACTAGAAAGAAAGATGGGAGGTAATGGGGGAAGGAATTTGGCAGCTCAAAGGTCAAAGCAGCTTTTTTGGAACCAAGAATCTGTCCCTCAAGTAAGTACCTTGCCTGAATTCAACAGGATGGAACGAACTGGTGTCTTTTTACTTTTACAGATCCAGACAGCATTTGTGTGGGCTTGCTGAGTGTGGTTCTGCCAGGGCATGTGGTTCACACTACGGGTGCAAGGTGTCCTCCAGACCTGTCTGCCAGCCTTGGTGACATGATCATATTGTCCTCCAACAGCATCCTTTCCCCTGGGTTTGGTCAGTCCTGAAACTGTGGGTCCAGGCTGAGCACTGGATTGTCACATTTGTAGTAGTCTACTGCACTGAATCAAGCCCTTGCATGAATAAAGCTCAAAAGTGACCTCCAGGTCTGGGAATCTCCTGATAATTCCTGTGACAAGGCCATCCTTAATCTGTACAGCAAGACAGCTAAATCTTACAAATACTTAATACATCACTCTTGTGTGACTCTTCTTGCAGGGTGAAATAACATTTTGAAAATCAAAGCACCAAAAAGAAGATTTTCTTCTGAGGACTTGTTGCACTAAAGATCCCAAATTAAATAGCTGGGTTAGAGCTTATCCTAAGAGAAGAGGCTGGAACTGAGATCCTCATTTTGGCTAAGAAAGAGAGTGACTTGCTGATGTGAGGGGTTCCTGGTGTCCCATGCTGATCCACACCCAGGTCCTACAGGATGATGGAGCTCATCCTTTGGAGGAGTTTTGGAGAGGATTTCTTCCACTGCTGCACCTGTGGAGTTTGAATAGGGAGACAGAATTCCATGAGTGCAGCAGGGGGTGTACCTGTATTGGGGCAGGATGAAGGGAAAAGGGAAGAAAGTCACACAGCACTTTTAAAACAATTAGTGTTAAAGGAATACATGGGAAGCAAAGGCTTTGGGAATGAGCTGGCAAATAAGCCAGAGAGCTACAGCCCTCCCAGATGAAACCAGAAACTGCTCAACTATTCTAACCCCTGCACATCTCAGGCCATGCTCCTCCAAGCGTTCAGCTGACTTGCCTTTCTTTCTGGGAGCAGCGGTGCCGCAGTCCCCCACCATGCACGTCCCTGAGCAGGACCCGTGGTGCCCTCACCCTCGGCATCCCTGTGAATTCAGCCAAGTGTTGGGTTTTATACCACAGAGATACAGACCTGTCCAAACTTTCTTCACCTGCTCTGATCATTTCAGCTCCTTGGGGACACACACCTCCATGCCACTGCCCAACTAATTAGTTGCTTCACTGGCTGCATTCTACAATTCTTCAGTGATGGGTCCCCATCTGACATCTTATGACAACTGATTAGAAAAGTAGGCCACGAGTTTAAGAAATATGTAATTTGGGCACCACTTGCTATTAACTGTTTGCATGCTCTTGTTTGTTTGCTTGTTTTTAAGAAATAGTTACCCTTCAATATAAATATCAAGGGAGGAGAAAAAGTTTGTGACCTGGCAATTTTACAAAACAAGATGCAGTGATTCTTAAGATCATTTCAATAACAAGCCCTGCAGAGGCAATAAGGGAATATATATCCTTGCTGCAACGCTATATATTATAGAGGTCTAGATACCAAGGCAAGAACGAAAATTGCTGTCTGTCCTGTAGTCTTGGGCCAGAACAAGATGCAAGCTAATTAATTAACTAGAATTAAGTCAAAACATCCTGTCTTCACCCCAAGTTCCCCCTGCCAACAAAGCAGGAAAAGAAACAATAAATAAAATGGAAGGTTTAAGTGCGCTGAACACTCCTCTCCAGGTTAAAAGGATGTCAGCAAGCTACAGCACCACAGTGGTTAAATGTCGTTGAAGATTTGACTGCCTTTGGTCTGGGATTTGCTCTCGCTTCAGAGCTGGTCAAACCAATCTTTCCAAAACACTGACTTCTGAACTTTTGCCAGAGGTGCCTCTCTCCGGTGACCAGGCAAACGACATGTTAAACCTGTCAGTTCAGAATAAGCAGAAAAGTGTGCACCCGCCATGGGGAGGGCATTTAAAGGCACAGGGCTTCCTGTGCTGGGTGAGGTGAAGGCCTTGCTTATGTACCTGGAGGCTTAGGGACATTTGGGGAGAGGGTGGGAGCCCATTACCAGTAGGCTGTCTCCACCCCAGTGGGGTGGAGAGAGCTACCCCAATTTTAAAATCCATCTTTTCTAAAAGACAGAGCCCTGCTCTTGCAGGATGTTGCACAATCTGTTTTCAGGGAAGCCCAAAAGATAAAGAGTGGGAAAGAATAAAACCAACCTGCTACCAAAAAGAAATGAGAGGCAAAAACCTTACAGGTTTTTTGTTCACACACAGGCCACCCCTAAGGATCTCAAGTAATTTGTGGTCTAAGTTACTCTTGACAACATGTTCAGCCTTCCTGATAATTTCAAGGGAAATGGAACCACTGGTAACACAGGTTGTGAGCACATTACTGCAGTGGTTAGTCCAGAATATATATAAGACACAAGCAGTCAACAGAAACCACCAATGATCCTGATTTTAGCACCATGGTTTGAAGGAATAATCCTGGACAACTCGTGCTCCTCTTGAAGCAAACTGTCCCAGTGGAATATAGCAAAGGAGGCTTTCTTTGATCCTTTTGACAAATGCTTCTAAAAAGTTCCCTCTATTATACATTAGTAAACAAATGTCTGCATGAACCTTTGGTGTCAGATCAGGGTAGCTGGACTGCTCTAGCTGGGAAAAAGAGCATTTGTTTTGCTCTGACCTGTTGTCCAGCCTAGCACAAACTGGACTCACAGCAGACCCACAGCTGAAGTCGTTCTGCTGCCACCAGTCTGAGGTCCATCCCATCCATGGAGAAGAAGATGATCCACTCCCATCCATCCATCCATCCATCCATCCATCCATCCATCCATCCATCCATCCATCCATCCATCCATCCTCTCTGTATTTATACAGTCATTTAGATTGGCTTTGCCATGTCACCTGCAAGAAGCAACGTGAGTCCAGAGCAAAGTCTGAGCCTGTGTCTTCACCCTGGGGCATAAAATCAGCCAAGATGTATCTCCAGCTCTTTCAATATTTATATACAGCTGGGGGTAAGTGGTCTCAGTGCTGGCAAGGCACAGAAAACAAACATCTCTATTTTTCACCATACACAATCGTGCCAGTACCAGGATGAGGTTCCAATGCTGAGTCAAGACATTTTGAGAAGTTCATCATAGGTAGGAGAAGTTGAACTCAAGTAGACATGAGATGTCAGTATGCAGAGGAGAGAATTTGGAGTAGGTGGCCAAAGCAGACATTTATGTTTGAGCTCCTATACAAAAAAAAAAAAAAAAAAAAAAAAAAAAAAAAAAAAAAAAAAAAAAAAATTAAAAAAAAAAAAGAGAAGAATCCACCACAAGTACATTCCGCTCTCTCATAGCAGCAATTATCACTTCCAACCATCCCCAGTTGGCTGGGAGACTGCATCCCATCCTGGCAGATACTGACCTGGCCTTAGTTTTTCACACCTTGGTCACTTGGCTGTATTACAGCAAACCGATATACCTGGGCATGAAGCCTGCAACACTTAGGAAACTCCAAACAGTACAAAATGTTACAGAAAACCTCTTCAGTGACACTCTCTGCCACAAATTCATCACAGCTATCCTCGGCTGTCTACAATAGCTTCACAATTTTAATTTGGAGACATGTTCAAGTTTTAAAACCTTTTCTTTCTGATGCTCCTTGGCCGGAAGTTAGGATATATGAAAAACAATGTGAAACTATTGGATAAAAACCATGGACAAGAAACACACTTTGTTGCAGTGGAAGCCTTTACAGAAGGTGTAAAGCTTGTCTAAGTGGGAGACTGAACTTTTGCATGAGCATGGTATGAACTTGCTTAATCATAGATGATTGTGTGTGCTGTAAACAGGAGTCATCCCCCTTTCTCAGCCAAGAACACTTGTAATTGCTTGATGAATATGTAGTATAAAAATAAATAAATCAGAAAAGCTCTGGAGGAAGGCACCAAGCTCTCCTCCAGCATGGATTCAGTTGCAGGTATTCCTCTTATTGGTGTTCCTGGCTCACACAGACCCTCCCTTCACTCAAAACATTTACAAGTAAGAAATAAATGAGTTGCAGGCTGCTGAGACAGTCAGCAAGATGCAGTCAAAGGGAGTTCCCAAATGATCTGTTTTCTGCATCTCTCATTTGTAATCAGAATCTACAGTAAGTCAATTTTTAGTTTTATGAGATGAATAACAACTAGACTTCTACAATTGTTTAAACCCATTAGGGGTTGTTACATCTCATCACATTCAGATCTTTCTCCTCCCAGATCTAAAGAGTTTGAGCAAAATTCAAACAATCCTGCGTGTAATGTCAGGAAAACTATGGATATTAACAAGATATAGGTGACTCATCAAAAACACCCTTGTGTTTACATTTGAGTTGTTGATTTGTCTGAATAATGCCAATAAAAAAGAGGAGACTTCACCTTAGATTTCCAAGACCTGGCTGACACAAAGAGGAGGTGAATACCTTTTTCCTAGTAAGTTTGGCAGACTCTTGAAGAGGACGTGCCACTTTTCAGAGAAAGTTGTTTTTGTTCAGTGCTAAATGTATGTTTGGTCAGAGTTTCGGCAAGCAACTCCAGATACTTTTTGTCCTATGTAAGCCTTTTACGTCATGCCCTAGAAGAAACAACAGCTGTTAATTATTTATCAGCTGATGAGTACTGGCCTGATAATTGCAAAACATTATAAAATACATTAGGCAGAAAAGCTTGATATGTATGCAAGCAGGGGATTTTGTTCTGCTTCTTATGTGACTTGATTAAATAAGCATTTTTATAACTCTGGTTAGTTTACAGGAAACACCTTTACCAGTGACTTGATCTCAGAAACAATAACTGGCCCATATCTTCAGGTAAGTTTACTAAAAATTAGAAGAATTTTCAGACTTCTATTTCTTTGTGCCCCAATCACAACTCTAATCTAATATGGAAGGTGAGATCTCTCCAATCTCCACCCTATGTTGCTTTGACCCAAAATGGAGGGGCTAATGAGCAAGGAGAAGACAACAGGATCCGATCTTCTGCACTAGTCTCAACATCATACTCATGTCATTCAATACTATTCAGTGTTGAAAGAACACCACTGTACACAGCTCCCACTGCATTACAGGTCCTACTGGCTTCTTTTTTGGTCTGATGAAAACACAGTTGACTTTGTACCAATGGAATAAAAGCTTCCAATTTTCTTACCACATCCCTCGTGCCAATGGAGTGTTATTAAATATTAAATTTGCCCCAGCGTACAACAGTGTATTTTATATACAAATGGCTATACCAGGGCAAGGAGAAAATATAAACAAAAGGGTTTTTGAGAGGCTGTGCCAGGTGAAGGACCTCTGGGCAGGATTCCCATGCCACTGTTTAGTGCAGGCCCTTGGATATGTGTGAGCATGAACAATCTGATATTAGCATTGAAACAGCTACCATAGCTGCTCCATACCCATTGCTTGGCCCCATCCTCTTGGTGGCCTTCAAACATTACAGATTTGGAGGATGACAAGGAAAATCTTGCTTTTTCCCTCTGCTCTATGATGCCTTTTTAAGAAGGAAGGCTATTTTCTGTGACAAACTCAAACATCCCAAGAGGCCAGCGCTCATCGACTGACACATGAGGTGGATCTTAAACCAGCGTACATTTGAGTAGGTTAATTGGATTAAACAGAGCCTCCCTGATGCACACACACCAGCTGAGAAGAGGACTAGAGGAAGAGATTTGAGAGGACTTAGGAGCTGTCCCAACTGTGAAATGCTTCAGTTTGGTTCACAGACCTGCATAGCAGAGAACAGACAGGCACTATGTGCATCAAGACTGAAAACAGCCCCAAAGGTGGTGAGACACTTCCACCAGGATTTTGTTATTTTTGCTGGAATTCTCATACCAGTTACAAATGACTGCAAATTCCAGCATCCATACTACTGGAAAGAGCAAGACATCTCGTGCTCTGAGCAGCTTCTTGCAGTGCTCACTAGAGAAACTTCTCTTACTTCCATTGCATTTTGGTGCTACAACAGTTTGGATCAGCAACTTCCAAAGAAAAACTTCTAAGCTTTTCTGAAAGTCATACCAAGCCATACCCAGCTCCAAAGAAAATGAGAAAAACCCAAACCAGATGCATGCAAGCTTAGTCTTAAGAAACAGGGAAGGGTGGGAACATTGTGCTTGTTGCTTTTTACTCTAAATAGCAACATAAAGCCCTAAATACCCTGAATTAACAACAAAATAAACTTTCAGTGCAGGTTGTGGGACCAACAGTTTACACAGTAAGACAATATTCATGTTTAACAGTCTGAAAATGAGACAGGTTTACACCACACAGAAAATAAACTAAACCCTTGGAACAACCATCCTGGAAGGTTTCAGCTCCAAGTCAGACCAGCATTTCAGTGTACAATGAAGGTGTGACTGCAGGGAGGCCAAAGATCCTCCAGCTGGGACCCAAGAGCTGAGAAAAAGGGGCCAAGTCCATCCCTCTGGCCACAAAGCCAAGGTCAGCCTTGACTGAACAAAGGATGCTGGAAGGGGGCCATAATTCACAAAATAATTTAAATGGTTAAATGGGCTACACATGTGGTAGAGTGCTCTTGGAGTGACGAATTTAGAGTGCTGTATGCTGTTTAAATAATAAATGATTTTTTTTTTTAAAACAGGACTTGTACAGCCTGTAAAGTGTCTTCAAGTATAGAAAATTCCCAATTCCTCTAAGTCTCAAATCACCCTGACCACAGGGCTTTGGCCAGCTAAACCAGAGCAGAACTGGGACAAAAATGAAAGTGTGTTTACAAAAATATCAACCACCTTCACCAATATCCACAATTTAGATACCCCTAAACTCTTTCCTAACGGCGTCTGATCTAAGAGGGGCTTGAACTCTGGTTTCATAGGTACTGCTTGGATCTCTGAATGCTCCTCATGTTCTTAATCACGTCTGCTCCAGGGATGAGGCTATGAATAATTAACTATGCCTCCAACATTACAGTCATAGATTATGGTGGTGGTGACTTGTGGACTGCCATGCGCAGCATAAACCATTTAGGAAACTCTGTTATCCACTTTCCCTTTATATTTGTCTTGCAATCACTTACCGCTTAAAAGGGTAAATCTTTCATAGCTTTAATTAAAGCATTTAAAATAATTTACACTGAAATTGTATGTGCTTGGGTCTGTCAAAATTGATGCTTTAATAACATGTCATCCCTTTTTTCGATTGCCCTGAAATCTGTTAAAATTACCACTAATCTAATTGGGAACAAAGTTGTCAAATGCATGCAGCTCTGACAGTTTGTCTTTCTGCAAACTGCCGACAGATTGCAAGTTACGCATGTGTTGAGCAGATGGGTAAGTTAAAAGGAACACAAAAAAAAGCAATTTATTAAATCACCTGGAACCAGCAGCTCCATTCCAAAAATAGTGAGAATGAAATATAGCAAGAGCTAGGAGAGTTGGCACTGGAATATGCCAGAAGGTACCAGTTACAAAACAAGATAAACATTTTGAGAAGCCTCAGCTGTGTTGCAGAATAATGAGGCGTTATTTAACCCGATATAGATTACCAGCAGAAATTAATTTAGGGTGCAGGGTTTTGTGAGAGAGTGTGAGTGTGTGAGTGTGTGTGAGTGTGGGTTTTTTTTTTTTAAGGATTAAAAAAAAATCCTTGTGTTTTAACTCCTTCATGTCTGAAAGACAAGTCCCCTATCTCTTTTCCTGAATCCCAGTCTTCCTGCAGAGCTGTTTGACCCACTGTACCCTTCTGTGGTAGAGGCAGCCAGTGGGTGCCCTCTCCTTGGGCTTCATCTTACATCCTCCCTTTCAGAGGCATCTCCCTCATATCTGAGAGAGGCCAAGGCTGCATGATCCTCAGACACAATGTGGCCACTGACACCCTTGGGCTACGCAGTCCCCTACCTGCCCATAAATTCCATTTTTTGGAAGGAATTATGAAGAGGAGAGAGGCAGAGATGGCACCCTGCAGGGACAGCTGGCCCATCCACTCAAGTTCTACCCTTCACAATCCCTTCCTTGGTCCTGCTGCTGCTCCTCTGCTCTCTGCCTGTTCTCCATGCCCCCAGCTCTCTGCCTGCACAAAGAGCAGGAAATGGAGACGCATTCTGTGGCCACTACATGGGTCCAGTCCTCCCCACACGCGTCCCTCTGCCCTGGGGACACACACTGGGCTGTGTTTATACAGCAAAACCAGACTTCTTTCGTGGTTGCTCTGTTAGCACTACTCTGCTCAGCAGCATTTATTATTAAAGAACAAGACCAAGATTAAAACCAGTGCAGAAACACTGGATAAGCACAGTTCACCCACTGAGACCACCACAGAGGACACTGGGATGAAGATGCTTGTGTGCTTCCCCTGGTTCAGTGCCAGCTCAGAGGGAGGGATGAGGGCAGGAGGTTTCCCTGGTCCATGTTGATTTTTGATAGAAGCCCTGTGAAGACAATGCTGTGCCTTGGGGCTCTGTGGTGCCACGCACAGCTTTGCCAAAAGACCCAAATCGACTCCTCCCCACAGCAGCCAGGTGGGCAAAGGAGAAAGAGGGCAAACAACTTCTGAGACACGACATCAGCTTGAATCAATGGAATATTCCCCAGTGCCAGAAAAAAAAAAAAAAAAAAAAAAAAGAAAAAAAAAGAGATAAGCTCCCATGACCACAAAGTACATCAGAAAAGAGAGTCTCTCAGCAACTTTATGAACTAACTTTATAAGCCACAGTTTAAACTGCTACGACATCATTTCAGCAAATGGAGATATCCTAATTTAAACCAGCTGACAAACCAGCCCATAACACAAGGCAATAGGTACCCCTTCCCAGTGAGCAGGGAGCTGGGGCCATTTCATAATGTGTTCAGGGAGGAGGGAAGATCATAAAAAGAATTGCAAATGGGAGGTTACAAGCAGAACTGCTTCTCCCTTCCTTTTTTATTTTCTCCTTTTAACTATGGAATAAGCATTTTGACCCTTTCTTTCCCATAGAAAACTCAAGGAGGAAAGTCTGCCCAATTTCTACAGTTTAAAGATGTCCTAACATATTGGTGTGGAGATGGATGAGCCACTCTTCTGCAAAAGTGATGACATTCCTTGTATAAAATTCAAATTTTTAAGTCTCAATGAACAAGAAAGATGGAAATCTAGCCTAAGGTAACATTACTGCACTCAACATGACACTAGACAAAGTATGATCCTTAATGCAAGATTAAAAGGATGTAACATAAACCAGCTAAGAAGCACGATGGGCCTGGTGCTGGAATGGTCTCCAAGTAGTTTAAATTGCCAGTAACCCTATGAAGACTAATGAAAAAAAAAAAATATCCAAGTGAAGTGAAAATGCTTGAGATATTTTGAGCAAGGCGGGGTCAGCCCCTGCATTCCTGAGCTCCCACGCAGAGCAGGGATGGAGGCAGAAGGTGCTATTAAACAACATTTCTGCCTAAACATCCAAAAACCAGAGCTTTTCTAGTCCCTGCTTGGCTGCCTCCCCACAGCTGGTCTGTGGCAACCATCACAGAGAAACCAAATCTCTGCCTTGTCCCGAGGTCCTTCCCTGGAGCCCCTTCCCCCTCCTGTTTGTCCCCCTCCTTGTGCAGTGTGCAGGGGCCACAGATGTTTGCCCTCACTTTCCTTTTTCCTTTCACTGCAATTTAAATGGACATGTTCCCCCCCTCTCCTCATATCCAAGCGGCTCATCATTTAGAGGCTGTGATTTATTTAATGGTGGTTTTAACCCCACTTAGAAATAGGCTGCTTTCATGATTTATTGATTCCTTCTTCCCCTTGTTAATTTGACTCATTTCTTAGGAAATTATTCATAGTTAATCATGGTAAGAATAAAATTAGTTATAGTGCCCACTTTGCTGCAAAGGGAGCGTAAATAACTTTTAAAGCAAATCAGAAAGAAAAACATGTTAAAGAAAAAGAAGAAGAAGAAAAAAAAAGAAGCCAGAAGAATATAAAAAATTATGATCATCCAAAGGGGGCAGTAAATTAAACCTCTCCACTGTTACTGGTTGGAGGAAGGCACAAATTTACATTCCACAGGAGCATGGCTTTTACAGAAGGCTCTCCTCAATTGAATTTGCCATGTCTTCTGGGAAACACACCATTTGGAAGATAAAATCTCCCACCACTCCACCACCACTGCCACCATTCAGAAGATTAAAAAACCCCGCCAACTCTGTTGTGTGCCTTTTGTGCCCACTAGAGGAATGTAAAACCATTATATTTAAGTATCATAATGGCCAACATATGCTTTTTCTTAGAAATGACACCACCATCTGGATTAAGTTCTCCTGATCATTTCAGACAATGTTACGATGATTTTTTTTTTTCCCCTTCAGGAGAACGAACTGCCTGGAAAGCAACAACAGTCGCAGATGGAGAATTTTTGCTTTTCTTTTCCACCGCTGGCATCTTCGAGAAACGTGGCAAATTCTTTATATGTACTTAAATAGTTTGATTTCTCTTGCTAATTGGTAGGAAATCCTACCTGGTTATACCCCAATCCTAAGCCTGTGAGACTCCTATTGCCTTTGGCCATACAACTTCACCATTACAGTTAATAAAGTATGTAATTGCTGTAATGATAAAATTACATCATGTTACTGTTTGCAGCAGCCTCTTCCCCACAACCACATCAGTCATTAAATATTGCACCAACTGGTACGGGGAAGAGAGGCAGACTTAACCCTTCCTTGGATGAGGGATTTCAGCACACTGGTGTGCAAAGGGGAGGTGTTCTCACCTGAGTGCCTCCTTACCGGCCCCATGGCTATTGTCGTGGACATCAGAGACCTTCTGGGCCACCACATCCAACTGGCTGTAACTGGAAATGGGCACGCCGGGATAATTGATGTGCTCAATCTGACCATGCACAGGTGGCAGGGAGACGGCATACAGCAGCTTCTCGGGTTTGCTAGTGCCATCTGTTGCCACAGGAACATCTGTCGTCAAGGTCACCCTGTCACCCTCTGTTAAAGTTACAGGTTTGGCGAGTAGAACAATGTCACCTAAAAAAATGAAACAAGGAAAAGGGGAAACCAACACGAGAGGAATTGAAAAGGGGAATATTCCTTTTTACATCTTAGACCAGAAGAGGATAGGGTAAAAGTGAGCCCGTCTGTTCAGGGCAAGGAGAAGAATGTTATCAAAATAGGCTGGGAAAATATTTTTGCTTTAGGTTTTAGAGGCAGACTGGACATTTACAACAGAAAAAGCTGGAGAGCCATCTCATTTATTTTCAAATATGCCCCACAGAGAGTCTCACTTTGAGGCTGATGCTAAATGGAATCACAAGATTTTAATTGAACCTCAGCCTGGGTGAGTTTATAGAGGAGCCCATGTTTTTATCTGGCTGTGTGATTCGTCCAAAATATTGAAGCCAGCTTTGATTTTCTGTTTGGGCAGAGAGAATGACCCAGTTGTTTAGGAAGAACAATTATGTTAATAGATCCAAACGAGCCAATGGACAGGACGCCTTAATGAACTAAGCGTTAAGCACAAACGCTTGTGTTTTAAGCTGACAGTGATGCTCTAACCTCAGCAACAGAGGTTCTGGCTCCACTAGATTTATTTATGAGGAACTCCACTGCATCAGCCAAGGGCCAGGGCAATTTTCACTTGTACAAAGGAGTAGCCCCAGAAAATTGAGGTTGCTGGAAAGACGAACTGGTCTTCTCAGAAGAGGAGAAGCAATGATTTACCTCGTCAAATCCACTTCATTTTTTTTCTATCATAGCCCTACTTGTTTTGAAAAACATATCTAAATCAGCATGGCAGCACAAGGGTTGATCTGCCAAAGGCAGAAGCAGAGACAAGTTTTTATCAGAGGATGTTGCAAGAGCAAGAGAATAACGTCAATCAGTTTCCACTGCTGTCAGTCAACCTGCTGGTGACAATATACAATAGTGGCATTTCTAGCCTGGGCTCCATGGGAGCTTTTTTTCTGTTTCTTGTCTATTATGTTGCCAACTGAGTTTTAACAACAACAGGTTCCTTATTAAGTGGAGAAGAAGCTGCCAGCAACATTTTGAATATAGTGGTTGTCAGGGCTTGGGGGGATTTAGAATTTTATTTCCACAACAAAACATGCACCAATTTCCATTATTTTGGCCCCGTTTTATGGCTCATCTTTGCTATTAACTCATTTAACTCCACTTCTCCCTTGCAGCTAGCAGGGCAAATGAAAAGTGTGGCTGAGACTTGACACATTCAAGAAGTGACTGTTATCTGAGGAAATTAGTCTAAGACATTTTAGTAATTCAAAATATAAATACAATTAGTTAGCTTACCTTCATATAACAAAAACTGTAATTCTGCTTGACAAACAGCAACAAAAAGGAAAATAAACAACCCCTTCCCAGAACAAGGGAACATTATCAGAACTTACTAGTCTTAGAGCATTTAGCCAAATTGTTTGTGCTGCGTTGGAGAAGAAAATTGGGTGGTTTTTAAATTTTTGGTTACACCTTTGAAATCGTTGAGTATGAAATCTCACTTAATGGTGACTCTTTTCAGACTGTTTTGAAAAGTAATCTGAGATCAAGAAGTACCAAGACAGGACCTGAGAAGGCAAAGGACAGGACAACACTGTAGGAAGCAGCCAGAAATGCAGGGCATTGACCTGCTGTACAATTTGCTCAAGGATTACAGAAGTCCACACTCAAGCCCAGGCTGATTAAGTAGATGCAGTGTTTATGCTGACTCATTTACATTACAAGAAATCCAAACAAATAAGATAAAATAAAGAGGCGACAGTGAAATAGGCAAGTGCAGGTGATTAATATTATCCTTGCCCACGTGGAAAAAAGGGCCAGGTTTCCCATAGCAGCTTGAAAGTCTTTTTGCCCCATGTCCTATGATATAGAGAAGACCCTCCCGATCAGTCCTGTGACCAGGCACTTATACACTCCCTTGCTAACATTGTGGGAAGAATCAGGCTCCTTATGTCCCTAGGATGAAGCTTTCAAGCCCTTTCTGAAGTCACAGTGATCCAAGTACACACCCAAATTGGGATATCAGCCATCAACCAGTACAGTTTGGTTACTATGAAGTAGATATTATTTAAAATAATCACAAAGTCCTAGAATGATTTGGGTTGGAAGGGACTTTAAAGACCATCTTGTTCCAACCTCCTGCCATGGGCAGGGACCCCTTTTCACTCTCCCAGGTTGCTACAAGCCCTGTCCAACCTGACCTTGGACACTACCAGGGATGGGTCATCCACAGCTTCTCTGGGCAACCTGAGCCAGGGCCTCACCACTCTGCCAGGGCAGAATTTCTTCCTAATATCTAATCCTGACCTCTGTCAGTGTAGAAGCTGTTCCCCCTTAAACTGTCGCTCCATGCCTTAGTCAAAATTCCCTCTCCAGCTCTCCTGTAGACCCTTCAGGTACTGGAAGTCTGCTACAAATAACTTAACAAAAAAATTTCCCGGTTTATATAAATAATTCAAAGAACAAATAAATGCTCATTTGATGTTCCGGGTAGCCTGATTTTCTTCTTTTTTTTTTTGTTTTTTTTGTTTTTCAGCCCAATACCCATCATGGTCAGGTCAAACCCCTCTAAGCCTATGTGACGCATGACGTACATCTGAAGTTGTTCATCTAGCAGCAACATTTGGCCTTAATATGTTCATTTTTTAATAGACTCTACGAAAAAAAGAAAAAATAAAGAAAAAATAAAAAACAACAACCCAAGAATCACTTTCAGATATAAAGGAAAAAAACCAGATTCCAAATGGTAGGAAGGGTGAAACCCTGCGACCTCAGCAGCTCGAGCGGTCAGCAGCATCCCCCGCGTGCTCCTCGGGGCCATGCCAGCTCCCTGCCTCGCAAGGCTGCTCAAGCCACTGGGATTTTTTTTAATTTTTTTTTTTATTCACTTGCTTAAATGTCGTAGGCTTGAAAGTTTGACTTGAAATATAACATTAGTGGGTTTGTGGGAAAAGCAGCAGAGAGGATAGGATGACAGGCGGGGCAGAGGGGACTGATTGAAAGCAGGTGTGGAGGAGGAAGATGGGAGGAGGAGAAAGAGGAAAACATGACTGAGTAAGTAAATTCAATGTTATACATATTGAAAAAGAGCACCCATATATAGAGCACCCACCTGTGCTCATTTCATTTGAAGATTGTTTTTTTAACATAAAACAAGAGATCAGCTTTAAAATGGAGCGACCAAAACAAGGCACAGCGTGGCACGTGCTGCTCCCACAGGGGAGGCCGTGGCAGGAGTGCAGGGCAGGTGTTCTACACGGCATTTCACTCCCCACTGGAATGTTCTGGGATCTTATGGGAAGAAGAATCCATGTAGACTTGAATTTGGGCTTGGTTTCTGGCTTCAGGGGGCATCTTATATTTATGTCCATAGATACACATGCAGAGAGAATAAAATATAGTGGAGATCAATCATAGAATATTGTGAGCTAGAAGGGACTCACCAGGATCCTGATCATCCAACTCCTGGCCTCACACAGGACAGCCATGTGCCTGAGAGCATTGTCTAAATGAGCTCTGGCAGGTTTGATGCTGTGACCGCTGTCCTGGGGAGCCTGTCTCAGTCCCAAGCACTCTCTGAGTGAAAAACATTTTCCTAATATCCAGCCTAAATCTCCCCTGACCCAGCTTCCTGCCCTCGGGTCCTGCCCCTGAGCACAGTGTCTGCCTGTGTGCTTCCCCTCAAGAGAAAGTTGTACACAGCTATAAGGTGTCCCCTCTGTTTCACCTAGTTTGGCCTCTGGAGTATCCTCATCATGCTCATTTGACCACTACACACAGTGCAGCCTTCTTCCTTTAACTAAACACATCCTCAAGGAAAATTAAAAAAATCCCCCTTGTAAGGGCAAGGAAATTGCCAGGAAGGAAAATTAAAAATTATGGGACATTATTGACCACATGAAGCTTTAGGGAGGCTGGTGAACCTCTTCCTCTCTCCACACATGCACGCACCATTCTGATTCCATACAGTTTCACCTATTTTTTAACTGCGTTTTTACTTCATTATACATATTATTGTCTCATTAATTGCAAACCTTTCCAGAGCACTGAAAAGGAAAGAGCATTAAAATACACTGAAAAGTCCTGCAGCTCAATTAACACACACCAGGGGGTTCAAGGGGAGGGGAGGGGGGGGGGTGGGGGTCAGCTCC
>VWZN01013643.1:202305-261781 GCA_013396955.1 Regulus satrapa | reverse complement strand
GAGGGGGGGAAGGGGGGGAGAAGTGTAACAAATGCAGCTGTTTACTAATAAATAAAGCCTCAGCTGTAACAGAAATAAATTAGATGCATTTAATTGGTCGACTGCAAACCTCCTCTCTTTATTACAATGCTGCTTCTTGTTATTTTATGATGTCAGGGTAGATGGCAGACTGACAGAGTGTTTATGAATCACAGTTTGCAGATGGCACTCCTGGTTTTTCGGCAGTTATGAGCACAAGTAGCATGAGGACTCAATAGAGGGTTTTTGCCAGGGAGGACCCCCTGAGAATTAGCTGCCTTCATTTCTCTGGTGCCAATCTCCCCCTGACAGGAGCACTATTTCACAAAACCTACATTCAATAAATTATACTCGCCTGGCAAGAACTTGGAAATATTTAACACTCGGAGGATACCAGCGTCTCAATTTAATTTCTATTCATTTCCAGAGGACGCCAGGCACTACTTGGAACAGCCCTGGTTTGTGTGCATGCACATGTGTTTCCCCCCTCCCCAGTTAAAAAAGAAAATATAAAATATAATGGTCTCTGCAAGCAGGAATATCTCACCCTGCCTTCAAAATGACTTGGAGTCTCCTGAGGACAGTTTACGGTCTCGTGCCCTGGTCCTCCCAAGTTGCCCTGCCTAATGACAGCTTTGTAATCCAGTTGGGAAATAATCTCACATGGCTGCACTCGGAGCTCATGAGCTGTAAAACTTCTGGATTGAACTCCTTCACCTGGTCACTTCAGTGAGCTACAAGCAAATGCAATGAAGGATGTGGTCATAATTGTCAACAGATTTGTAAATTTGTGTCATTAGTTATGCGCATAATGGATTTTATTCTAATGAGCTTGTTCATAAGAATGCCAGCAGGACCTGGCCCCTTTGGAGGAAATAAACTACAAACTTTGCCCATGCATTTTAAAACACATCAGTGCCACATAAAGGGGAAAAAGAAATGTTTCCTCTCCTTTCAGTGCACTGCAGTTTTCACTTAGTTGAACCTGATGCAATAAGCTATGGCTCCTTTTACTGCTGTAAACTCATTTCCTACCTTTCCTGGGATTTCTCAGGGATACATAGACATTTTCAGATGGGGACTTGTTTTTTCCATTCATTGAATAAAACTGGAAACTATCACGACTCTTTGGGTTCAAGATGCCAATGTGGAAATACGAAAGGCAGCCCTTGTCCATACCCTCCCAAATGAAATTTATTCCAAGGCGCAACACTGTCAAAGCTGCCACAGCCTGAAAACCAGAGGACTTCTCCCTCAAAACCCAGCTAGAAACTCTGTGGTGCTCAGAAGGTCAGTCAACAGCACCTTATACACATGGAAGAACAATAAAACTAAGTATTATTAAATCAGGGTTTTATTATATCTATTACTATTAAATGTATTCTTATTAAATCCAGTTACAGCATAAGACTTGTTCTCCAGAGACAAAGAATGAGGCTTCTAGGCTTGCTCTTCGGGGAAATCTACTCCTGCTTCTCTTTGAAACAACCTGGATATTTTTATTGAATGCATGAGCTGAGCGAAGAAGCAGACAAGCCCATGGAAACCTACTGGCACCTTTGCCAAAATGATGTTCTCCGCGTGCCCAGCGGAGCCCTCTTCCCCTGCTCTCCCTCCTCTCTCTCTCTGATCCTGCTTTTCAGCCAACCACACATAAAAATCTCCGGCATGTGCCAAGTACTACAGATGGGTCCATTGTAGCACACCCTAATGTTCATAGCTGACACCCAGGTGTTACAGTTTGTACTTGCTCGCTAGCCAGACGGTGGCTGTGTGCCAAGGGGAAGGCACAAAGCACTCGGATACTGTGCTGAAAAGCTATATAAGAGAGACTTTAAGAGACAGAAGAGCAGGTAAGAGGCTATGCAAAAGCAAGAGGAGACCTGTCCACCAGCAAGCACCTCCCTCTGCTGTGCATCCAGCCTCCCATCCTGTCCCCATAAAGCTCTGATTTATCATTGGATTCTATCCAAGCATCCCTGTCCCCCTGACCTTATCCACTGTCACACCAGCTCGCTTCAAACCTACTGCTGATCTGCAAGTTATTTCAGGTCTGGCTAACAATGAAGTGACTTGTTCAAAAGATGTGGGCAGAGGGAGAATGGGCTGTCCCCTTCTGATGTGCTCATCCCACCTGGGTTATGGACACTGCCTGCACAGGATCTGAATGTGTAAGGAGCAGAGCTCCCAAAATCACACCAACCCTCTGTCTGCATGTATTTGAGTGGCCTGGAGAGTATTTATGAGCCGTTCCTATTTAATAGCAGAAGCTGGAAAGGGTTAACACCAGTATCCTATTTTCTCTTCCATTTTCCCCTCCCAGGAGCCTACTCCCCTTCCAGCCTAATTTCCTTCAGTTTAATTAATTTTCAGTAATCACAAGTCTAGACACCACAAGCAGCAGCTTCACACCCCAGGTGACACGATAACGCTCGCAGCGGATGGGCAAAGGGACACGCTGTGGTTTCATGCACCAGCCCCCCGCACGGAGCCAGAGCCGCCCGCGTCTCAGCTAAGCCCTTTTTGCAGAACAAACAATTTTTTGGAGAACAAATGCTTTTAAGGATTCAGGTGCAGGGAGCTTTTCGACCATCTGGCTGGCGGGGGCTCCCCAGCTGTCTGCAGCGGGTGCGTTAGGAGCAGCACGTACGAGCAGGGTCCAACTCTTCGGAGACGTGCCAAACCTGCGACACATGTGGAGAGCAACTGTGCAGTGCTGGCTCACTCCAGAAAGCCTCGCATCAGTGGTGTGTGGGCTGTAAAGCCATGCACCATGAATAGGTTGTGGCCCAGGCTGGGTTTCTGGAGGGTTGGCAGCCCTTGCTGACACAATCAGAGGTGCTGGGCCGACACGCACCTGCTATGTGACCCCATATCTTTCTACTCAGGGTAAATCCAGAGGTTCACATTTCTTGGTAAAATTTCAGAAAGGAAAAAGAGAAAAGGGCAAGAGCAGCTCTGATGGCCCTGAGGGGGGGGTCACCCTTTATTGACCATTTGTATTTGCTATCCATGGAAAAGCAAGAAAAATTACGAGGCAAGTTAGGAAATAGTAGCAGTCTCTTGGAAATACACAGAGATAGATCACTTGAGACATGCACAGGAAGAGCAGGACAGAAGTACACCAAGGAGAGCAGGGCATCAGTGTCACTAGAGCATGGCAAAGAAGTGAACAAGACATTGCTTCCTGCATTAAAAGCTGCATCTTTTTCAACCCAGAACTATTCAACAGAAGATTGGATGTGGCAGTTAATGCTGTGGTCTAGTTGACAAGGTGGTGATAAGTCAAGATTTGGACTCAATGATCTCAGAGGTTCTGTTCCAACCTAAGTAATTCTGTGATTTATAAATCCCCAGGCTGAAGCACCTCCTAGGGCTGCCACCATGTATTGGCTTTCCATGCATGAATATGGATTATTTTGCATCTTGACACTAGCAGTCACTGATGGCTCTTGCACTATTCCCCGCTCATGAGCACTTAAGAACTCCAGAAAACACTCTGTGGTGTTTGAGGAACTTGCACATGTTGAAAATTAATCCGACAGCACATGATAATGAATTTGGGATCCAAAGAGAGAGCTAACACCCACCAGCCCTAGTAGCTGCTGCTTACACAGAGGCTCCGGACCAATTTTTAGCCCTATAAAAAGCACACATTTTAAAACACACAAAATTGGACCAACTGATAGCCAGCCAACTTTTGGTATAATCTCTCTTTCAATCTAACGCCAGTAAAGAAAGAAAAAGAATACTAATGAAGGCGCTTGACAGAAAGGACAGTTAGTTCATGCATGCATTAGTGAACAGCTATGGTGTGTGAAAAAAAACCTTCCTATCCTTTGGTTGCAGAATATCACTGCTAAAATATTTCCCCACCCTCATCCCAGTCTGAGACTTAGTACTGGTATTTATTGAGCACAGTCCGCAGGGCGCTCTTTCCCAGATTTCCACCTTCACCAGGACCAAGCAGGATGAAAGCCAGCCCTTGCTTGGCCCTCCCTGTAAAGCCTGGTCCTTATTAGAGATTATTGCTCACAAATTGCTGGCTTGCAGCAGGGCAATGCTCTGCTGCATCCCCAGCCCTCACAGCTCGTATTTAACTCCCACACAACCTGCGTATTCAGGTTGGGAGCACAAAGCCTCCCTCAGAGGGTCACTTCCTTCCTCTTCTGAAATGAATGACTCCACAGATCTGTTGGTTGGGCACAGACATTCCTATGGAGAGAAAGTAAATATTTCACTCTGTTTGTGAAGACTGAGAATAATGCCCTGGGCTTCATCGAGCTGGGATCAGCAGCATCCAAGACACTCGCAGCACTGTATCATGACCCAGGATGAATAACACCATCGCCATCCAGCCCGAAGTCACAGAATCACAGAATGGCTCGGTTTAGATGGGACATTAAATTCATCTAGTTTCAACTCCCCTGCCATGGGGAGGGACACCTTCCACTAGATCAGGTTACTTCAAGCCCCATTCAGCCTGGCCTTAGACATTTCCAGAGATGGGACATCCATGGCTTCTCTGGACAAAGTATCCCAGTGCCCCATCTCCTCACAGGGAATATATCCATATATTCCATATAGATATATTCCATATATCTAACCCAAATTTTCACCCATGGCTCCTTGTCCTATCCCCAAAGTTCCTGACGAAGAGTCCCTTTCTGGCTTCCTTGTAATATTTCCTGGCTTCTAATAATTATGTTGTAGTTACTGAAACGAGACCACCTGACTCCTGAAAGGTTTTGTGTGTGTGTTCCCGGCAAGCAAAGGAAAACAAAATAAATTACATTCACAGGACAAAGCACATTACAGTCTATTTGGCTGTAGCAAGCTAGATTTACTAATGCACTCAGGATGCCCAAAAAAATGGAAGTTCACTTTTCCAGTCACCTTTCTCTCCTCTCATGCATTCCCCCCACCCCTTCCTTTCAGTAGATTATGTGAGACTCATTACTTTTTATAGCTCTGAACAAAAAACATAATCTTACTGTTTCTTACTAATATTAGGCAATGACATAATGCCATTTGCAGAGGTGTCACTGACTTTTACTGGCTTCTGATGGCAGGGCTCTCCACTTTATATTCTGTTTTATGTAAGCCTCCTCAGAATTTATTGACCTCAAAGGATTTCTCAAGTTGCTTAATTATAAAAGGAAGAAGACAGCACAGTGGCTTAGTGAACCAATATAAAAGTCAGCTAAAATGTGTCATTACAGAGAGGGATGGTGGAGGGAGATGTGCAGCAAGAAGGAGTTTCTAGGGTCTGAGCCCAAGACACAAAGCTTTCTCTCTGAGTTATTCCCCAGCTGGAATGCTGCAGAGTGAGGCTGAGGATGGCTTCCAGCTTGCCCTGGTGCTCCGTAGGTTCACTACAAGTGGGATAGGGACACAGGCTATGGGCACCTGCAAGCAAAGACAAGGAGGAAACAAGAAAGAAATCCTGCAAGAGACCTTCCAGAGCCACCTAAACACAGGAAAAAGTTTCAAATAAAAACCTGTGTTTGGTCTCACAGCTTACCCTATCAACCAAGCAAAGTCATGGACTAAACCATTTCCAGAACAAACCTCTTGTTGCAGGAGCTGGGTGGGAATTTCACTCACCTCCAGAAAAAAAAGGAGAAATAAGATCCTTCAAGTTACTGCTGCCTCCAGCTGCAGATCTGGGCACATGGGGACGAGTTTGGTCAAGCTCATCCCCTTAAGCATCTTTGATGTCTGCCTGTGACCCAGTACTGGAAATGGCTCTTTGTCAGCTGCTTCAGCTTCCAAACTCATATTCCTGGGGAAAAAATAAATTTAAAAAAAGTAAAAATAAACAGGAAGTGAAACACTGGTGAAAAAACAAATCAGCAGCAGTCACTGCCCATTTAGCAAGGGGGATGTAATGATTTGAGCCAGACTTCCTTGAGCTCAGTGTGTCTACACATTGCACAGCAGTTATTTGCTTTACACACTCTCTTGTCCAAACTCAAAGCAACATTTCCAATGCCATCCTTTCTCCTCGGGATGGGAGTGAAGAGATTTCTCAAGGTTACTGTGGGAAAAGCAGCTTACTAAGGAGAGAGGCTGCGAAAAGTTAGTCGAAATCACAAATCTGGGTAAAAAAATAATTAAAACACATGCATGTGCTGCAAGAAAGGCCACTGGTTTCTCTGCATGACCTGCAGCAGGAACGGCACTGATGTGTTGGTACAACACCCAGCACAGGGTGACAGGCAGCAGCCCCTTCTGAGGCTCCTTATTTCTTAGTTACTTCTAATTTCAAAGCGGTGGAAGAGGCAGCTCAGATTGTTTAAAGATGTTATTTTGGTCTCTCCTACACCGCTTGGTACGCGGCCCATGACTGTGTCCAAAAGAGGCAGATTTGGCTGGAAAGACTGAATGCTGCTTAGTATTTTCCCTGTTATATTTTCACATCTTGGGGAAAACTGTGGCAGCGAGGGATCTGTACCTAAGCTTTTCTAATTCGTGTGGCCATCATTTACTCGGCACGACACCACAGGTCTCACGTCTCTTGGCAGCAGTACAGGGCTCGCACTTTCATATGGATGAAGTATTTGTGAGCAATTTCTCCAATTTATTAAGCATGAACAGGCTCCTCTTAGCATGGAGCAGATAGAATTTTTTAAAAACATTTCAACAAATCTGCTCCTGTGGGACTGGGACAAAAAGCTTTGCCACGTATGCACGTGTGATTTTTTCTTATGTTGCACTTCAGCCTCACAGGTTTTGCTAAAACTAAGAATTTGATTCATGGCTTTGTGCAGAAGAAGAATGCACTTCCAACTCCATGGCTTGGTGGAAAATGGTAATATGGGCACATTTCCTTGCCTTATGAGAGGGCTCCATTTGATCCATGGACTGGGAGTGTATAAACAAGATCTGAGATATGAAGCTCGCCTCTGATGGACTGAAAACCAACGTGGAAACGGAAAGACTAAATAAGGGGTGTCTCCATAGGACTGCTCACAGTAGGAAGGAGAGAACATACGGATCCAGGGAAGCCGTTCCACATGTGTGAAAATAGAAATGGCAGCAAGGAACCATCCTCAGAGAGGGAAATGGGAAGAAATGGGGGAAAGGAGGTAAAGACATGAAGCGTAAGCAAATCAGACTGAGGGAGTAGGCAAAGAGCAGGATGAAGGAGATGACACAGCTGCAGATCACACCTTGCAAAGAGAGGACCTGGCTGGAGAGGGAAGGGGGAGGCTGGCAGCATTCCCCCCATACAATGGGACTTGATGGCTCCTCACCCACGAGCTCCTAAGGAAATGCTGGTAGGAAGGAGGGACACGTGTCCATTTTATAACTTCACGTTGTTTACTACTTCTATGAATTCTTTCAAAATACACACGTGACACTCTGGGAAAGAAGCCAAAGCTGTTTCAAGCTTCGATGCCCCTCTGTGCATGCCATGGGCTGCTGCTCCCCTCCAGAGAGGGGCAACCACAGTGGATTTTTCTGCTTTTCCCTGCAAAACTGACCCAGAAAAGGGGCCCCAGGCACAGCAACGTGGGATTTCACATGTGCACTGATTTCTGCCTCAAAAAGAAGTTGTATTTTTTTTCACAACTAGAGATCACCAGATCCAACAGGTTTCTTGTGCGGTGAAAATGGGGATTCAAACCTTG
Organism: Regulus satrapa; assembly: GCA_013396955.1. NCBI lineage: Eukaryota > Metazoa > Chordata > Aves > Passeriformes > Regulidae > Regulus > Regulus satrapa. The sequence goes on along the minus strand of VWZN01013643.1, from coordinate 254,126 downwards.
TGGGAAGGGTTGGACCTGGATACAAATTTGAGACAAAAGGTTTGTTTGGCAAGTCTTAAATATCCTTTAGCATAAGAATAGAAATTATTTTTAGCTCTTCAAACTATTTTTGTGAGTCAAGAAAATGTTGTACCATCACCATTCAGTGAAATTTTAGCCTTGATGGTGCTTCTTTTCCTACAGCCCATGGAGGTCTTCAAATGGTCTACATAACACAAGAAGTAAAACCAGTATTTTATTCTTCTTTTTACAGTCTGGATCTGACACTTCTGGAAGGATTCAGCAGGTCCACATAATTTATTTTATTTTTCAACTTGTAAATTCTTAAGAGTAGAAACCCAAATTAGGTTGAAACATGTGTTACTGCTATGAAGTGAGTGAAACACATCACCTGCCTCCCGGTCTCACAACACACCAGGTTTCTTCCTTTTTCTTCTGCAGGCCAATTAACAAAATGTTCATGACAGGGTTAGACTTGCCATGCCACTCAAAGGCCTTATGATAAACTATTTTATGGTGAATTCACTTCTTGCAAAGAGAGACAATTAATTAATATTACTCTCCATGTAGCTTCCACCTCTTTGAAGCTTTATTCCCAGAGATGGCACTCTGGCTCTCTTGAAAGGAGCGTGAGTATTAATACTGCCTTCAACTGGCTTTGGACCTTAAATATTAAAAAAAAGCCCAAACCATGCCATGTTTTTCCCAACAAGATTCACTGTTAAAAATAGATTAAAGAGAATGGAGAAAACATACATAAGGTTATAAAGAAAGTGGGAGAGAGACAGAGTGTGAAAAAAGAGAAACTCTGGCCTAACTGAAGACAACCAGAGTTTTGCCACTAACTTAAATATAAACAAGCCTTTGCTCAGAGACCAGAAACCAGCTTTTTCTGCATGAATAGTTGTTGCTGGATGGCATTGTGTGGCTTGTCACAGTCCTGTACCAGGCAGCAGAGTGCACAGCCTTGTTATGAACCAGCTTTCAGGGACAACCCATGCAACGGAAGCCAGATCTCCTCTGTAATGTGGGTGGGCTTGGAGATGCTGGTGTGGAGATGAGTCCCTCTCATTTCTTTCTTTCTTTTTTCTTTGTAAGTCTCTATGCACCGAATGTCACTTAGATAGCTAACCTGGAAAGATGAGGGATTTCATCGTTGACTGGCATGATGTAGATGTAAAGTGTCCCTTGGACTGTGCGCTTGCCATCTGTCAGCTGCATGGTAAAACTATCCTCTAGGCTTTCTGTGTCATTATGCATGTACAGCAGCATCAGTCCTACAGGAAAAAGGAGAAAATTAAAATGGAAACCCTGGATTCTCTAAAAGCTTTGAATATAGATATTATATATATATATATATAAAGAGCTCCACAACTCTCTGGAATTTAAGACATCAGTTGTGATCTTTAAACACTACAGATTCAGAAAGCCCATCCTGCTTCTGCGGAAAGAAATTCTTGTTGCTGCTCTGATGCCAATGCCCACATAATCCCATACAACCCACAGCCCAAGGTAGCGCTCAAACGAGGTGCAGCTCCCCTGTCAGCGTCCCCCCACAGCTGCTCTTCCGCACAGCTGAGCTTCCCGAGGCTTTCATATTTCTCGTCTGTGGTCTCCCACCTTGACTCGTAGCTCTGACCCCTCCCAAGGGGTTAAGACTGTGTTTAGCAGCCCTGGGTGGAGGCTTTATTCCTGCTGTGATTCCTGCAAATGCAAGAGCAGAAGCAGCACAGCAGGGCTCTGGAAGTCATCCCCAGCTAACTTACGGAGCAGAGAGTGAGCCAAGTTCGTCACGCTTTGGAGCAGTCCCCATGGGAGGCCTCGATTGCTAGTGAAATACTGGCAATGTCTACAGTAAATTTTGGGGGCACTTAAAAGAGATTCATACATGATGTGCCCTTCAACACATCTGCTTCGCAGGGCTAGAGCTTTCCCTAAATTCCTTATTCCCTGGGTACAAACGCAGCCCTTGCCACCACAGTGTCCAAATGCTTCACACTCGGTCAGTGGCCCCGGCTTGCCAAGCCCTCACTGTGGCAGGAAAACACAGGCAGGCACAAGCCAAATTTAACAAGCAACCTGGAAAGTCAGTGACTGCAGGAAGATTGGGAACAATGCTCCTGGAGACCTGGTGCCGCTTCCTATCCATGTGTGGCTTTTCAACCCATTTTGGGGCAAGGAAATGGGAAAAGATGGCATCTCGGTGTTCATGGAATGGGCTTAACTAGCACTGTACGCAGATACATACATACAGCGTGTGCTTGAATACACTCTGGGGAAAAATAATCAAACGTTTTTTGAGTCGAAAAAACTACATTAAGCGCAAACATTCCGTGAAATAATTCCCCGGNCCCGCCGCCCTGGAAACCGTCATTTACCTGGCAAAACCCCTCCAAGATCACCGAATCCCACTGTTCTGCCAGCACTGCCAAGGCCACTACGAAACCATGTTCCCAAGTGCCACATCCGCTCAGCTTTTAAATGCCTCCAGCGATGGAGAGTCCGCCACTGCCCTGGGCAGCGTGGCAACCCTTTCTGTCAGGAAATTTGCCAGAATATTAAACCTAAACTTTACTTGGCACAGCTTGTTATTGTCGCTGTTATGTGGGAGCAGAGCCCGACCCCCCAGGCTGTCCCCTCCTGTCGGGAGTTGTGCAGGGCTAAAAGATTCCCCCGAGCCTCCTTTTCCCTGCAGCTCCCTCAGCCGCTCCTCATCACACCTGCGCTCCGGCCCAAAGGTGCACCCAACCCAGCTAAACAATACAAGGGTACAAGGAAAGCTGCGGCGCCCTCACTCACACCTTGCTGGAGCTCAGCCAGGGAAAAAGTAGTGAATCACAGAATCCTAGAATGGTTTGGGTCAGAAGGAACCTTAAAGCCCATCTCATTCCACCCTCTGCCATGGGCAGGTACACCTTCCAGTATTCCAGGTTGCTCCAAGCCCTGTCCAACCTTGGACACTTCCAGGGATGGGGCAGCCACAGCTTTTCTGTCCAGCCTGTTCCGGTGCCACACCCCGGTAAGGCACAACCCCAGCATCTCCCCCAGTGAGCCCATGAGCTGGTGGAGGCTGATGAGGGCATACTCAGTGTGCCCATGGGGATGGCAAAGTCTTCAGCATCCAGCATGGTTAGTCCTGTAACACTCTGGACACTTTCTCCACCCTGCTGCAAGGAAAGTGTCAGAGGAGAGGAAATACAACCAGGCCAATCGTCAAGATTTATGGAAAAAACTTAAAACAAGAACTTTTAAAACATAATGATGTCTACACAGAAGACAAAATATATCCCAGCAGACCCCTCTGCCTTTTGGTATAAATATTCTAACTTCCTGTGGAAGCAAGTGTTTGCCTTTTGTTTTTAAAAATCAGTTTCTGGAAGCCAGATGCACAGAGACAGGCTCATTCTGCATCCAAACCTGCTGACCCTGCCCTGCCTTTACTTGGAGGCACGAGGGGATCCTAAGAGGGAAGAACAAATCCCATTGCTGACCTGAGCACATGCTCTGCCACGTGGGTGCAAGGCTGCAAAGTCTACAGGTGCTCCCAGATTTGCTTTTTCTCCCTTCACCCAGGGACTGCCACATATCATCGCTAATGAAACCTCCTTTTACATTACTCGGTCCTTTTCCACTCACAGCATATGCTCACTGGAAAAAAAAAAAAAAACAACAAACTAAAAAAAATTACTGCTTGTAGCCCCACTGCAGGATCTTTTTTTTTTTTTTTTTTTTTGCACTTCAAAGTTAGTCTATAATGTACGATGGAGCGCCAACGCTTTCATTGACATATAGCTTGTTCACTTGGATGTCATGAGAGAGCAAACGAGTGAATCTAAACAGCGCAGCGAGCTAGTTAGATGGCTAATCTGGTGGGTTGCTTTGATTTCATAAATAAATTAGTTTAGTCTTCTGAACAGGGAGAGAAACACGAACCAGTGATCTCAGCAGCACTGCTGCCCTTCATTACCGAGAGGGCTTTGCTCAATTAGAAATGCCATTTGTTTTGATTATGAGGTTTTATGTGAGTAGAACCAAATTTTACCCTAATACATTGAATAAGGACTTGTATAAAGAGCCACAGCCAGAGCTGTTTTCCAGCTGAAATAATGGACGCAGGCTGTATGTTCAGGGATGCAGGTAAGGGACTGAGGGCTGGGGGTACAGACCAGCACCCCCAAGGGTGTCCTGTGTTCAGGCTGTGTTAGCACTAATTGCTGCCAGCTCACCGCTGATGGCGTACCAGACACCAGCATGAGTTTTTCTTGGGAATGAACCACAGGATTTTTTTTTTCCCTGCCTCCCTTCTGGATGGAAATAGCTCATTAAATATTTAATTTTTCAATTAAAGAGTCACTTTGAAAAAACAAAAGTTAATATTCATCCTTTTAACATGTGGCGGGTTCAGAGCAGCCGTGCTCTTTGCACACATCAGAACCAGAGCTCAGACATGAGCAGAAACTGTTCAGAAATGCATCTGAACTGCTTGATGCACAAAAAAGAAAAAAAAATAAAAAAAGAAAAGGGGGGAGAGAAATAAATGCTTCGATCAAAACAAATACAAACCCTACAAAACTGGAACAAAAAATCGTGGGTAAAATAGTTGGGGTTTTTTTTAGAAGTGTTTAAAACTGAGTACTTCAGGTGTTATTTGAAATCATATTTCAAGTAAAAGCTTAAAATTAGGCAAAATGGCAAATGAAATCTTTAGATTCCACAGAAACAGTTTTGCTATTGAATTTGGTTGGCAAGAGATTGGGAAAAATTTTCAGTCAGATTTTACAAAAAGTCATTAAAATTTTCGCTCCTATGGCACAGCCCGTTTACTCTATTGTGGAAGGACAAGTTAGTGATTAGCTCAGTACTTTGAAATTTCAATTTCAATGCTCCGTTCCTGAGCCAACTCACACAAATCTTTAACCTCTTTGCATCCCACTTCTTTCTCTGTGGCTGGAGGTGGTGACACTCTTCTCTTCCTACCACCTTTTAGAGAGACAAATGAAGACTCTGGTGGAGAGATGACAGGACCACGCAGCTCTGTGCCCTTATTTTGTGATCCCAACCTTGTGGAACTGGAAGTACAAAATGAAACCACTCTGTTATGGGCAGATTAGAACTCCAGAGTTGTGCTGCACGTTTTCTGTAGAGCCAGGTTAGGGATGCTCAAGCAGCAGAGCCTTCCACCCACGTGAGTAGTTTCCTTGGGTCATGACATTCCTATTTATGGAACCTATTTTAGGACTTCTTAAAAAATTGTCTACAATTAATGCAGCTAAAATTGCGTGTTCAGCAGGAGGGAAAGCTGTGCCTCAACACAGCTTGGGAGAACTAGAGCCAGCTGAAAGAAATATAATCTCACCTTGAACTTTACATAAAACAAAGACGCTTCTTCTAGTGATGGAAAAATTCATTGGGAAAAGCTAATGTGAGTGGCAGAGAGATGGGGGGCTTGTTAGCAGAGACAAGTGTGCTTTGAAGCATTTAGATTTTTAAGATCTATCGGCTAAGATAGCCAGAACCTTATGCAGGGTCATAAATAAAGAATTTTTTCCAATCATTGCTCTGTTGAGCCTGCTAACTTGTATTTCCCAATGGCATTTCTTCAAGTAAAACCTACATAATTCTGTGTCACTTGTGTACTAATTTCGGAAGAATTTTCCAACTTCAAAACAAAATGGAATTTCATTTCATTTGGAGTACAACACAATGGAAGAGGAGGTACCTAGGCTGTGTAATCTCACTGAAATGAAATGGGATTGAGGGTCAATAACTGGGCGAATATGGCTCAGAGTTACAGAGCATTTGGTTGAATTTTGGGATGTGACTCAGCAGAAATTTCTTATATGGACAGTTGTATGGAGGGACGAATTTCAAGCATCCTTTATCTGGAAGGACCAAAATCAGGATGCCCTGGCAACTCTGCTCCAAATACAGATTGATCCTTGGGAATATGCTCCCAAAATTTTGTCACAGACAACTGAAAGAGTGGGACAAAGGAATGATCATGCTCTTTGTGATCACAGTGCACTTGCCCTCAGAATAATCTGGAAACAAAACTTGCATGGGTACAGCAGACAAAAAACCAGCCAAATTTCTTTTTTGGTTGTTATGTAGAGAGCAGTAGTAGCAAGGTGGCTGGGACAGAGGGGAAAGCCAGAGTGGGAGGCTCTGTAAAGAAGCAGAGCAGATACTCTGGCCTAAGAGTTGCAAGATTCCCTTATCTCCTCCTCCAGCCTGAGCTGTTTCTGTCCAGATCCCTGTGGCTTCCTCCAGCCCTGTTGTGGCCTAAAATGCCCCAAGAGGGAGGGATGGATACACAAGTGTTTATTTTGTGCAACAAATCAAGGAAAACAGTTGAAATTTTGGTCATAAGACAATGAACATTTGGTAACGTCCTTGACGAAACTATAGATTTTATACTTTAAAAAAAACTCTGCCAAATCAATGAAAAAAAAAAAAAAAGGAATTTCTGGCTCTTGTCCTCTTGTTCAAGGACAACCCCAGTTGTCCTTGTGATAAATACAAATAAACTGCTACAGAAATAACATCAGGCTTAAGAATTCTCAGTCAAGTTCCTCAGTATGCTGCAGCAAGGTCAAATCCACGGGGGTAACATATTTTCATTACCTCTTTTGCCGGTGGCCTCTGTTGCCGCAAAGCACTCCAGCATTCTTCCCAACATCGAGCGCTGGCGTTTCAAAGGACACAGCTTGTTCAGGACCAAAATACTCGGCAGTTGTTGCCCTTTCCATTTAGGCCTTAAGCCCTGAATCAACGGTAAGAATCCTGGACATGGGAAAATACAGTGCTGACAAATACGTAATTCAATTAAATGGGCTGGCATTGTTGAAGCAATAGCCCTTTCCTCTGATCCATCTCTTTCAGAGCTCTGTGTCTTAATATTATGGCCTACTTGAAACACTCGAGCTCATGAATGGATTAAAGAGGGTTTCATTTGTTTTATTTATTATTTTACTGCTTTGCTTGGCTTTTTGCAAACAGGGGAGGCACAGGCCTCATTTAGAATTCACTGTAACATGCACATTCTTCCCTCCTCTGTCGAGAGGAGAAGGGGGAAAGAAAACAAAAACAAAAAGATCTCAACTGTTTGTAAAGTACCAAAACTCTTGGGTAATTCATCATCAACGCTGACTGATTAACAAAAGTGGCTATAGAGCACAATCATTTCAAAACATGGATAGCATATACATTTACTGCCACAGTAATTTGACAGATTTTAAAAAAGGGGAAGTATTTTATCCAATTTTTTTGTTCAAAGTTACATTGGATTATTGAATATGTGCCTTTTTCATTTCAGTCTTTGATTTTAAATCCCTTTACACTCCCAAATGTGATCTCAGTATTGTAGTATCTCACGGTGATAGCTGTCGATCCCTTGAAATGCATCGATGTTGCATTATATCAACAACGACTCAAGCTTCCATTTATCTTCAAAAATTTTACAATCCACTGCAGTATATTCTCAGTTGCAATTTTTGCTTTCAAGTTTGGCCACCATGTGCATAGCATTAATTTCTCTGTTCACATGTAATTCATTCAGGGACTTACACCAGCTGAGAACCACATATGGAGGCCCAGATTTACAGAGCTTTTATTTTGTGCCATGGAAGCCTACAAGAAACAATTTTCTATTTGAATATTGAGTGTTTACAGAGGTCTTGTTGTTCACTAGAGACAGGGGATTATGAAATCATATTCTGCAAGAATCCTATCCAAAAAAACCTGACTGTAACATTTATTAACTCCTCTTTGTTCAAGTGCTCACATGGTTCTTACAGGGCAATTGAAAGTTGCTTCTGCTCTCTCAGAGTTTTTTGTTAGTTATTACTTTTTACCACTTTTTAAAAATAGTTGAGCTTCAGCCAGTTTCTGTTGTGTCTGACATTGCAACTTAAAATGACATGACAGCAGAGACAGGTGAGGAGGGGGGATGTAGGTCTCAAGCAGACCCACACAAGTGCTCTAAAGCTTAGCACAGTCTTGCAGTCAGAAAATTGTATGAGGGGGTATTTCCACCATACAGCTCCCCAGCCCTGGTGCCTGTCCCAGGCAATGTTTTGTTTTGAGAATACACTCCTGTTCTATCACATTTGGGTAAGCTCCAAATGCAGATCTCTAAGACCCTGCTGTGGTGCTCATTTAGGCTTGTTTTGAGACAATAATGACACATATTGAATGACTAATGTCCCACATAATTAATCCTGTAGTTCCTTATTTATCAAAATTTCAAGGGGAACGGAGCATTTTGATGGAAAGCAAGAAATCAGCAGTTAAAATTAACATAGAGAAAAATCCTTGGAGAGGTGCTTCAGTGGTCAGGCTACCTGAAAGAGCTGGAAGAGTCCCTGGGTACTCCTGGTTGTTTGGGAGGGGAGCTGAGGTGGAGGTTAAACAACTTCAGTGTTCCACGAGCCACTCCCCTTGTCCCCTGAGGTCACACCCCTTCCTGATTACTGCTGGAGGGAGCGGAGCTGGGTGGACGCGAGCTCTGGTCTGGAAAGCCCTGCCAGCCTCCCTGGCAAAGGACAGAAAGTGTAAATTGATTTTAATTAGGGATCACTCATGTGGCCTCTGAAGTATCAGTTTAAATCAAACATTAGCAACTGTCAATTTCTTCTTTCACCCAAGACCCAAATCCTGTAAACACAAGGACCGTAACAAATCCCTGAAGCAGGCTTTAGTGCACATATATGGAAAACATACTAGACTATAAATACTCTATACCATATGGCAGTGAGATTATCTAATTTCACTTCATAACTGGTGATAAAATGACCAATCAACTGACGTGCAGAATGAAATGCCAAGCCAAGGATTCAGATACCCTTAAGATGGCTCTGAGGTTTCATCGTATCCCACTGCATCCCTAAAAGTGAGCACGTACCTCTTCCACTGACATGAGTGTGGACACTGGGAGCAGGAATTTGTGCGAGGCTGGGTCTGCCTTCAGAGCCAAAGTTTGTCTTCGTGTCTCTGCAGCTTGATTAAAGGTGAGGAAGCTGGACTGGGAGGACACCAGCAGTGCCAGAGAAGAAACTATGAACTCTCCATTTGTTTAGTTACGTGAAAGAAGTGTTTGGGGTGGGTAACACTCATTCCTCAGCTTTTGTGAAGCCCGTCATTAAGACTTACGAGCTTTACTGTAATACAGAAAAACAACAGCGTGCACAATATTTACAAACAACAGAACTACATCATGTATGTGTTACTAACACACCTTCATCAATTTTTTCCCTCACTACTAAAAACTCTGAATCATTACGCAGGTCACAGCTCTACTGTTCTACTCCCACAGCTGTACAGGGCTCCCACTCCAGCAGTGAGGTATCGTTTCTCAGAGATAAAGGGTCAACACTCTTAATATCAAATTCAAAGTTACTGATATATTCCTGAGTTAGAAGGAAAGGGATTCGTCGTTTGCTGAATTCATGGTGACAAAGAGAGGAACAAAGAGGGAACTATTGGAGATCACCTCTAATAGAATTCACAAAGTGATCTGCAGTGATGCCTGAACACTCGTATGTTTGGAGACAACATAGTGGGCATAACCTTCTAGGCACCAGAAGTTGGATGAATCTTGGAGTAATGCAAGAGATTTAAATCACACCAAGCTTTAAAAAATAGACTAAATCAGAAATCACTTTGTTTCAAAGTTAAACCACCAGTGTCATCAGCTCAGATTTTGTGGGGGCTTAGCCCCAGAAGCAGAAAGATCCATCAGTCCACAGATACATTTCCCAGGAGAGTGGTGGAAAATGGCTTTGTTGGCTCATTTAAAATTAGCTTGGGTACAGCAGTTATGAATATACTGTGCAGAAAATTGTGCACTGAATTATAAGCAAATAGGTTGCTATGATTTGATGCTATTTTAATAGCTGGTGATTAACCAAATGAATGCTATTTGGTCTGGCCTGATTTGCCAAATGGTTCCTCTCTTCTACCATCCAGCCAGCTGTAAAGTAGTGCCCCATGCAACCAGGCACTATTACCATTTTAAACTCTAATAAAATATTTTTAGAGGAACAGTAGCATATTGTGGGATATATACTTACCAATTCCAACATTGATCTTCTTGAGCTAGCTGGGGGAAGAGCATTTTCTAGCAAGCTGTACTCAGAGTTTGCCTTTGATGTGAAGTTAAGATCCTTGAGATCTTCAAAAACACTGAGATATTTCAATTCGATATGTGCCTAATGTTCCTCATTCACCCCAAAAGCACCTGCTGAGACAAATGCACATTAATATGCCTCTAGTGTGGGCAAACTTCTTCCTTGCCTCGGTTATCAAGAATGTGCCATCTGACAAAGCCAAGAGCTTGCCCGTACTCCCATAGCATCTTGGTTTTCTATGTGGTTTTCAGCTGGAGAACTGCTGAGAGTTTGGGGATTTTTATTACTAAATTATTTAAAATGGAGCACCTACAAAGGACAGTGCACTGCTAATGTTTAACTAGAAGTAAAAGAGCAATTTCTGGTTTCTTGTCCAGTCCAAAAGAGGTTTATTTTGTGTCCACCATCAGTGTAGGCAGAGACCCTTTCCCAGACACCTTCATGCTTGCTGCAGCGGTGGCCCTGAGAGGCTCATCCCTGCTCTCCAGTGGAGTTTACTCCAGGATGATGGATATGAGAGCTGTCAGGTCTCAGAGCAGCTGGGGTAAATGAGCTTAGCAGAGATGGGGCTGCCCAGCCCAGTAACAAAGCTTCTGCATTTCCATAACAGCAGCTACAGCAGAGCTCATCCTGCCTTGTATTAACAAACTGGGGAGATGCATTACCAAATCCACTTGATAATTTTATGGCTAAATCTTGTTTTATCTATATTACTTGGACTTTTGCCTTTTTGTTATTTTTTCAACGCGGGTTATTTTTATGAGAGAACAGTAATTGGCACCTCAGTGCTGACAGAAGTATGTCTCAGGTGTGCAGGGCCAATGCCTCGTTGTGTCCCCTCAGGGTGCATTAATTAGCACTGCTGCACTGGCTCCTGTCGCTGCCCAGTTCTAGCTAATGCCAGAGGTTAAACTGTCCCCCGCCTGTGTCACCAATTTAGACTCAGAATAGCTCTTCATATGCACACCATGCACATTAGTATTGCTCTAATCAGGGTGCTGATACCGAACAAATGAATTTCTGAGTGATATTTCAAAGGTTTGCCTTTGCTCCAGCATTACTTATCTTTTACTCTACTACTTTTTAACTAGTCATTTACTCCTTACCACACCTCCACAAAAAATGCTCCCAAAAGACTAGCATTTAATGCAAAAATTTATATTTCCTTGAAAAAATAATTTTAAAAGAAAGGATATTTAAAATTACTTATTAATCAGTAATTTTCATATTTGTTGTTAAATTCACTTTAAAAATAACTCTACAAATTACTCAGGCCCCTAGTAAATAATGCCTTAGCATGTATATTGTTGTGTGCAGACAGTTGGGGCAACTTTTTGTGTACCTTAAAAAAGTGTTCAGGTTAAAAACATTTTGCTGAATTGCACAAAACTGGCGAGTAATTTTTGTCCCTTTTCTATGAAACACGGAATGGGGTCGTGGAAGATTTAATGTTGATGTTATCAGAACACTCCCCAAATTGTAATTTCTTCCACTTTTTGGGACTGAATGGCACAGGCAGTGGTCAACCCCACCTTCTTCTTCTCCTGCAGCCAGACAGCGCTTCCTCCTCCCCCAGACAAGCCCTGTTCCTGCCTTATCAGAGAAATTAGCATTTCTTTTCTCTGTTATACGAGATACTGCGTGGTGTGGCTGCACAAAGAGGGGCTTTGTCTCCTCACCGAAGGCAGGGAAATAACCAGCTATTGAAACTGGAAAGGAATAACCTGACAAAATGCCACGGCTGCTGGAATGCTTCTGCTCAGGAGTGTGCTGGCACAGATGGAGCAGAGCCTTGTCACCAGTGACCTTGTTCGCTCTTCCGCACCAGTTGCATTTTTCCAAGTTCCTTCTCCTACTGCAGCTCCGGACCTTCCCTTCTCTGCAGTATTGCAACTTGCCAGCACTCATCTCTGAAAGGGAAGCCTTGAGCAAGTCATTTAAAAGGAAACAAAACGTATCACAGAGGAAAATTGTAACATGTTGATGTGCCAAATCAAGCTAACTCTGTGTTGTGGCAGCATGATTGTATCACCTGCCCTGCAATGACTGGAAATTTCACCTGTCTTGTCATTGCAGACAGATGCTCCAGTGCTAGAAAACCACAATATTGAATCATCTGGTCCTCTCCAGCAATAAAATCAGCCATTCGACACAGGATTTTTAAATGTCACCTTTGTAAGAAATTTGGATTAGTTAACTATTTCATAATTTTTGAATCATTAAGTACAGTAAACACAAATCCAAATGACAAAACAAACCATAAGACACACAGACTACTGGGAGTTTATTGATATCTCCCAAAACCTCAGACATAGCATCTAAGGAAGCTGTTGAGACCTGCACTGGCAGAAGAGACACAGTGAATGAGCAGACCAAGGTGTGAGAGCACTGAGGAGCTCAGGATGCGTTTTCTGCTCATTAGCCTGTCCTGATGCTTACGCTGTCTCGACATTATCTGTGTTGACATTTGCAGCCTCACCTGACGCACACCTGTACAACACTTACTGCTTGCACTGCTAAATCCTTTTGGTGCATTTCTATTCTCCTGTACGTCCTCTGCCTTCTCTTCCATCGTGCTTGGTGTCTGGGATCTATGTTTGGCACTGACAGCAAGCCTGGATGATATTTCTTCCCGTTGGGCTGCAGCAGGGGAAGGGTGAGATGCCATCACAGAGGGGTTTGTGACAAGTCCTCAGTTATGAGCACACCAGCAGAGGAAGGAGCTGCAGCCATGACCCCATCAGCCCTGGCACGCTTCAGTGCTACTGAGCCACCATTCATAATCACCTGTGCTCACCAGGGCACTTCCAGGGCTGCTCTACATCCCTGCGCTGTGCCTCACCTCTGGCAGGTAGCAATGAATACAAATAGCTCTGAATACACGGACTGAGCAGCCTTACAGCAGGAGAGCATCTGCACGGGGAGCTCAGTGCTCGGCCCCCTGCGCCCTGCCCAGTGAGGCAGGAGACACAACATGTCACACCAAGTCCCCAGTATGCTTCATTTTTGCTCCAAGAGCCTCTTTAAAAGTCAGATTAAAAAGCATCGAGACAGGAGAATTCTTCTCTAACATCAAGCCCTTTCTTTACCAGGTAAACTACTTCAGCCTGCAGCATAATCAGAGGCCGTGGGATCACACAAATTGTAATTAACTTGCTGAAGTAGGTCAGCACTGTGTGTATTGCAATGCAGGGGTACTCTGGCTTTAATGATTTCAAATATTTTGAGAAGCAAACTGAAAACACTTAGTCAAATTAAGTGTTTTCTTTAAGCTGTCAGCATTGCGAGCACTGCCAAGATGAACAGGATAAATTGGATTAGATGCAGTCTATATGCTTCGAATCCTAATGGCAAGGGATCCAAAATGTAAAGTAGTGCACAAAGGCAAAGCAAATATTATATTATTGTCTGTAAAGCAGCAGATCTCAGTTTACTGATTAACCAGATAGTTTGAAAATAGCATGACTCATCTCCAGAGAAGCTGAGCGTTGCTGCTGGCTTCCGTGCAACCCAGCTTGTGACAGCGTGACAGTCTCTGCCTGCTCAATGATGGGTCTTACATCAGAACCAACAGCACGATTTTGGTTCTGCTCAGGGTGAATCCTGTCACTGCAGTGTGGCCTAAAACAATTCAGGCTTAAATACAAACTTTTAAAATTACATGCAGGTAGTAATTTAGGGTAAGTTTGAAGGTGAAATCTTGTTACACAAGATGCCCTTGTGAGTCTTGAGCCACGGGTTATCAACAGGCAGGGATGCAGGTTACAAACTGGGAGGTGGTAGAGGTGGATGAAGACCTTCATAAAAACAGCAATCAGCCACTGCACCCATCCCTTTGTCAGAGACAGAGCAGAGGTGTTGTGCACAGGACATGCCTGAGAGAGGAGCAGAGAGCACCAGCCCAGAAATCACACTCACCTGAACACACAAACTGATTTGAGAGCTGGAAAGAGAGTTAGAAATTAGTGCCTTGTGGGGCATTCATTGCTGTGGGAGGGAGAATCCCAGTGAAGGGAAGGGAGCACCCAGAGCTCAGAATACCTTTCCTCTCCTGGATGGAAACCATCCTTTAATTGCTGGCCTGAATTTTCTCTTGGTGGTTTCAATCTTTTTGGGGTTCTTGCCAATATTTCCTATTAATATAAATAATTTAGGTTTTATTTACCCCCAATGTTTATTCCCTCAAGATACTTGGGGGTAACTTATCTCCATCTCAGGCTTTGTTTTGCGGAGCTCAATAAGCCAAACTGCTGACGATCTCTAAGGATAGACCCTCTGTTCTTCTGATGATGCTGTTATTTTATCTCTGTGCTTGGTTTGGTTTGACTTTGTCTTTCTGGATATTTTTGCATGGTTTTTTACAATGAGGGTGAGACCCTGGCACAGGTTGCCCAGGGAAGCTGCCCCATCTCTGGAAGTGTTCAGGGCCAGGTTAGATGGGGTTCTGGGCAACCTGGGCCAGTGCAAGGTGTCCCTGCTCGTTGCAGGGGTGTTGGACTAAAAGACCTCTGATGGTCCCTTCCAACCCAAACTATTCTGTGACTCTGTGTCCACATGTCTGCCCAGCACCCTCCAACAGGTAGAACTTAATTCATACTGGAAATTCATGATTGATTTGAAATATGAGCACTAAGGGTAAAGGGTCTCCAGGTTGCCGTGCTTACTCCATTCCTCATCCATCAGCTCCTAAAATAAAGCAGAAAAAACCCGGCCAATGTCTTGGAAGATGAGTCTATGGCAAAATCAGGAATAAATCCCAAATAAGCCATTTACTTCAGCCATATGAACACAAATATCAAACAAGAGTATCTAAAACATCAACAAATTATGATAAGTAGCTAAAACACAGAAGTTGTCATCACCATGTCTGGACAGAATTTTGACAAGTCCTCAGATAAATCTTCTCCATCTCCCTTTTCCACGGTATGTTGGTATTTTGAACAGAAATTCTCAAGTCAAAAGACATACATCAATTTTTAGTTCTAGCAAAAAAAACCCAAAAAACCAAAAAAACAAAAATCCCCAACCAAACTAGACATACAAAGCAGATGCTTTTTGCAAATGCTTTTATACATAAAAGTATTCTCTCATCAAAAAGTTGGTTTAAAATTTTCTGAACAGCTCTAAACGGCAGCAGTAAAAATGGTTCCCAGTGGATATAGACTACAGGTGCATGTTACATCTGTTCATCTGACAGTGTACAAATCCTTTAAAAATCATAAAAATATTTAGTTTTGTTAGGGAGGGCCACCAAGTATTAGAGAGGGATCAGCTTCACAAAGTTCAGCTTTAAAAATGTAATATAGCAAAATGAGAAATCCCAGTAAGGAAAGATGTTTGCATGTAGGATTCAATCCTATAAACTCAGCAGTGTGAGTCACTCAAAGTGACTTTTTGTCATGTCCCAAATCAACTCCATCTCCAAGAAAATAATAACAAAAAATAACTCTAAGAAAAGCAAAGGGATCTCATGGGATAGACTTTAGAGGATCCAAAGGGAAAAGACCCAGCTTCCAGAAATGCTCACTGCATCAGATCTCAAAGTAGATTTATGTTATTTAACAGCAATTAGGAGGCATCCAATTATAGAAGACCTGGCAATAGGAGGAGTATTCAGAGGGAAATGCAACACTGGCAGTGATTAAAAAGTCCACTCTGCCTACGAGATGAGAAACTGCTGCTGGGAGAAGGAGCAAACCAGCAAGGAAAATGTTTTTCTGTCTCAGAAGATGAGGTGGGGGGGGAAAAAAATAGGTGGAGAAGGAGAGAAGCAGGAGTTGAACTTGAAAAACAGACCGATATGTTGAAGTAGAGTTCTTTATGCCAGTGACTTGGAAAATGATCTAAGTTTGATAATAAATTTGATACCTGTGCTACAGCAGAGTAGTTGCTGTGATAGTGAACTGAATGATCAAAGATATGTGTATGAGACATCTCCTAATACATCTCCAAAGACATCTCCAGAAAACCAACAAACAAGCTGTTCCTTTTTTTCCTCCCCCATATAATGAATGCATTTTACAAGATGATTCTCTTTTAATAATCTCTCCAAGCATGCATGAGAAGAGGAGCAGGGAGAAATTGTGTCATGTTGCCTTGTGTATTTTAGCATGAAGTAAAGGCAGGAAAGTTGCAGAGCAAAGAAATTGCCCAGAAAAATATAATATTTAAACAGTGGCACCACTTAAGAAGGATAATTGGACAACCTGAGTTTTGAAAGAACTTATTCCAGGTAATTCAGTGCAGCAGAGGGCTCTGGAGTGTAGCACCAGAAATCTAATGGTTTGAAATCACTCCCCAAAGCAGACTGTTTAGTATTTATTGAAAACATTTGTGCCATAAGCGGTGGCACTATGTTGTTACACTGTGGTGTGTGCAAGCCCAGCAAAACCAAGGTGAGCAAATGCAACCACCTGACTCCCAGACAGGAGCAGCTCTGCAACACAAACTCCTGAGTTAAAAGTCTCAGACTAAAAGCATATTTACTATGTTTTTAAATTACTGTGAAACTACTAAATGCTGTGTATGTAGCAATGATCAAGGAAGAAACAAGATTAACATTTAAAAAGAACAACTTGTATTCTGATTTTCCATTCTAAATGTGTGCCAAAAGTCACAACTGAAATTAAGATAATCTTTCATTGACCTTACTTCAATAATTTTTTAAAAATAGTATTAAAGCAGTAACTTTAGGCTAAACTTTTATAGAAAGACCAGTTATTGAATAAGATGATGTGACCCAAAATACTGGTCTTTGAAGGGATAAAAATTAGCTTTTGACAACCATAGCTGCTTCTGCAGCTGCGGGGAGAACATTTTCTTCATGTCAATTTATATTTCATTTCCTTCAGCTCAATAGCTGATTCATTCAAGTTCAGACACTGATGAGGAGTTGAGACACAGGAATGTTTATTTTCTCTCTTGCAAATGATGAGAGCAGACCAGCACTAAAGCACGATCCACTGCATCTAAATCCTCCAGGGACAAATGGTGGAAAAAACATCAGATTGATTAACTTAGAGCATTTTTCCTTTGTCAATAATTTATCAAGTTTTGAAAAACAAGATATTTACCTTTATTTTCTGATGCATCCAGCAAACTTCACACAGTCTGAGCTAGCAAATAAAATGCCTTCATAAAGCATGTGTTCGTGATTTTGCTTGAATTACAATTTTCATTCGAAGCACTCTGTCATGAATCACAAATTAAAAACATCATCACTCTAACTGGAAAGACCAAGAAGCAAATCCTGAGATGATGCAGGACAGACAGGAACATGAAGAAGTCCTGATGATAATGGGGAAGGAACAGAGGTTCTTCAGCTTTCACAGGTGCCAGTGATTTAAGTTACACCCCTTTGCTCAATGAACTTTGGTTGAGCTGGATTTTGAGCCTTTTGGAGCAAAGTATGAGGTTATTTATTAAAGGAATTTTTTTTTTTCCCAGTATCTTCTCTACAGACCTAGACAGCTTCTTAATATGTATTAAGTTATATTATTATGTGTAAATGCAGTGCCTTACCCACCTGTTTCTCACAAACAAGTACCAAATGTGCTGTCCTGCTGGTGAAAACTGAGACTGAACCTTTCCCAAGCAACATAACTGTGCTACAAATGCAGAGCAAGTTTTAAAAGACACTATTTAAATCAAAACTGAGACACCTGACAATTTAAGTCATTTTTGATTCAATTAATTCTCATAGGTAAGAAAGGAAAAAAAAAACACAAAACCAGAGGAGGAGGGTTCAAACCCTGCCAGCAAGATGAAAAGTCCATCCTACCAGTTTGCACATGGGAGAAATATCTCCAGATTGGAAAATTGATGCACCATGACTCATGTCCTTTGTGTCATTCCTCAAGTCAGTGCCCAGGGAGCCGCATTTGTCAGCTCCGTGCGACGCCTTCAGCTTCCACTGCACGGAGATGCTCAGGGTGATCCTGGCTGATCCTCCCTGCACACACCCATCCCTGCCTGCAATCCCTGCTGCAGCGCTCGCTGCTCGCCCATGGATTATGGGACAGCACAGGAAGGGAAAGTAAAGGACAGTTTATTTCAAGGTGTAAGTGAAAATTAAACAGAAATACTACTTATCTTTACAGTCTAGAAACAAGCTGCCATCTCCCCACAAGACAGTGTGGGACCTGAGGTACAAAGAAGTCATCTCAAGTGGTACCCCTAAGCAGACACCTTATTCAGAGTAACTTATACTCCCAGCTTTATTTGATTACCATGGTCTATCAATCAGTACCTGCTTGTATTTCTGTGGAGTACAAAAATCTGTCAGGAAGTAGACAGCAAACTCATTTCACATTACTAAACATGCTCACCTGTGGTTTCTAGTCATGCTCGATTTTATTTTCAGTCATGTTGAATCTTATTACCCAGTCTTTTTTATCTTGTCAGCTAAGAGAAAGGTACTGTATTGTCAAGTGAGAGTCAGTTTTCCAGAGAGAATTCCAGGTTTTCATTGCATTTTCAAGGTTCATGGATAGCTAAAAAGCTAAATACTTAAGCAAAAGACTGCAACATTTGAGTGAAGTATTGCATTGGACTTAAAACTTTGGTGTTGAATGCTTATGTTGTTGTTTACAACAGTCCATCTGGGCAGTCCAGGGTCATCATGGAACACCATGGCTGTGCACTCCCACCAGGGAAAGAAAACCTGATAAGGAAATCAGTGGAGATGCAGCCTCACTAAATGCCCGAACCCACAGAAAAGAATGTGAACATAAATCATCCACCAAAAACATATTCAAAAGAATAATATTTCTGTTGTCACCAAAGCCCTGTTTTATATTTCTGGTCTAAACCAGATTATTGCATGAGCTGGAATTGTGCCCTATTACACTCACTATTCCCCAAGTCCCCAGGTGGCACACTTGGAGCAGGGACCACTTTGTGATCCTACAAATGATATCCTAATTATAAATAGTATTAATTACAGAATCAGAGTCATGGCATGCTACCAGGCATCACTGATTACTCTGGTCCTGCATGGTCTGCTCAGAGCAAAAGCTCCCCTGAATAATCCAGATTTCAAATACAACACCTGAAGAGGTGCATTTAAAAAAGCATCAGCAAGATGGCAGGGTTTGTGGGAATAATAGGAGACATTTCTCTGCATGCAGATAATTCCAAGGAGTCTGTACCTAAAGAAAATAATAAGGAATGGCAACTCCTCTCCCCCCTCCTCCCCTGTTTTGTCTACACCCTAACTCCCAGTCCTGCAAAGGCTTAGGCTGACGGTCCAATTCTATACATGGAGCTTTTCAAATTGCTGTGCTCTATCCCAAATCCTGCAGGCAGCCATTCCTGCTGGCAGATTTCCAGCAGCCCCCATGAGAGGAAGGATCTGGGCTTTACCACTGACTGGTCACCAGCTGAAGCTTGGGCCATATGAATCGGGGCCCCTTTGACAGCCTTATTAACACAAATGATTTTTATTCTGCATGCCTGGGTAAGCCATGGGCACATGCCTGCAAGATCAAGGCCTCAGTCATTAATAACTTGGGCAATCACTTCACCTAAAGCCACACTCTGTCTGCACAGAAATCTTTCCGGGAATCTGATAAAAAGATTGATGAAAATTAAACATCTACTTAGTGAAGCTGAAGTAACCAATATATGATTAATACTTTCCAATTATATTTCAGTACAGTACATTGCTGAGTTTGTTATTACCTGCACTCTTAACACTCCATCTGCAGTGTTAAATCCATCTGTTGCTGAAAATATGACTATATCTTCAAGGGTTTCTGAATCATCACGCTGGTACCTTTTAACATAATTATAATGAAGAGCGATATTCATTATCCAGCGGAAATTAGAAACCTATAAATATGAGGGGAGGGGAGCAAGGGAAGAGCTGAGGTCCAGTACTGCCCACTATCTCAATTGATCATACTGGCTTCTTTCTCTTGAAGAATTGCTCTGGGCTCTGGATTTAGCACCGCCAGTCCCCCTGGTTTCCCTGATGTTTCAGTGGGTACCTCATCCCTCAGCTTTATTCTACCAGGTGGAGGAGGGCAAGAGAAGTGGCTTCATGAGTGGCATCCACATCCGGGTGTGGGGACAGCACAGACCTAAGGGTGTCTCCCAGGGCCAAAGCTTCTGGTGGGTCAGGATGTAAAACCCTGGGAATTGCTCACCTGTAAGGACAAAGGGCTGTGCTGGACCTGGGTTGTCACCAGCTGAAATGGCAAGAGAAATGTCAGGTCATTCCTACCTTTGAGAAGGATCGAAAGCAGAAGGTGCTATTTCTAAATACTCGGTTACACTGTCAGAATAAATATATCATATTTTTGTACATATATCTTAGAGGTTAAAGAAAGCCCCTCTTTAATACAGCAGCAGCTGGTTTAAATGTGCCTGCAGGTAACAGAAGGCAAAGCTTATGTCACAGTGTTTCCTGAACTCTACTCCCTCCACTTCCTTCCCTTTGCCCAATTAGGATTTGTCCTTACAAAACCACAAGTCTCCTTTTTAAACCTTTAAGAGGAAAATATGACTTTTCAGACACCTCTACACAGTTATGGATAAGATATATTTCACTTCCCCCAAATCCCACAGCAGAGGGTCCATTTTTGAAGCTTTGGGTAGTAACCAGCTATGAAGAATTTTACAGGAAGAACTCAAATTAACTTATTTTAAAAGCCTGCAAACAAAACTCCTTTCACCTTGGCAAGTCCTTTCAGATCAGTGAAACTGGAGAGAGGAGGTCTAGCAGCTATAAAAGCTTTCAGCTACTCATGGGAGCATGAAGCAGGGTTTTCCTTTGCTACATCCAGGGGGTGTTGGCTCCACCAGTGAGGCTGGCTGCAGGAGGTGGAAGCCTGGAAGGGTTCTTCTTCCTGGAAGAGAACCCTGGAAGGGGTCCTCTGGGTCTCAGCAGGTGTATCTGTGCTTCTGGAATAGGAGCAATCTTGCCACTTGGCATGAGAGATGGCCAAAAAATACCAAAAAAAAAGGCACTTGTCTATCTAAGACTGTTGAGTCAGAAGTGAAGCTGCTGTGCCTTCTCAGCAAGACAGGACAGAGATGCTTTCCTCTGTGCCATCAGAAACAGGGGATACGTGGGGTATTACCCCACTGTGGTGGTTTTAGAGGCTCATGGATTTCTGGAATCAGTCTTTCTCCTATCTGAAAGAAATCAACAGGTCTAATAGCTAGAAGCACACAGCTAAAATGTGATTTTGAGAAAAACAAGAACAAGATGATGTCGTATTTCTACAGAAGAGAAAATGGGTTCAGGTTTTTAAAAATATCCTTCAGAAGAAGACATAGAAATTAAAACTACTGGGCCGACCGAGAAGCTTCAGTATTGCTTTCCTCTTACCAAGCTTTTATTGCTGTTCTTTGGAATATAATTAGTGATAATTTTCTACTTGGAGTCTGACACAAATCTTGCAAGTTACTAAAGGTACTTAGAAAACAAAAGAATGGGTTGTTTTATATCTCTTCGTTAACAATTTGCTGTTGGAAACTGTGAAGGCTCTTGAATGACTCCAAGACTTCAACTTCTTGTTTTAATTTCTCAAATAATTCTTTCCTATGATTGTACTTTCTTCACTACAAGTAACTCTCACTTCTTTTCTGCTTTCCCACTGTTCTGGGCAAATTGGTCTTAGGGCAGAGTTTAACCATTTAGCTGAAGAATATAGCCTTGAGCATTCTAAGCTTTACACAGCACACTCAAAATTCACCCTCCACAAATATTCATTTAATACTGGCAGGAATTTTGCTGACCCCCTTAACCTACCTGGGATTTTAGTATTTGCTAGAACACTTAACAGAGAATGCATGCACACATACAAAACCCAGATGGAATGAATTTGATGAATAATTAGCATTTGTGGAGAAAATGCTTGCCTAGCTCCTTTTGAGGAGTACAGACACCTTGAATAGGCTTTATGCTCTGACTTTAGCAGGGACTTGCTTACTAAATGGTACATTACAAACACATTCCAAAAGTATAGGGAGAAGTCAGGCAACAAACGTGTGGAACAATCTGCAGGGCTTATTATTCAGCAAAGGAATTGCCAAAGCTGGATTTTTTGAGCAATGCCACAAAAAGATAGAAAGGTAGAAAATACTTCATTGAGTGAACTTCCTTGCCAGATGTGTCAAAGTGCTGGCAGGGAACAGAAACACCAGCAGTGGCTACAGCTCACTATTTTCATTTTTTTGTTGAATGGAAGCAGAGATGGGGTTTGGCACAGAAACTGCCGAGCTCTTACTCTGCAGAGATGCAGGAGTGAGCACAGCTCCTGCTGTTTGCCACGGGGAGCCCAGGAGCTTGTGCAGGTCTTTGCAGTACGAGGCTTGTCCGTTATCAAAAAGAAAGTAACTCATGTTGCTGGAAAGCCCTGGAGTCCTCACTGGACAAATTTCAGTGAAACACTAAGAAAATCAGAGATTTTGGTCCTTTTTTGCAAGAATCATGGAGGAACTCTGAATCTCTGCACTGATGTGGAATGTTGTTTTCTGCAGTGAGGCTGCACTGTCTTCAACAGTCAGAAATAGGATTGAGAAGGGGATTGCCAGGCTTCTGCCTTTTTTCTACTTTGGTGTTAATTTGCTGTATTTTAACTTAAAAGTTTAGATTGCAATTAGCATCATTTGTTCTCAGGCTTCTCCCAGCACTTTTTATGAAAGCAGAGCTTTAAAAAAATTATGGTAATAATAATTGCAAATTATGTCAAAAGCTTTTCTTGTTTACCTGAAAGATGTCATGTCTGAAGCAGCAGGACTTGTTTTGTTTGGTTGGCTTTTAGGCTGCAAAAATTAGCTTCCACACACTGTAAAAATTTGTAAAAGGGAAAAAGAAATGTTAGATCTTTTCCCTATCACCTTATAAAGTGTAATTCAGCTTGACAGTTTCATATACACGGGAGAAGTGAGAGAAACAAAGCATTAACAGCACACACGAGTTGATTGTCTGGAGATTTGGTCGCTGGAGAGCAGAGCTGACGCCTTGTGATGGTGCAAGTTTCTTTGACAACGAGTTGTGTGTAGTTCCAAGCTCCCTCTGGCTCATGTAACACTAGGAAACAGTCTAAAAGATGGCTGAAAAATGTGGAAATCCAGACTGATTCCCCTCTACTGGTACCAGCTCAGCTCTCAGCTCATCAATTTATAAAGTTACTTTCAATCATTGTTTTCTTTTTTCCCAGTGTCTTGACATCTCTATTAATTTTCTGTATTTGTTTAAGTGTTGTAAGGAACAAATTGAAACAACGTACCTAAAGAGAAGAAAAGAAGAAAAATAAACGTCAGTTTTTTCTTTTGCTTTGACCTGTTTTAGTACTGGTAAAAATCCAGAGCAAGTCTTGGTTTTAGTCAAGTAATTTGTGTAAAACAGAAGCATTGTGTTATTACAGATGAACAGCTTCAACCTTCTCATTCCTGCACAATTTCCCATTCTGCAATATTTCTCTGCATGGCTTTCAAATATTTTTGAATATTTTTTGGAATATTTTTTGAATATTAAAAAAAAGCCACACATACATGAACACTAAAAATTAGGCAGTTCTTGACTATCAGATAAAATTAATTTAAGGGTTCATGAAAAGACCTCTTCTTCAAAATGGTGAAGGTAGACAAGGCTGTAGAAGAGAGTGCTTTGCAGGCACATTAACACAGAGATATCTTTAAAATACAAGATCCATCATGGGTCCTTTTAGGCTCTTGCCTGCTGTTTTTCTTTTCTCTTCTTACTCCTCTATTAATTTGAGCCCCAGATAACCCCATCCATCACACTAGGGTAGCAATAGCAGTTGTGCATTTTTCAGGCGTGGACAACTCCGTCCTGCACTCCCAAACATTTTTCACTCAATCACAGGATCACTGCAGCTGGAAAATGTCTTTAAGATCGAGTCCAACCATGAGCCCAACACTGCTGAGCCCAGCACTATTCACTCCACCACAGAGCTGTCCCAGGGAACCTCCCCAGGCTGCAGCACCTCCTCAGCCCATCTGCAGTGGATTCCAGCACTCGTTGGCTCAGTTGTTTCAGTGAGAATACAATAATCACTTGAATTAAACCCACAAATAAAACATCAATAGAGGTGTTTCAGGAAGAAACATCTTCCCTTTTGCAAGCTTGAGGGTGACATTGCTCACCAGGTCGTCACCTGTTGGTGGGATGACAATGGGACACCATTGCCTGAGGGGAAATCAGTGCCTAATGCCTTTCCTTCCATCAAATATTCTTAAAACAGCCCAATCCTTGGCTGTGTCTCTCTCATCGTGCTGGAAATAGGCAACTGAATCCTCAATGTTTTCAAACTCGAGGCTTTTGCCTCCTGTTATATGAATGCAGAAAGAAAGTTACCATGTGCTCTTTCTATCAACACAAATTACCAATAACATTTTCAAATTTAAGCAGATGAGACACACGTCTTCTGTTCCCCGTGTAAAGACTGGATCCACTTAAAACCAACAGGAGCCTTTTCATTCACTTCAGTGAACTTCAGATCACGTTCCAAAGAAGAGACATGATAATTTTTTCACCCTCAAATATACATTGGGCTGTTCTTAGTAACAAGCCTGAACTCTGCAGACTCTCACTGCAGAAATCCCAAAAGATGTGAAAATCACATTTCTTTCAAAAGAATTTCTATTAATTTTTCTGGGACACATGCAATAAAATTATGGGCAGATTATGGGAGTGGGTTTAACAAGATAAACAGTACTTGTACTTTGTAGGTGTTGCCTTGCATCCCATAGCTGCACTCAGGTCTGACACAACTCCTCACACTCTGATCCATCCGTGCTGGAGACCTCCCATCACCAGGAGCTGGACAGCAGTCAGGTTATCGTGGGCAGCAGTCTGTAGAGGATCAGAGACTAACAGAATCACCAAGGCTGGAAAAGACTCCAAGCCATCAAGTCCAACCATCAGCCAAGTACCACCTTGTCAACTAAACCATATCATGAATTGCCATGAATTGTCTGCTCATTTTCTGAACACTCCCACTTTTGGATGGTGACCCCACCACTCCCCTGGAGGGCCTGTTCCAATGTTTAACCATCCTTTCAGTGAAGAAATGTTTGCTGATACCCAATCCAAACTCTCCCTTGGCAGAACTGGAGGCCATTTCCTCTTGTCCTGTGTGTCATACATAACGGGGCACAACCCCACTGCCCAGCCCTTTGATACACGTGCATATAAAAACTGAAGGCTGATAATAAAGAATTGCATTGCTCTTCACAAAGAGCCACACGGCAAAATCCCAGATACCAAATCCTCTCTTGCATCCAGTTTAAGCGATTCATTTGGACGAGGGAGGTTTTATAATGTTTATTTGAGCCTGGAGGAACTATCCTGTTAGCACACCAATAAATGTTAAGTGTAATGCCACAACACTTTCCTGTACCAAGGGAATTCTCACAGCGTTATGTCTGCAGCAGGCAAGGAAAAGCAACAGCTTTCCCCTCTGAGCCAGCCTGCCTGCCGTGTGCCAGGTCTGCACGAGCCCTGCGTCCTTCCAGAACAATATGTTAACCAGGAAATTGGAACTTTGGAGTAGAAATTTAATCCAAAACCAGAAAGAAACATGAAAATGGTGTACAAATAGCTCTCCAAGTGGTGCATTTAAAATCACTTTTTTTTTTTTTTTTTTTTTTTTTCCCCATTTCTGCCTTTTTAATCCCCCTTATTGTGAGTGGGAAAAAAAATGCAAGAAGATTAGGGTAACAGTAAAAGAGAGGAAAATTTCCAAAAACTAAAAGGCAGAAAAGAGAAAAGCACTTAATTATTGCCCTTCTTTCTCCACCCAAAACCTTCTCAAAGTACATTCCCACTTAAAATTTAAGCAGAGGGTATACATTTTGATTAAAAATACACTATAAAAATACTCTTGTGTGTAGCACTACCTTTGGAGTACTCTTAGCTGAATAGATTTTATGTAAAACATTGATTATAAGCAAAAGTTTCTGAATGTGAAAAGTTTGTAGGAGAAGTAAGTGCACGTGAAATATCCACAGGATTTGTCTCATCCCACCACCATAAAAATTGTCATTTTGTAACAGACTCACTGCCCAGCCACATTTTTTCCGAATATGTAAGCAGGCTAAAAGACCTGAAGATCACAGTGCATCCTTCTGTTCTCACTCTGGGAGCTAAAATTCTCTTCACTTGTGGAAATGTTGCGAGTTTTTATTTTGCAAGTCATCAAAGAGCACGGAGTGTCTTAAAATAAAAACCACCAAAAGAAGTCCAGAAAAGTGCCTTGTATTTAAAGGTTCTGCACATACAAGAGTCTCCAGACTTAAATTTTCCACATCCTTAAAGTCATTTGTGGGTCTAAATTCCTTTTTGCTTAGAGGAGCTAAATGCAAAAAGACTTGGAAGGACAGGCCTTTAAGTGAGAGCTGTAACTTCAGTGCTGCAGCTGGACAGAGCAGCAGCACTGCAGGGACAAGTGGGAACAAGCCAGGCACACTGTCATTTACCTCCCGAAATTCCAGGCATTTCAACACTTAAAACCCTGTGACCTGTAAAATGTTTGTCTTATCTAACTCACAGAAGCCTTCAGAGTTTCTCTCTCAGCAGTCAGAAGGTTTGAGTATTGCTCGGCAAACAAAAGTACATCTCATTTGCAGTGAGATAATTCCACAAGCAGAATTAGCACTAACCTATAACCAAGTCCAAAGTATATTTTTAAAACACTTATCAGACTTTAAAGAGCCACTGTCCCAAATGTACCTGCAGATGTATTAACACGCACTCAAAAGCACTGTGAGCTCACACAGTGAAGCAACGCAGTGAATCCTTCCAACCCGTGTTCCACCCAACCTTGGGAGCTTCGGCCTTCACACTTCTTTTTGAAAAATGGGCTGCAACAGGAGAACTGCTCATGAGCACTTTATCAGCTGTTTGAAACTTAGCCTAGCAAAACAAGCAAAACAAACACTCCCTGAAAGATTAATGCAGCATTTGCTGAGTGGCAAGCTTGCTTTGGATGCAGTACAGCAGTGCTGACTGCAGACAGCCAGGCTCCATTACTTCATAGACCTGTCTCGCAGCAGGAGACACATCGGGTGGCAGGTACCAATTCTCAGATCACAGGGATCCTGCCGAGTGAGGGATGTGCACAGCTCTCCAAACGGGTGAGCCGTCCCTGCGGCAGGGGGTTAGCAATGGGCAATGTCACTTTTTCCCTTTGCTGTTTCTGCGTCTCGAGCATCTTGAGCCACGTCAGTGTGCAAGAAGCGAGTGCTGGGATGAACCCAGACACAAAGGCAACTTCACATTGTGGTTGTAACATCTGCCTTTGTCAGGACACAAGTCCAAACATTTTCTGTTTAGAAATAAGAAAGCCCAGTGAATCTTTGTACTCGTATTAGCAAGGGCGAGGGAATTCCCAAAGGCTGGCACACGTGTGGGTGTGTTTATATATAGACATCATGCAACTCTTGGATGCATCAACAAGTTACTGGGATAATGCTAGAGAATTAACACAACAATTGTCTTCTAAGCTTTGCCTCAGACAGTCAATAATCTTGTCCCAGTTAATGCAGCTGGCAAAATTCCCATTCAGAAGGGCAGAATTCTCCATTAGGCTCTTGAACAACTGCACAAAGAAAGGTGATGCACAGGTTAGCATAGATGCACAGAGCAATCCAATATGCATTTCCCAGATTTTGGCACATGTTTTTTTATTAGTTATGTCAAATAAATGTAGGAAGGCATGGCATGGACGATAAGCCCTGGAAAACTTCAAAAGTCCAGTTTGTGCTCTTCAATCCAGACAATTGGAATTCTGAATGGGAATGATGTATGCACTCTCCACAGGGCAAAAAACCCACAAGTTATTCAAATTTGCAAAAGTGAGTCTGTGTGTAATTGTAGTCATAGCTACTTCTGATTAAGTCCCAGCTACACAAAAAACTCCATTAGCAAGCTACCCCTCCTCTAAGTTTTATAAATAAAATTAATTAAATTCAGACAGGTAATCACAGGTACTTTTTTTAGCTGAAAGTGATCAGGGTTGTGGTAGGCCACTATTTTCTCTCTATATCATTTATTCTTGGCAAGGCACTGCATAGAAAGATATGAGGTGTCCAGGTACCAGGAAGCCATAACTTTCTTTTCTTTCAAGATCCTTTAAACCTTTTCACATCAGATTTCTCTTGTTTTAGCACTATTTTGTGAAGATATCTTCAAGATGCAAACCGAAGCTAGATGAGTTGTAAGCTAAGACAAACCCTTTAAAAAATCTAGGCAATATCAAATAATAAGCTTATCCCAGCACTATCTGTTTCCAAATCTTTCCTTCTAGTAGTATTTTTTTGAGATATTCAGGTAGATGCCCCTTTTCCCCTGTCACTACTTGACCTGAAGCAGGGAGCAGTGTCTCCAAAGCCATATTCCATGCAGGCAGACTGTACAGGAAACAAAGGTTGGGATTCTTCTGCCTGCTCTGTCAGAGGTGCCAAGCAATTCCTGGAATTCCAGAGGCATTTGTCCAACAGGAGGAACACTTGACTCCAGCTTTCTGATCTGTACACGAGGAACAAGTATTTCTATGATAGACTTCAGTTCAGCAGACCTGAAAGCAGAGGATTTATTACACACAAGACCAAGAAGCCTCTCCTTTGATCATTTATACGGCAGTCTGTGAATGAAGGCGTTCAGAGCCCAGCTCCAGCACACTCTGAAATATTCATGGGCACAGCCAAGAACAATAACCAAGCATTGGTTGAAGAGCAGATCCTCTGCTGGAGGACATCACGTGGCAACTTGGTTTGCTTTGGTGGGGAAATAACAGTTTACACAAGGTAAAAATGTAATCTTTTTGCACATGGAGCTCTTCTTTGTAAACCATGCTTTGATACACATCTGTGAGCCAGGTAATAAAGACTTCAGATCAATCACTGGGAGGTTTAGAAAGCTTTACATGCTCTCTCAGACTTCTAGTTGTAGAGCAGAGGCCAGAAGTCAGCGCTGATTACAACTCAGTAGCAACTAACCATTATAAATATCAAGGTTTCACTCATTTGGACAATTTCTTGTACCTTTCTGCTCTGTTTCTGAAAAGTTCTCTTCAGACCTCTGCATCCTTTATTCTGTGGTACTTAGATACTTACACTCCAGACTTGAGTAGTACTGGCTATCTCACTGAGCCTTGAAGCATCAAAAAAGAACTTCCAGAACATTTCTTTCTCCTGTAAATCAGACAGCTCCATGTTGCCCACAGCAAGTTTTTCCCATGAGCCAACCCCTCATTCAGCCATGGCCTGTCTCAGAGCTGAGACAGCACCTGCAAGTTTCTGTCACCTTGAAAGGAATCATCCACACAGCCCAGGTGCTTGGGGTTTTAAGGTGTAGGGAAGTCCCACTCAGCTGGAGCTGCTCAAGGACATCAATATTTGTCAATAAGTTTTCTTTGACACTTGGTTGAGGTGTAGTTCTGAAAGTGATCTTCTCATAAGAGCAACCACAACTCTTAATTAGCAACTGAGATTTTTCAGAAAGACATGAAAAATGAGGTGGTGAACAACTTCCAGCAGAGGGGAGCTGTGAAAAACTCAAGGTGCTTAAAAAGGCAAGGACAATAATCACCTCCAACTCAGTATTGAAACACAAAAGAGGGCACTCCCTTAACATTTAAGCCACATTATCACCTCTGTGTTCCCGCCTCTAAGTTCTCAGACTCACAGTATTTTCTTCCAAAAACTGGTCAGCCACTGTCAGTATTCTTAATGTCTTAGTGGCAATCAAACTTTTCATTAAGATAAATACTAACAACTGGTAAAGAGAAATAAACATCATTATTTTACCAGCCAAATCCAACAGTGTTGTCTCAGGAGGCACCTGAAATTTTGCTTACATAAATACTGCAGGCTTGAGCTCATGCTAAGACAATCTCAACAAAGCTTTTAAGCTTTAGTAGAATAAATTTCATGTTATAACTTTATTCAGTCATTAAGACAGCAATAATTTAAGACAGGAAATAAAGAGGGAAAAAAATTGCCTTTGCACAAGTTATTCTATTAAGGACTGGAATATTAATCTTATTGGGTACATGAAACCCTGTGCAACCATGGAAACCATGGCATTGGATCCATTCAGCCTCCAAAGCTGAGCTGGGGCCTATGGTTGCTATGAGAGGATATAGCACACACCCCTCAGCAGTTCTGGTTAGAAAGTTCTATTGTGTGTTTGTCTGCACTTCATCTCAGCATAAAGTTATTTGTGGAGCCGAGGTTAAGGAGAGGGTTCTGAAATCTGAAAACATACCTTTCAGATTAATTTAGGAAATCAGATGCTCTTTCACAACAGTTTGGGGCTTATTTGTGACAATTTAACTGATATCTTCTCTTGTTCTGAAAAGATAAAAAAGGATATAGTGAATTTGACTTGGAGAAGTTAGGGATTAATTTATATTCCAGGAGCATATAAGTATCCTTTTCAAGCTCATCCTCAACCCAGACATCCTACAGACAGCTTGCAGGAGCTGGTGGTATAGAAACATGCCACTGGTTTATGTTTTTATTTTTTTTAAATTTAATTTCAAAATTTTGAGAGAAAATATAAATGTAAATCCTCTGAGACACAACAGACTCAAAACTGTAGAATTTAATCTATTATCTTTTCTAATTGCAAGAGCAATTACACTAGGAACAATAACATGGCAAATAAAACCATCTTGATGTACAATAACAAATCCTGAAAATCAAACAGAAGTTTTTTGAAAGGTTTATGAACTCCCAGTTCAGGGAATGATATCTGTAGCAGGGTGGGGTAGGAGAAAACTTTCTCTGTGAAAAACATGGAACTCTACTAAACCAACAGCACACTTTTGTTTAAAGTGACTTATTAAACCTTAAAAGCAGGTGATGATCTCTTCACCAGCTCCTCTGACAGCAGCACCCCCACACCAATTTCCCATGCTCAAAGTCCTCAGACCACCTCTTCCCTCTCAGCATCAGAACAGTCCCCTACCTGAGCCATTCATATTCCAGCTTTCTGTGTCACTGTCTCATTTAAAACCACTTTTCCTACCTTGCAGGACTCACTCTCTCTGGGAAGATCGAGCTGTAGTTTGGTCTCCGTAATTTTCACCATCTGTCCCCTCTCCGTGCTGGTGCCTCTGTTCCCCAAGACAAATTTTACTGCTTCTACATATGCAGGATGCACCAGAAATACCAGAATATCCAACTTGAGAAAACTGAGCAGAGCTTCGATCTTCTGAGTCCAGGTGTCTTCTTTAGTGTGGATTTTTCAGTTCGGCGGATGACAGCGCTCATTTCTGGGAGTAACAGTCAAGAGCAGCCTTTCTGCTCAAGAAAGGCTTGGAATTGCTTCCAGCTTTAGTGCTATCAGAAGGAGTTTTGGTTCCTATTTAATTTTAAAGTCTATAAAAAAGCCACCCAGTTTCCTCCAAGCTGTCGCGGGCGCATGGTGCTCGGTGGCGCTCCGCGGCCCGCTGGGCTGAGCCGCTCGCAGGTGTTGCAGGTGTTGGATCAGTGGAGCTCAGTAGTTCACCTGAGGAGTGTTCAGCACATGGAGATGGCTCCCTGGCACTCAGACGTGCTGAGGAGCACCTTCCAGAGAAATACTCTACAATAACGTTGGAGCAGGCAGAAGATGTTTACCTGAAGGTGTTCAAAGCCATACAGTCAGCACCAAAAATGCTTATTCAGTTGTGGCAGTAACCAAAAATCACAGAACCTTGTAAATTCTTTACTTACATAGCAGATGGCAGAGCACTCTTCTTCCCTTGCTTTTGTTTAGTGGACCATTATTTTGGAAGACCCAACTCCAAGGACAGTTTCCTTCTCTATGCAAGACTCATGTGTCCTGTACAAGAAGCCAAAGCAGTTTTAATTTCCTTTGCACCAGAGAGGGCTTTAGGCAAGCCTGGTTCAACACAGAGTGGTGCCACATCCTTGGAGGATGTCACATCTCCTTAGGAGAATGTTCTCTAAAATTCCTCAGTGCCTCTTTTTTCATGTATGATTTTTCCAAATGTGATTGTAACACCTGCATCCTACTCCTGCATCACACTTTGCTCTTACCAAGCAAAGATATTGGTGATTTAATGCTTTCATGAAAGTGCTTTTGTGTGAGAAATATCAGGCAAATTCTCAACTCCTGATTTACAAAGGGTAGCAAATCCCTCAGCCTGAGCATTTGCCATTAATTTCCAAAATAAACATTCTGAGGAAAAGGAGAAGTTGTGAATGTGCAGAGGGCAGCAGGGAGAATGTCAGGGTTCGTGCCCTGGTTCCAGTACCGGTAACAATCATGAACCACTGGAAAGACCATGGGCCCTATTTTGGCCACATTTCTGTTGTTATCTCCAAGGATCTGGATTAAACCATAATTGGTTTATCAGGTATCTTAGCTTTGGGTTAATGCATGCCAGCACCCTCACTTAAAGCCAAACACAGAACCAGTCAGGTGTCCTGGGGATGGCAAGGAGCACCAAACATCACTCTGCTCATTCAGGATCAGCCTTATTTCATAGCCAGCTCAGCTGAAGCTTCTGTTTGCAGCAGTTTGCAGCTATAGCCTTAAGGTTTCAGAGTGTGAATTACCGTGGTGACATGATGAGGCAGAGAGAAATGGCACTGACCTGCAAGCTCCTGTTTGGAAGTGTTAACCCGCTCCTACTCCTGGCCATGAGCATTTCTCATGGCTGAAAGCACATTGTACAGGTCATTAGGTGCCCTGCTTTAAATAAGTCTTTGGAATTTGGGCCCATTGAGACACACGGGGAGAAAAACTTTAAAGAGTAAAAATCATGAAGATAAAATTTAAACTAAGGGCTATTTTTAATATTCAAGTAGTTTTAGTAATGGAGCCTTTCTCTTACTTTCTATCCAAACCATATTTCACACAGAACTGAGTAGCTCTCAAAAACTGCACTTATCGATCAAGAAATTGAGAGAGAAGCTGCCATGTCTAGAGGAAGAACAAAGCCTACGACTTCTACATTAGTGCTTAAACAATATCAGAATCTCTCCTGGCTTTCTGATTTACTCACTAAAATTCAGCAGTCTTCCCCACAGCAGGAAATAAATCTCCATTCTGGATGGCAAGATCTCCACTCTGCTGAAGTCAAATTTTTCCCTATGGGATACAAAAACAAAAAAAAAATTTAATCCTCTTCCGGCATTAGGCTTTTTGGGAATCTCTTTGGGATTTGGCCATGCATTTCTATTTTAATGAGTTCTAACACTCTTGGAAATAATTCATGTTCCAAACTTCCAATCAGTATGTAGGGATGACAACTGTGATATCTGGCCTAGGTTTAGGCACTCCAAACTCTTATTCCTATTGTGCCCTGTATGTATCTTTAGGCCCTCAGAACTACTGAGGGACTATGAAATATTAGTGAAAGTTACTTAGAATTTAGGCCAACAATCTTGGCCTAAAGAGCATCTTATAAATGTGATATATTTACATGTGATAGATTGATGTAATATATAAAACACATTAGCTCTTACTGTACTTAATAAATGCAGAGAGCTAGCAATATCAAGATAGATTTATGATTTCCCCCATCCCTTGTTTTACCAGTGATAATCAAAAAAGACTATTTGATTTAGACCATTTAGCTGACTTTTTTTGTCATTTTGCAGTTAATGTATATTTTAGTATATTTCCCCTCACTTTTAACAAAATTATATAGGTGCAGACTCACACACAAATCAAAAAGTTCCCTGACTGTTTATTGCATCTTTTTAGGAACATGTTGGTATATCTCTATTCTGGAAAACATTTCACAGTTCAGTGATGGAAAATAGTTTGCACTTCATTTGTGCATGTACTAATTTTAGATTAAGCAGGACCACATAAATCCTGCTGAAAAATGATGCAATTAAGCCAGACCTATTTGTAAAAAGGACAACATGTGGCTGTAATTATAATGGCAAAGGATTCGGTAACACATTGACTTATTAGCGCACTAAGAGGAGTTTGTGCAACGTGCTGAGTAAGCCTTTACAGGAATAAATCTTAATATTCCCCCTAAAGCCATTAAAACCCATCCTCTGTTGCGTTTCTGATCAACTTCCAGGGTGATTTGCTTTTCCAAAATGGTCACTTTTGTTGTAAGAGTGGCAGTCAGCGTGTGCTGTGCCTACTGCTGCAGTGGGAGTAGCTGCAGTTGCACCATTTGATTTTTGAGAGTAAAACTCTTGCCCAAGAGTGACTGGATGATTGGCACAAGCACCAAAGCTCTCAAGTCTGTCTATTTAGGTGACCAACAATCTGTAAAGATTTAAAGAGCTCATATTTCACAATGCTGCTGCAGTTTAAATGAGGATTTAGGTTTTTCAGCACATTTCTAAACCTTTGGCAACCCCCCAGGGAGCCATCGATGCCTTCACCAACACAACCTGTGGTAAAAACTGTGTATACACTCCTTGTCCTTATCCATGATGCCAAGGAAGGGAGCAAGCTAAGGAGATGGGAGAATCTCAGGACCCAGGGCCACCAGGCTGGCCAGATACGGGAAGGCTCTTTCCAGCCAAGGTATGGAAGTCTGGCTGCCACATGTGAGAAAGAATGAATTGATTGTTCATCTTTCTTTCTCAAATTCATCTTAAGGACACTGTGGATGATAATCTGGGAGAATGATGCAGCTTTTCCAATCACATATGGAGCATTTAAAGGGGAAAAAAAATAGTGTAAATATTTTTTTACTTCTAATCCCCAGTCTTTCTGATTTGCTGCTTTATTCTTCAACATAACAGGAAAAGCTTATTTTCGTAGTTGTCTGCCTTGCCCTGAAGTAGATCAGAAAGCCCCTCTCATCTCCAAAGGGGCTCATTTCCTTCAGAATTAAGACACTGAGTCAGTTGTTTCTTCAGTTTCAGTGACCTTTCTTCCCCTACTAGCTGGGGGGCTTGGTTCTTTCACAGGAGAACACATAATATAAACATAATCAGCCCTTTCACATCATGGAACTCTTTGCTTCAGCAAGAGATTCCTTACTCTGATTTTTTATTTAATATGCTCCAGCTAAAGTAAGATCGATAGGAAGGGAAAAAAAAAGAAAAGAAAAAAAAAGAGACCTTAAATGCTAAAATCCATTGAAACACCACTTAAAGTGCACCTGTGTCTTGTCATTTCAAAATTAATATAAGTCAAGTTATGTGATCCCTTTTGGTAATTAATTCAGCCCTCTCAGATTCCCCTTTCTCCTCATGTTTATTAGCACAGAAAATCCTCATGCACACAAACAGGCAAAATAGCCACAGGATTCCTGTGTGGAGCAAAGCACTTGGAGGAGGAGAAGGGGCAAAGCTCTGCCTTGGTGATTAAAACACCTGAGTGCCTGAAGCATTCAGGTGTGGGGGAAATATTGCTGAAGTGATGCAAGCCTTTAAAAATGCCATCACAGTTTGCCTGGAAATTCAAAATCCTCATTAGTTGTATGAATAATTTATCAGCTGCTCCACCAGCCAGGGAAGGGACACTTGTGTTGTGTAGTCGACTAGCAATGAAGTTGGTTACCAGAAGGAAAAAGTTTCTGAGAAATTGAAACTCACAAATTGTGGTCATTCCTTGCCAGAACTCTTACAAAGGTATCATAAAGAGACCAGTCACAGAGGCACAGGGTGCCCCTTCCAAGGACTGCTCAAAGTAGTTAATGCACTTTAAAGAACTGCACTGACTTTAATCCATTTCTTATTTGGTTTAAATGACAGGTATGGCATGTGCAAAATTAAGAAAAAAAAAAAAAAGGAAGTTAAAAAAATCCAGTATTAGTAGTTAAACATTCTCAAAAATGTATTTTAAATTAACTTGGGAAGTTTGAAAGTAGTGTAAGGAATAAATGTTGCTTTTAATCTTTCAAAGCCCAAACTGTAGCATTCCTGTTATCTGCTCCTGCCAAGTGTAAGAAGCATACAGGTCTTTAGGCACCCAGCAGCGATTCTTGGAAGGGCAATGAAAGAGGGAATGGCTAAAGCCTGCCAAAAGGAAAATCAAAGCCATACCTGCAAGCTGCAGTACAGTTCTAGGAATCCCTTCTGACTTTTCCTTTTCATGTGTTTGAAACAGAAACTTTTCAAAATGTTGGTAAGGTTCTTTAAAATAATTTTTACTTCTGAAAAACCTAAACAATCTGGAGGAATGAGGGAGAGGAAGAAAGAGGAAGCAGGGATGGGGTTAAACAACAAAAAATAAATGGGGAAAAAAAAGGGGAAGAAGCAGCATTAAATGGAACTGAATTGTCCCAAAACAGCCTCTTCAGAGGAAAGGAGCCCTAAAATGCAGGAAATCTGTCTAACCCCCTAACTATTCCCACTCAAGCTGCCCTGAAGTCACAGATGTTACTGATTCAGTTAGATAGCAATTCCAAGCTCCCAAAACAGATTCCAAGTGAGAAAATAGGAAAAGTCCTTGGTTGCTATTAGATACGCATTCTGAAGTAAAAAGAAGTATGAGCAGGGAGGAATTTGTGGCCTGGATTAGAGGTTCCACAGTAATTAAATAGCAATGACAAATGGGGTCTGGGCTGACCTATTGAGCGGGAAGCCACAGGGTTGGGAGCTCAGGCTGCAGAGAAAATTCCTAGGGAAATGTGTCAGGGTTTTTTCCTGCTGTGATTTACTGACGTGTTTAACAGGAATGAAACCCATACAGGTCTCTGCAAATGTAATGAGGGCCTACAGAGATTAGATGAAAAAGTGGAGAATTTAGCAGGACATGGTAAAAGCCTTGTAAATTATGTTTTTAACTGTGCAATTAAATTCTTTGTCGGAGTAATAATTTATTGAATTGTTGCTAAAAACCTGGAGGAAAGTTATCTCCTCCTAAGAGACCTCAGAGATACCCCTCCAATGTGCCCAGCTGCCTACAAAATTTTAACAATTGCATTAGCAACGTGGGAAGGAAAAAAGGCACTGCCTTTAACCTGTGAGAATAACAGAAAAAATAAATATAACTCTAAGTCCTGCCACTAAGGGCTGCAAATGAGAGAACGAGCAGGTCCCCAGGTGAGTG
The DNA here is from genome assembly GCA_013396955.1 of Regulus satrapa. Classification (NCBI taxonomy): domain Eukaryota; kingdom Metazoa; phylum Chordata; class Aves; order Passeriformes; family Regulidae; genus Regulus; species Regulus satrapa. The sequence continues at coordinate 217,031 of VWZN01013643.1, read as the reverse complement.
ATGCAGGTAATGCAAATTCTTCTTGTGCTGGCCATCAAAAGTTGTCCCCTCCCCACACTGCACACCTGGGGAGAGCAGGTGGAGGAAGAGGAGATGCTAAACAAGGCCAGGCAGAAGGGGGGTTGAAAGAGCTGATAACAAAATCTGGGATCCTTTCATCCCAGTCCTGGGGTACACAGGGCTTGGGCTGGTGCTGGCCAGACAGCAGTACCTGAGTAGTGACCCCATCCCATCCCATCCCATCCCATCCCATCCCATCCCATCCCATCCCATCCCTCCAGCTGCTTCTGTCTTCTTTTTCCCTCCCTGCCAGGGGAATTACTGAATTCCTCTCTTGGGAAGCAGAGATGAGCATCCTCTCTGGACAGAGCCCTGAGACAAGTCCTACCTGTGCTTTGAGGGCCAAAGCTCTGCTCCAGGCCATGCTGCTGGATCCACAACCCCAGCCTGCCCTAAATTCCTTTCCCATTCCTCCCCACTAAATAGCTGAAGAGGTTTCCTTTTCAAGATGTTTTGTGTTCTTTTGTACATTAAGTTTTCGTTTTGTTTTCACAAAAGGTTTTTCCCAAGTTCTGGGTGCCTGCCCTGCCAATTAGCTAGATTCACTGTCCAATTGGAACAAATACCTGGCAACATAATGATCCTCCCTCACAACAAAACAAATTAATACCACTGGCCAATAAATCAAGTGGCAGAATCAAGCCACTTCCACCCAGATCCCAATCCCATGCCATCAGGCCTCCTCCAAAGCTGTTGCATGCAGATGGTTTTTTACATCAGGCCGGAAGGGTCGGTAATGTTTGGGCTGTTTCACACCACTGCGGGTGGGGATGGGCTCCAGAGCCAGCAGGCATCTGCAAAATGTGCTGCTGGCAGCTCTTTGTCATCCATAAAAGTCAGGGTCTTTTAATGGAATGAGCCCAGCCCTGCATCACCACACCCTCATTCAAAGTGGTGGAGGGTGGTTTCAGGGAAGCTGGAGGATCACAAGGACACAGACTATCTTCCACGCTATCTTCCAGCTTCAGCACCTCTTTAGCCATCTCTAAGCTGCTTTAACTTGGCCCAATTATTTCTCAGGTATGTTTGAAGTGGAGAATTCAAAATCTTGTATACAAATCGTTCCCTGAGTGTCAAAACCAGCAACACTTCTCTTTCTGAGATTTTTCTTATCAGATGATATTTGATCTGCAAAAACATCAACACAAGGCAACTGCATTTCTATCAATAACAATTTGCAAAATTGCTGTATGCGGAACAGTAATAGCTCAAGCACACCAAAACCCAACACAACCGGTACAGTAACAGCTTGGAATAACAATGGCAGTAATAAAAATTATGTATAGTGAAACAAAAGACTGAGTATTTTTAGACAGCCATGGTTAGAAAGCCTAGGTTAACTCAGCTAAGCTGAGTTTAGCCATGCTGGGCAGGGCTTTGAGCAATCTGGTCTAGAGGGAGGTGTCTCTGCCCAAGGTTGAAAAAAATGATCTCTAAGGTCCATTCCAACACAAACCATTCGAGGATCTTTGAGGAGAAAGTAGGGCTGAACTGACAGGATGTCTTTCCTGCACCACTGGGGCAGCAGGCTGGGGCTCTGAGGAGGAAGTACTGCAGCAGATAAGGCATGATTCCCTTGACAAATAAAGAGTTAACTCCTGCTTAGGAAAAACAGGCTGGATTGCAGATAGGTAGGAGTTTCAGGCTGCATCACCAGATGAACAGCACCAGAGCTAAATAATCCTGGACACTTTCTGCAGGCAAGGCAGCCTCTGGAATGTATTGTTTCCTTGAAGGCAGCAAAGCTGGGGTGACAATAGGAAGAAAAATGGGTGGAAAATGAAGAAATATCCTTGACTAATGAAAGACATGAGAGCTAGCAAACTTTGTATGAGTTATAATTGGGGATGTGAGAACCCACCCAATATTAAAGCATTTTTTAAGAAAATTCTCACCAAAATATTCCCTGTGCTTGAATTGAGTCTTATGCTACCTTCTTCTCTCTCATCAAATTCCCAGTTTTCAGGTTAGGGGAGGTAAAGACAAGGCTTCCAGCAGGGCTGTGCCATCCCCTGACATCCCACAGACACGACTCCATAGTTATGAGAAGCAGTTTTATCCTAATTCCAGGTGAATTTCGTCCTTAGGCACAGCAGAGCAGATATCTGACAGCTTCTTAAGTATCAGTAACACCTTTTTAAAAATTGATGTGCAATAAGAGTTGGATTTCTGGAGGGGGAAGTGCTGCCAGAATAATCAGTTTGAATCCCTCTAATTGAAAGCTCAATGTAAAATTCAAGCAAAGGCAAGTGGAGTCCACAGCACATGGACACCCATTAACATAATGAGGGGAAACACAAAGGCTGCAGAGGACACAGAGAAATAATCTGGACCTAAAATACATTGAGGGCACATATGTATGGAGCCAGTGAAGATGCATTTTCATAGAATTATGGAATGATTTGGATAGCAAGGGACCAAGCTCGTCTGGTTTCAACCCTGTTGTAGACAGAGACATCTTCCACTATCCCAAATTTCTCCAAGTCCCATCCAACCTGGCTTTGAATTTTTCCAGGGATAGGTCATCCACAGCTTCTCTGGGCAATCTGTGGCAGGGTCTCACCACCCTCACAGGGAAAAATTTCTTCCTACTATCTTATCTAATGCTACTCTCTGTCAATTTAATTTCAGCAATTACATACATCTTTAGCACAGACCCATGATAGTGAGATTTTCAGATCTGTGCTCATGTCTCTGGAAAACTCAGTGTACCCAAAGTCAGGCTCAAGCAGTTAGTCAGATCCTGAACTGGAAAATGTCACTGGGATGTCCCAGAGCAAACTGGGGTCTGCAATATCTTGTAGAATACACAAGTGGAGGGCAGAAAATGGCTCTCCATCCCTTCAGGGGAGGAAAGGGACTGTGCAGTGAAACAAGGCAATGATGAAACTTTCCTAGCTGTTACAAAGGGATTGAACTTTTTCTCACAGAGAAATATGCAATTTTCTGAATGCAGAGCTTGAAACTTCCCATGATTTTGGGATCTTTTTGCCAAACAGGCTGGTTCAGGTTGAGAGTCAGGTATTGTTAATTCAAGAAGTATTACCAGATGTATTTTATGTCAATTTAATAACTTATTAATAACTATTGGGTGACCTGTCATTAATTAGTTAGCACTGCCCCAGAAGATAGTTTGGGATGTACAGAGTGATTTACATAACAGATCTTGTCATGTCTCTGTCTCCTCTGCTTCTTTTCATTTATTCATGTGTAGAGCTGGGCAGATAATGGAAAAAGTAATTAACAGATTTGGCTTGAAATATGTTTTGATATTAACGTATATTTTATTAATACAAACTATCTGTCCAAACTCCAGGAGCTGGGTGAATAATGGGCAGAAAAACTTTGCTTACTACAAGCATGGCATAGATGTATTGCATCAATCTTCTGACAGTTACATTTTAACCAGATTTACCAAGGTGGATAAACCAAACAAAATATAGGGGAACTAATGATGAACTTACAAACGTACCTGACTGCTCTCACAAAAAAAGAGCAGACTGCTGCTAGAAAGCCAAATTCCCAGCTGGAGAATGATCCTTGGCTGGGAACCAGGTCAGCCACACAGATATGCAAGAGACAGACTCAGCAAGGCTGGCTGGGAGTCCCCTGATGGCAGCAGTGATTTACCTGCAGTCCTGCAGGTATCAGGATGGCCTGAGGCACCAGTTCCACAGACTTGCACAGGAAGCAGGAGTCAGCAGGGAGAGCTGGCTATGGCTTGTGCCTTTCCAACCAGGTCATTTGTCCTGTGGAACAAAGAGACTCAGAATACAGAATAAGGGGATAAATAGGAGGAAGCTGACAGTATTAGTGGTTATTTATTATCTATTTACTAGCGGGTAATGTCTGGCCTGCAGGCCATATGAAAGAAACATCCTCAGCTAACTCCTAAATTACCAATGGTTTCCACTCCTGCCACTGAGCTGCAGAAACCTCTGCCTGGCACAGGCCAGCCTGGGAGGCAGGTTAGCTTCTTGGCTGCTGCTGAGGAGCTCACTGTGTCTGATGAAAATGAGTTATGAAATCAGAAAGTGCATCGATAGAATATGATGGGCTGCCTGAGCATCTTGAGTGCCTGCATCATATAATTTGGGTTCAGGTACCCAGCAAGAGAGACACCCTACTCTGTTAGAATGATCCTTCAAAACAAGCAAAGGACTACAGATTTATGGGAATGCCAAAAATATAATAGTCTTGCAAGAGCTTCTCTCTGGGCTGGCAGTTGAAGTCCAATGTGCTGCTCAGAGACATTCAGAATTCTCCTTGCAAAACTAATGAAAGGGCTGGTGAGGTGCATCAGGTCCTGGTTACATCCACTGTTACCCTGGCGTCCTTGTGACTGCCAGCTTTCTTCATAGAATCATAGAAAAGCTTGAGTTGGAAGGGATGTTTTGAGTTCCTCTTGTCTAATCCCCTGCCATGGGCAGGGACATCTTCCACTAGAACAGGTTGCTCCAAGACCTATCCAACCTGACTGACTTTCAGGGCTGGGGCAGTCACAGCTTCTTTGGAAAACCAGTTCCAGTGCCTCACAACCTTCATTGCAAAAAACATCTTCCTTATACCTCATCTAAATCAACTCTCTTTTAGGTTAAAACCATCACCCCTTATTCTATTGGAAAGGTTCTCTCTTCTCCCCTGTCTTTTCAAAGCTGTCCTTCCCCAAGCAAATTCATGTTTTTCAAGGCCTCAGGCTGTTTTCCTGGGGTGTCCCTATGTCCTAAGCTATACAAACAGAAATAGAGCTCATCTGATCTAAACCAGAGCACAAGGGAGTGTGACAAAGCAGCAGGACAAGAGGCAGACTGTGAAACCAGAGCAAATAAAATAAGGTCACATAGCTGCATAGCTGAGCCAATCCCTGCTTTCAAATTTTATCAAGGGTCTGCTTCCTGGTGTTATTGCTGGGAATTGCTGCTAGTGATGCCAACCTACACACCACAGCTATAGGCACAGCAGAAACATGGCCATGGGGAGGCGCAGGCTTCAAAGGGCCCTAAGAATGCTGTATCTGGTCTGATACTTAAACCAGAGTTGGATCAGTTCTGCAGGGCTCCAGCTCTTAGGAAGAAACACCTTTTGATAAGGTAAATCGCTCAGCTGTCCTGCAAACTTTTCAGGTTCCAAGTTTTCAGCAGTTCTGTTTCCTGGGCTGGGTACATATTAAGACAGATACTGTTCAGGGAAGGGAAGAGGTGATCTGCAGGTAATCTCTCCACATGAGCACTGTGGATGAACCCTGGGAAAATACCCCCAGACAGCATGAGATGGGTCAAATTCTGCTGATAAATGGTCGCCAAAAATATAAAGATAAATTTTCATTACAACTGAGGCTGTTTTGCAAGGGAAAAGGTCTTTTGAAATTCATTGCAGAACTTCCCCGAGCAACTTATTTGTTCTTACTGGAGTGATTCGATTTTTTGTAGTGTGTTGCTGATTCAAGGCCAGAGCTTTGCTAACCCTAAGTGTAGTATGATTAATAACCTCTTACTCCAACAAATTGCTGATTTCTACTCTTCAATAAACCCCTCCTTTTGCAAACCTTGGTCTAATGTTTACTGCAGAGCTTCATATTTTGCATAGGATTCTGCTTCAGGGAAATTGCGTTTCAGGTTTCTATATAATTTCAACACAACCAAAAGAGAAAATCTGATTTTGTTTTAATTCAACATAGATCACATTTCAAGTATCACCAAGAATGAAACCTCCTGCAACTCACTTTGTGATTTATGACTAGCCCTTTCAGAACAATTACTATTTATACATTCATTTATTGTGTCTCTTGGTGTCATATCTTTGGCAAAGTCATTGGACAGAGTAGTGTGTCCCAATTCTCCCTCCATCAGAAAACATTTAACAGAACAGCCTTTAATAACGATGCTGTTTTTTAATTTTCCGAAATGATAATGTGGATTGTACCACTTTACTCAACTTTTTCTTTGATTAATGGGAACACACTTCTACATACTGAGACCAGGGCAAGCTTGCTGGCCTGAAACAATTCCAACAGAAAGTTTCAAGTATATAAAAAGAGGGAACTTGGGATGCATTGTTTTAGGGTAGATTCAGGGTGAATTGAAAGATAAGGCAATGGAAAAGGGGAGGAAGAAATTCTGTTGGAAACAAGGACGTTTATAAGAATCAAATCAGTGCCTGGACATACTTATTGCTTGGATAGGAAGAGATGAAAAGAAATACTCTGCTGATAATTATAATAGATGATCCTGCCTCTCTGCTGTCTTCCATCATAAACAAATGGCATAAGCCAACAGTTAAACATCATCTATTTTAATTAGTATTTAAAGCACTTAGTTACCTATGTACTGAGTAACTGCAACAAAACTTTGTCAGGCTGGAATGCAAAGGGGGGAGTCTAGCAAAGAACAGCAATCTGATCTATGCTCAGTGCTGTGGCCTCCTTTCAGATAGCTAAACCCTTTCCTGCCAAATTCCAGCTGACATTTCCAAAGGAAAAATAAAATGAGTGGGGAACAAAAGCAACTGATGTGAAGTAAATAACTCCTTGGTCCTTGACTTTTCAATGATACATGTATGGGGCAAGCAGAGCTGCACACTGGCACTAAAAGCTGTGCCTGCACTACTGCTCTGGTCAAGGAATGCATGAACTGATTGCTAAATGTTGACAAACTTCTCCAGCCCATTCATTATTCAAAGTATGAGGTATTAGACACTTACATTTTTTTTTAAAACAATTGTCTACTTGTGAAACATTATCCAAGTATTCTAATTATGATTTTTTTTTTTTTTGGGGGGGGGTATAGGATTATGTTGACCTCCTGCTGCATGACCTTAACTTGGCCATAAATGTTTGCAATACCTGATGAATACCACGGTTGTGAAGTAAACCCTACTTGACAGCAACACAGCTGTCAATCCACTACAGTGTAAGTTTATTAGGAAGGTGGCTTTTGGCCCAAAATATGCCCTAACTGTGATGGTCTGGAAAATGAGCCCAATGTACCTTATGATGGTGGGGGCTCATTGACCTGCAGTGATTGTAAAGATTGTAAGATTGGTGTTTCCTGGAAACTGAACCCGTAATATTGAGGAATTGAGACTTTTGATAAACAATCAAACTAGGTGGTCAACCTGACATCATGAAGATAAAGTGAAGTTTTACTAAAACTGAAGCCAAGAGGGAGCTCACCAGTTGTGATTGCTGATGCAGAATTCATCTCCACAGGCTGCCTAACGAAAGAAATCCAGTGGCATTTGTAGTCTCATCCTTTAATCTCCTTGGGATGCAAGCAAACAACTGTGTGCATGGCTTAGAGGGGTAAATTGGAACATGGCATTTCCTATGGAAATCAAAGAAAATAAAAAATCAGAGGGATTTTTGCTCTCTGAAAGCTAAATTAACAATTAATGGTATGCTAAAATTAACCCAGGTTCCGAAAGTTTAGAATCATGTGGAAAGAACATGAAAAGAAGAATGTGAAAATGCACCTTGGTAAAGGATGCTTATTTTGCTGTCTGTTCTGGGGTAGCATGCTTGGCCCTCTTCTAAGGACAGGGTACATGCCAAAGAAAGGTGATTTAGGGACACTCAGCTACAGTGCTGCTCTTTAATTGAAGCACAGCTCCCCCTTTATCTTCTGGGGAGTGGACAGGAACCACAGCAAAGCACAGGCAGTCATCTCTGCCCTCCTCCAGGGCACTCCCCTTTTTGAAGAGAATTGCCTTTGAGGGCTGATGGTTCCATTCTGACCAGATTTTCTATCTCTTCTGGCCACAGAGAGCTTCCCTAACTAACAGCCACATTTCCAAAGAGCCTGGAAAAAGCTTGAACTGCATGTCTGAGTGCAAGGCTGCTCTGAACAGCTTGCCCAGTTGTAGAGTTATTGAAAACATTTACACATGTAATTTTATTGCAAGAACAGACACCACTGTGACTTTATTGATTGCTTTCCTAGTTATGGAAATGTTTCATTGCTCTAAACCCCGCAGCTCACCCTGCAGCCTCCCCAGCTCGACCATGCCCCATTTAGTGCCGTTCTAATATTAGCAACCTTTGTTTCCACAACCTGGATTTTCCATATTTTCATGCCTTCGACCAAGAAAGCTCATGGCCAAATAACAATGAGCTCATCTCAAATGCTTAAGCAGCCAGTGCCAGGTGAACAAATTGTCTATTATTAGACTCTTTCATGCTCTAAGAGCTTTTGTTCCCTTCTTGCCTGCCTTAACACCTGCTGTTGCAATGTATATCAACTTTCAGAACATCGTTCCCAGTAACAACAGAATGTAAAAATGTATTTGGGGATTGCTCAAACAGAAAGTGATTAAGTTTTGTAGAGGGAGCTTTGTCAAGGAAAAAAAAAATTATAGTGTGCGGTGATGGGACTGGAATAATTATGAATACAAATCAAAAATCTTCACTGAATCAAGACAATAAAAAGTTAGACATTGAATTGCAGGGAATTCATTCAGCGACATTCAGGAAACCACTAATAGTTGTGAGGAAATGAATTTGTATTAGTAGTAGTAGTAATAGGAATTTTTTTCCTTCAGTGAGTTTCACACAAATATAGAGTGTTTGACTGGTGTGTGAAAGCGTTGATGGGATTGTGTGGGTTGGGCATATGGAAAAGGTGTAACCCAAACCCAGCAGCTTAAAAAACACATATATAGATATTTAAAAATATTTAGTAGTGTGATCCAAATGTTAGAGAAGGAAATCATAATTAACAGGTTATAAGGTATGTTATGAAGAGGTCTTGCTTTTACTGGAGCAAGAACAGTCATGGCTCATGGCACAGAAATGGACTACTGTTCTTAGGTGGGATGGCTTTTTTTTTTTTTTTTTTAAATTTTTCTTCTGTTCAGAAAATCAAACTAAAATGGTTGCTTTTACAGGCATGAAATAGAGCTGGAGAGAGCAGCATGACCTGGGAGAGGAAGCTCAGCAACCACCTGGAGTGGGCAAAATTCTCGCCCACGGCTGAATGGGTTCCCCTCTCACCAAATCAGATGTCCATTTATAACAAAATTCCCCCTTATCCCCTTCTCACCTGCCACATCTATTTAGATTGTAAATGTTCCAGGCCAGGAACTGTCTCTCACCGTGTGTTCATCCCTTGCACAGCATGGAGGGGCTCCAGGCTGTGTTGGGCTGTCACAGGATTGTGCTGCACATGATAAACAGCACAGAGATCCACGGAGAGTGAAACCCCAAAAGCATTTGTTACCTCATTTTACTCTGCAATGAATTCTGACCTTGGTTTAGGATTGCTGTTGAAAAGAGCTTAAGGCCAGTTCCCAGAAAAGCAGAGTCCAGGCTTTGTATCATTTATTAAATATTCCAGTAACAAGTAAGCTTCTCTTACAAATAACCCCAAAAATATTCCCCACACAGAAGTCAGTTTTCCTAACAAACCTTGCTTCACTCTTCCTTCCAAAAGCACACAGGACAAGCAGCTGCATGCACTGCACCTCCATGGGACACAGCTATGTACCATGGTACTTGCACAGAAAGTCTGCTCTGGTTCTGGTTGCATTTGGATTTTATAATTTTCAAATCAGAATAGAGGGGATATAAGATTATTGACTTCTCTTGCTGCTTATTTAATACATATGACCTGTCCCCATTAGTTAAAAATTCTCAAAAAATATTACTTACAAGAAAGAGGAGGTCACAGAGCAGTCTCTGCTAAAAAAGGAATTGCTCTGCAGAAGTAGTTAGTCAAAATACATCTGTTAAAACAGGAAAAAAAATCAACAGCAAAGTTACTTAAACATGTACACTACATTCAAATTCGAGGAAAAAACGTTATTTTTGGACCGTAACTATGGTAAGGGTACATTAGATCCTCTGCTACACTGCTAATAATGAATAAGAAATCTGGAGGCAGAAAGTGAAGTGTTCATCAGAGTTGTTTTAACTTGCAGTGTGAAGCCCACAGCTATCCCTGGACACGTGCCTTGGCTGTCCCTTGTGTCCCTGAGCAGACCCAGGGTGGGAGAGGCAGATCCACTACAGTGTCTGGTGTCTTCCATGGACATCCTCTGCTTCAGGTTGTTCCAGGTGCCTTTGCACCACCTTTGTCCTGTCAAGAGAGGAAAACCAGCCATGGGTTTGAGGGGGCAATAGGTCAAAACCATCCCCTTTATTCAGAACTGAGCATAGATTAGCCCACAAAGAAATCATCAGCTTGGACTTTCACCAGGAAAATGTTCTGCTCTGCTTTCACAACAGGCTACCCAAAATGTTGTATTTTAACTTCAATAAAATGCATAATCATGGAAACGTTAAGGTTGGAAAAGACGTCTCAGATCATCAAGTCCAATCATTACCCCAGCCTTTCCTTTTGCTAGTTATGATCATGTGTGTTAACAAAGGCAAACATCGAAACACCAAAAATCTCTGAGTAATAAAAAACTGAAATACTACAGAACCAAGCAAGTCAGTAGAACTCAAATAGGGGGAATGCAAAAGGAAGAAGTTTCACTTAAGCAGCCCAAGGTCTTCCTGATATGTGATGTTCATTTGAGAGCTCTCACATAATAAACTTAAAAAAAATTTGGGAAACACAGTCACCCATATGAAGATCTGGTGAGTACATGACATAAAGCTTAGCGGTAAGAAATAATAATCCCTATTTCATATGTGAGATTCATTCTGAACATTTATTCTGAACATAAACGTAAAACATATATGAAAGATAACAGGCAGGACAATTCACTCATATAGATCATCCAGAACATATCTGACATGATCTCTTGTGTCAGATGGCCAAGCACATCTTTCTTAGAAGATCTTATGTATCCATCAGCATAAAAGAGACATTTCTGCCTCTGGTGTTGCACGCTGGTATCACAGGGCTGCTGTAAAATAGGTTCAGGGGGCTCATGAATCTGCCTCAGCCACCAAAGATAAACAAATCTGGAACTCATTAGTCTTCACACGGCAGTGTTTTGGCACACAGAGGAAAAGGAGTTATCAAGACTAAATTCAGAAAGGTTGATATATGTATCTACATCTCAAAATGTCTGTTAAACTGCCAACATGCTTCACATAGTCCCTGTGAGGTTTGTATTTTTTCCTGCATTGTTTAAGCTGTCAAATGTTAATGTGTTTCTGGCTTAATTTATTACACTGATATGACAAGTTATGAGCAAATGTATTCTTGTTTACTACTGTTAATATTTTGGTTATACTCATTAAGAGCAGTTTTAAGATTAGTCTTTTTTGTTATTTTGCATAGTAGAAAAGAAGCAAAAGTTTTCTGTGAGGACTGCATCCCACTGCTTCTTGCAGCATGGGCTTCAAACTGCAGTGCTCCAATTAACTATTAAATCACCACCACAGATCAGAACAAATCCTGATGAAATGTGTCCCAGAGCCTGCCTGATGGACAAACTGCCCTGCTGCTAGTGAGGTCTCGCCTGGATGTGAGAGATGAACCTTTCCACTGAGTGAAATTCCAGAATCTTCTCCTAAACAGGTAGGGTGCTTTTCTTCACTAACAGGAAGCCAAGATAGAGATAATTTTCTTTAACTCTAGCAGGGTCCCCCTCTCCAACTTCAGGGAGGGCACAAAGTATTTCCCAGCCTGTCTTCTGCAGGGTCCAGTAGCTTTTTGTCATATTTACACTTCTTTAGCTCTCGAGTTTCCTAAGTGAGAGGCAGTTTCACTGGAAAGGATATGGAGCAGTCATAGTACAAGTGCCATGCTCTGGTGAAAATGTGAGAGAAACAACTGGCTGGGGCACACAGCACAGGGTCAGTGCATTCCCTGGGAACACCTGGAGATGAGCTACAATCATCTCTATACATAAAGGGCACTGTGATGAGCACAAACAATGTCAGGCTGTTATTCCCACAGCATGATGCAATATGACACAACTCAGTCCCAAACCCTATTGTGACATAAATTTAGAAGCAGACTTGGATGGAGATATGGAATTCTGGCACGGGAATTATTTTAATATTCTGGAGGTTGTTTTCGTTCTGATTTGGAAGGAGAAGAAGGAAATGTAGAAGGTTTGAAATATTATCAGGCAATTTGGATAAGTCTCCAATTAAAATTCCACTTGGTTGCATAATACAGAGACAGGAACTTGGAAGTCCCAGATGCATGGGAGTCTCGGTGCTCAGGAGCCAATGCTCCTGGCTTTCCATGCTTGCACAGAGCCCAGAGCTGCAGCAATCTGCTCAATGGCTGTCAAGTTGCCCATCAGCTGAAACTTCAACGCCTCTTCTACTTTTCATGCAACCGGCTACAAATCCTGCTCAGATCCTCACAAAACACTACCCAAGTAACTTTCTAGGAAATCCACATCTGTCTGGGCAGGAGCAAGATCCCTAACAAATATGATCTCCCTAACTTGAGGGTGCTTTTGTTTATGTCCAGAAACAAAACTATAAAATTTCTTGATAATTGTCAGTGATTAAAGCACATCCAAGGCAGCAGGAGAATTTCTGTTACCTTCAGTTGCCTTTGGGCCCAGAGACTGCATCTACAACACCTTGCAGCATTTCCTGCATAATGCAAAATTCATTGCAATACAGCTAAACTGCCTACAGAGCCTTAGCTCAGAAGGGGTTTTTAGTAGTCAGGTTGAGATTTTTCTCTTTCAGTAGCTGAATGAGGCAGATGGTTCTATTCAGTGTGGCTACAGAAAGAGAGCCAAGGCAATTCTGGGGCTATGTGTGCAAAGCCTTCAAAGCAGGGCTCAAGAACAGAGCTGCTGCAACATTCAGTGATGAAGGATGTGGCAAAGAGGAAGCATCAAGCAATTATTGGAATGACTTCTGCAGAGGCAGCTCACCTGGACCTACTGGCCTGGTGGGTTCTGTCCATCCGCATCTCACGAGGTTCATGGGGGTACAGAGAGGAGAGTTCTGAACTTGGACACTTCTTTTGCACTATCAGGAATGTGCTTAAATGTGTGTACTTTAATAACATGTAATGCCCTGTGGCTGTGTGCCTCCAGAGTATCTCTGAATATACTTTTCCACAGCACACCAAGAATGGCATAGCAGGATTTTTTTATAGCATTTCCTCAGGTAAAGAACAGCAGATGAAGTCCAGGCCTTGCTCCTGTCCATATGTGACACACGAATAATGAAGATATAGTTTTGATTGAAGTGACTTAATTTTCTGCAGGCTGTGGTCCCTTTTTGGAAACACATAAGCAAGAACTCCATTCTGACATATCATTGCACTCCTACATCTTCCACTATTCTAGCACTGCCTATATACTTCATTATATTTCACTATATCAGCAATCCTAGATATGCTTTTTTATCACTTATCAGATGCATATGATATACATATATATTTATTTTCAATTTTCTGGCATGTAGTTTAAAACAGAATCAAATTTCTTGTTGCTACAAACCAGTCCAGGCACCCTGAGAAAACATGCCAATTGACAGAGGTAATTTATATTTTGTTTGCAATGGATACACAAATTCAATCTCTTTCATATATTTTTTCCTGGAAGCAAAGAGGTACCCAAATGTTCAGGTAACCCAGATTTCCAGATTAGGATGATGAGACAATCAGGCTACAAATCTTTTCTTGCTTAACATTGGGAGGCACCACTTTCTTCTCAATATTTTGCAGTAAATACTTGGAACAGCTTACATTCATTTTCACCTCACCACCATTGTGTGAGCTGGCCTCCGATGCTGTCATTCCTTCTGCCTAAGTGTGCTTTCTTCCTTTATGTTTTTGGTGTTATGCTTCCTGACATTTTTATTTTCTGGGTCATACCTCGCTCCACTACATATCAGGAGCAAAACAATAAAAATTACTCACAAAAAACCCCTGCAAGAGCTGGACCCACTGCTTTCATCTGTGAGCTCCCCTCGTGTTTTGTTGTTCAGATCTGAATAGCTGGAATATGTTTTAAGGCATAAATGCACATTGTTTCATATGCTCAGGGAAGTTGGTGATGATGGGTAGATCTCAGCCTGCGTTGGAAATGCAGTACCTCTCTAACAAGTTGTCAATCTCAATTAAGACATCAACATGTCGAATTAGGAAGGTACTGCTGCACAGCCTATTGTTGAACTGCGTGTCAGGTGAAATAAGCACTAATTATACACTTAGCCAAATATGTCTGTTCAATATTACTTCAAAACTAAGGTCACTGAGTTATTGTGAAGTGGTAGTTTACACTATTTTGGATCCCACCAAATGGCAGGTGGCCATACAAATATGCAACTCAGCATGTTCTGCTTGGTCCCCACAGCTGTGCTGCCAATCAGTTAAGGATGGCTGCAAGTAAATGCTAATTAGCTTCTGTTGATCTGCATATTCCAGCAGCCTCCCAGGATTCCCATTTTGATATGCAAGATTGCCAGTTGGGTATGTGATTGAATTAAGAACCAGAAAAGATTTTATCTTCCATGCAGGAAAAAGTGGGTCTGAATCCCCAGCAGAGGCTGTTATCACTCTGATTTATGTTTGGCAGTGCCTTTCACTAGAGTGGTAGCAAAGGCTCAGTGCTAGAGGGTGCTACCTCCCTTCTTTTGGAGGAGAAAAACTCTCCTTGTTAAGAGCAAAGACTCACCATCTGGGGCCCAACCCACTCCTGGCTTTTACATTTGCAAGGCTTCCACATGTCTGCTTCTCCACACAGGGTCCAGCAGATGCTCTTCTGTAGGTTGACTGGTCCTCAAAAAATAAATA